>CM034350.1:75480550-75805772 GCA_019925275.1 Mytilus edulis | reverse complement strand
AGTATTTTTTTTTTATCAGAATGTAATAGAACAACAAATCATCAAAAACATCTGTAACTATTCATTAAAGTAATGGTATACTCTTAATATATCTGTTATTTCATTTGTTTTCGACAGAGCGAACATATGTCTCAAATTGGAATAAAACAGATTATATCCTACCTTATTTTCAGCCTCTAAATTTGCACCAAGAGCTATCAACAATGCAGCAACATGATCATGTCCACGTGACACGGCTAAATGAAGTGGCGTATCTCCATTCTAAATTACAAATAATTCACGATAATGTAATATACTTGATATAATAGTTTTTTTTTTAAAAATAACAGTTAATGAAGTTTCTTTATAATCTTTTTAAAAAATGCTGAAATGACGAGTTTAAAATCATACTACTATCTACACAAAAGATTTAAATATTGATAGATTAAATAGAACATTATAAGTTGTTATTAGTTGTTATTGGTTGTTATTGTCTTTTAATTAGTTATCAGTATCTACTACTACTCTGAGATTTATACTTTTGTGTCTTTTGCGATTTGTTTTTACTTTGGCTGTGTATCGAGCTGATGAGTTATGTGCCTGTTTCACCATTGTTATTTCAGGGCTCTTTATCTAGCTATGTGGTATGAATTTTGCTCAGTCTTGAAGGCCGTTATGTGACCTATTGTTGATAAAATTCTAAATCATTTGGTCTCTGGTAGAGAGTTGTCTCGTTGGCAAATTCTTGGGAGATGTTCATTGTTATTCTGTGGTTTACATATTGTAATGTACTATAATATTATCAATTTATGTATCTGTCCTTATACATAATTTAATTGATACATTTTAGATCAAGTGAATTTACAATTTTCTCATTAAGTATGATACAGCCGTTCAACTACGGCTTTATCTTATTGTAATTAAGATGACCTATGTCGATGCATTATGCATATTTTTATAAAAATAAGGAGATGCATTTTGATTACCAATAAGAGAACTACCCACCAAATTTCAAATAAACTGGACCTAAGCAATTATAGGTAACAGTATGCCTTTCCAAAATGAGAAACACCCAGATCATGTACTAGAAGTGGGCACGGCACTGACATGAAATAACCAAAAGACTTAACAAAAATCCACAACATGTGACACAGTCGTCTTCAGATTGATTGACACCAACTCCCAAAAAACTATTGAGGAATTCAGGGGCTCCAGGTCAGCTGATAGTCGACAGTTACTGTTTTATCAGTATTGAAATCTTTCTTCGTCCAGTAGAAGCATAACTGTTTACCTCATCAGTACAATTAACATCAGAACCACGCCCCACAAGATTTGTTATTGTGTCTGTGTTTCCGATTGATGCTGCAATGTGTAGAGGTTGCCTTCCAATATTCTGAAACAAAACATTAGTTGTGGAAAAAAACCAAAGATACAAATGGGAGAACTTGACATTTGTTTTATGGAATAATCTCCTAAGACTGACTAATGAGAAGCAATTTGGAAAGCTAAAAGCAAATATCGTTTGATAACATATAAATACCTAAACGATTTTATTATATCTGGAAGTCGTTTAAGTCAACCTAGCATAGAGGGGATGTTAACTTAATGTGATCACCACAACATATTTTATCAAATGAAAATCGTAAAACAAGATGTGTCATGAGAGGACTGGGTATTGAGTAGTTATCATAAGCACATATTCAAAAGTTAACATTCGGTAGTAAACCCAACTTGAAACAAGAATAATGAAAAGACACAATTATAAAAAAGAAACCAACGAACTTACTAGCTGTTGTAGAACGCTTTCATTCTCCATCATGCTACAATGTCTTTGATTGTCTATATAAAGTCATAAAAACAAGACAAAATAAAACTTTTAAGAAGTCAGCTGAAAAGTTAAAGTAAAAGTTATTGAGTAACATATACAGTTTCAAATTTAGAAGATACCATGCCATTCGATTAGAAATACACCAAATAATAATAATATGCGAAAAATTGTATAACTCAGTTGACAAGATATACACGTGCATGTTCAACCTATACGGACTTCATACACAGGAATGTGCTCCGTACGCAGAAACTGCTGAAACAAATTTATAAGGAGTAAAGATTAAAAATGACACTGTGAATTTTTGAGGACGCCAGGAATTGGTTGATCAATGCGATGTGTCTGTGTTTAAACTAACTAAGGACACTGTTACTACGTCTTAAATTGGGATTTACCATTTATGTCATCTGGTCTTGCAAGTACCGAACATAAACTATTCCCGAATATGGCTGTTATGCTGAGTGTTAAATCCCATTGCTATAAGACTTGTTTATACAACATTCATGTATTTAGTTATGATGTTGTATTTTATATTTTGATCAGATATTGATAAATGTCTTATCGCTTGAAGTTGTAATTCTATCTTTTTTTCTATTCGTATGGAAAAGTAAAGATAAATAATCACCTGGTTCATTTTTAAGATTTTAGTTTAAATCAACTACATGTACACGATTTATTTGTTTTACAGTTAGATTTAGAAAACAAAAATACCAATATAGCAAGATAATACAATCAATGATATAATTACTAACAATTCTATATCAATACTTTGTAATAGTTATAAAATACTTCAAATCACATAGTTACAAACCTGATCTTGAACAGTATCAAATCTTTTAAAAATATATCACTAGTAGTCTGAAATTTATTCGTTCATTGTGTAATCATACGTTTTTTGATTGAGTTAAGTCTGCCAATTGATATTTTATCGTATGTTTTTTCTATGTTGTGATGTTATGCTATTGTTTCAGAAAAAGGGAGAAGGTTTGGATCCATTAAAACGTTAATCCCGCTGCAAATGTTTGCACCTGTCCTAAGTCAGGAATCTGATGTACAGTAGTTGTCGTTTGTTTATGTAATATATACGTGTTTCTCGTTTCTCGTTTTGTTTATATAGATTAGACCGTTGGTTTTCCCGTTTGAATGGTTTTACACTAGTAATTTTGGGGCCCTTTATAGCTTGTTGTTCGGTGTGAGCCAAGGCTCCGTGTTGAAGGCCGTACTTTAACCTATAATGGTTTACTTTTTAAATTGTTATTTTGATGGAGAGTTGTCTCATTGGCACTCACACCACATCTTCCTATATCTATTTATGTATTATTGTCATTTTATTTATTTTATTTTGTTACTTTTTCTTACATCGGGCTCGTACTTCTCTTGAACTGAATATGAATGTGTGTATTGTTATGCGTCAACTTTTCTACATTTGCTAGGGGTATAGGTGGAGGGTTGAGATCTCATAAACATGTTTAACCCCGCCGCAATTTTGCGCCTGTCCAAGTCAGGAGCCTCTGACCTTTGTTAGTCTTGTATGATTTTTAATTTAAGTTTCTTATGTATAATTCGGAGTTTAGTATGACGTCCATTGTCACTGTACAAGTACACATATTTTTTTGCTGTCGCTTTGACACATTCTCCATTTCCTTTCTCAATTTTATCTGTGACAACACGTTTGTGGCGTTGATTCAGTCTAGTGAAAGACATTTCGCGGTTCTGTTGTGCAGTTTTTGAGTGCTGTCCTATGTTGTTTTACGTGGTTGTTTTTATTCTGTGATTAGCATGTCGAAATGCACTATTATATTGTTTATTTGTGTATGTCTCTGTCCTAAATGATCTTACATTTATTTGTACTGCATTTCTGTCATGTAATGGTGTCATTTTAGTGTTATATTTAACATTGCCATAAAAGTACCAGGTTTGGATGGCCACAAAACGAGGTTAAACCAACAATTTCTTCTTAAAATATCATGTTCACGTCAGTGTTTCTGATGTTTCGTTGTTTTCCTCTTATAGTTCAGTCAAGATCATACTTCGTCAAAATTATCTCCCTATTACGTCAGTTCATTTTCATAATCGTAAAAATGGAAGGCATTGTAGCGATGACGCGCTACCAATTTTGCTCTTGGGAACCGATAAATTTATCCACATTGCACCAATACGATCCTTATATGTCAGTTATATTTAAAAAGACAGATGTATCAACTAGCTAATGAGCATCAGCTAATGATCTTGTCTGCATTGATTCAACTTTAAACTATTGTCTGATCGGTTGTCAGGTGGAATTTTCGAAAAATCATAAACATTTAAAAAAAATCTAATTAAATATTTCGTGGAAGGACAGACTAGATTGTTTAGTGGTGAAGACTATAAACCCTAGTTATCACACACAAAAAATTCGAATTTTTCGAAGATATGCATTTTCATCATCCAACTTGTAAGACAGTCGTCAAGTACTTTCAGTAAAAAATAGCCATGCGAACACACCTTCTCTGTTTTTGTGACTCATTAGATAGGTATTTCACTTGACCCATATATTTCATCTTTTATTACTGTTATTTTTTGTGTTATAAAGTCAACCTGTAGCTTTAATATATAAAAATGATAGAATCTGAAGCGAGACGATGTATGAAATATTCTTACTTTGTACGATATCAGGACAAAATACTCAACTCAAACACGCCCTAACATAAAAAGGTGCACTCGATTTTCTCTTTTCGATACTATTGTTACCTATTTTTTGGAATTTTTTCTTCAGTCACATAATGGAAGGGCAGACACGAAAATTACTGAACTAATAGATTGGTATGTTTTCCGTCCGTGGTAATTTTTGTTTTTTAAATCGGATGTTATGCATTTTCGTCATCCAACTTGAAAGATACCCATGTCGTCGACTTTATATCTAATTGTTCTGCTTAACTATGTACTAGATAAATTGAAAACTTATGCAAATGGTATTTTTGAAATAAAACACCTCGTTATTGAGAAGAAAATTGCAGTTTTGTTTGTTTCTATTAACTTTAAAAAAAATTGTCACTATAGTAAACTATACAGTAAACATTTATCGCCTTCTCTAACAAAGAGCTTCGATTCTTTTGATCTATTCAACATGGTTTCCGACTGAGTTGATGTCTTTCGATCGATTTTAGATTGTAACCAGGATTTGTTTTCTCTCAATCGATTTATGACTTCCGAACAGCGGTATACTACTGTTGCATTTATTTAAACGGTTATGAATCGTATAAAGTAATAATTAACAAAACAAACACAGCATAGGAACATAGAACAGAAATGCTGAATGCTGCTCTAAACGCGTCGTAGAATACAAACTTTTTTTTTTTTTTTTATAAAAACAACATTATCTTTGTTTAAAAGGGCAACTTCAGATTTCGTACTCTTTAATACATTGAAACAATAACATTTTAATTTACAATCAAAAGTTCAAATATACATTTTGACACTACCGCTCGAATTGACTTTTGCTGGTTCGTATATTTCGCTACCAGACACATACGTACATATGTAGTAGTGTAAATAAACTCATCATAGATACTAGAAATGAAATTTAGGGAATGAGGAAATCTATGTTATATTGTTCTCTGATTTAAAATGTATTGTCTAAGTTTGTAAAGGTAAATTAATTATCTGATCTTTTAAAAATACTACCAACTTGAAGGACAAATATTATGTAATTCTGTTTTTATTTCTGCAAAATTCGATTGTTAGCCAAATGTTTTAGAATGCCCTCAAAACAATACACACCGAAGAAAAATTGTTATTGGTGAGATTTTTTTCGTTTTTAATTTTTTTTTTAAATGCACTCGACAAAATCCAGTGGATTGAAATGTGAAAGAAAGTTCTTCAACTCGGGAAAAAGACCTCACTCTTAACGACAATGTCATTGTAGACCCAGGACAAGAAGGAGCGCAAGTTTTTACAAGATGGTTAATGATACAAATTGTGTTAAATAACGGTACAAATGTGTTTAGCCAGGAGCCTGTTGTTCGTTTGTTGTCGTTTGTTTGGTTGTTCATTAGTATTTCTCGTCTTTTACATAGATAAGACAGTTGGTTTTTCTGTTTCAATTGTTTTACACTTGTCATTTGGTGGTCTTCATAGCTTGCTGTTCGGAGTGAGCCATGGCTACATTCGAGACCGTACTTTCACCTATAATTGTTAACTTTTTATACATTGTGACTTGGATGAAGATTTGTCTCACCTGAACTCATACCACATATTCTTATTTTAAATTTAGACCGTATTAGATAATTGAATCAACAAATTACCGGCTAAAGTATTTTACGTTTGTTTTATCGTAATATTGCAAGAATTAAGTAATAAATTAAAAGACGGAAATTTTAATTAAAAAAGAAGTACTGTTTATCCGTAAATATAATAAGAGTACAGTATCAACTTCAGATATTATCTTTAAACAATAGAAGAGTGATAATGAAATACCATACCTACCATACGATGTTGTTTCAATTCTGTAATTTTTCCACTGCATAGTTTTCCTTTGAAGAGTGTATATAATATATACTATATTAATCTCACATGACTGACTTTGAAAATTAAAATATTGAAATCAATTGTTCAAAATGTTCATGGTATGTCAACTGTACACATAATTATTTCTAAACAGAAAGTGATCATGGGTCCCCCTTGAACTTTAAATTGAATATACTATTATGTACAGCTTGTCTGCACGTAAGATCGTTATTGACAAAAGAAAAAATAGATATTGTCATAAAAGTTAACAAACACATACCAAAATATCTAGTTAAAAGCAATGCTAATTCTTTTAAAAAATAAGATAAACTCAGTTGTCGCGAAAGGTTATTATGCCATGGAAACAGTAGTGGTACCTGTGATACTCATGACTAGTGAAATCACCCTGATCAGTAAGAATAATATATGTTTTAAATGATGCAGAAGGACTTGACTTCTGATACCATAAACGAAACATATGCGTTGTGATTTATGAAACGAGTAATTCATTCCGGTCAAATTATTTTCTGGATATTTATTGCATTCGTAATACAATTTGATTAGATGTAGTATCAACTTTTCTAGTAAATTATTTGTCAATAAGTAGATAAAATCACCATAGATACACAGATTAAAAATTTGTATATGTGCCCGACTAGCGTTTCGTCTACAAAAGACTCATCAGTGATGCTCCATTAAAAAATAAAAAAAAAATACGAAGTTGTACAGAATTGAGGCCCGAAAACTCCTTAAAGTTTTGCCAAAATACAGTATATCTCTTAACATTTGGTCCTTCATCTCTTTTAGTGAATAACATTCTACTAGCAGCTTTACTTTTACATTTGAACATAGAATCGCCTGCCCAGTAGTTAGTATTTTCCTGAAAATTGACGGCTTATAGATAATGAATTATTTAAACACTCCGGTGTTTATTTGTATTTGTAATTGGCACACCGTTTTATATCCTTTTTTAAAACTACACACTCTAAACGATCACTTTATCTAAAATATCGTTTTTTAATAAAATTACCTGCTTGAGATTCCGGAGCATCTGTGTTCACTTCATTTTTAGTTGAGGATTGATTTCTTAGGTTGTGTTTTGGGAGTTTTTTCGCCATATTTTTTTGGTTTCATTAATTAGTCTGTCTCTTTTGGTTACGTCTTCCTTTATTAAAACAAGGATCAACCAAATGATCCTTTGTCCTATTCATTATTGCCTTTTGGTACATGAAAGCAACATCTTGAGATAAAGAAAATGTTAACTTATATGAACAATTATCATTTACTGTAATTGTTGATCACGATTAATTCAACTAATTTGTGTTTGGCCACCCATTTGTTGTACTCCACCAATTTTTAAGTACATTATTTCAAATCTAAAAAATGTGTCTGTCTGCTGAAATGATGTAAGATTTGTTATTTAATTTGTTCTTATTCATTCGAGTATTTCATTGATTTTTTTCAAAACTTGCAAAATAAACCAACTAGATCAGTGTAAAAGATTATGTGTTTTCATGACAAATAAACATTACAATGCACTTCCGTTAGAATGAATTTCCGAAAATGAATCGATGACATGTTCTCTTTTGAAAAGAAGTAGATTTAGTTAAAGATTTAAATAATTCAAGACATATTGTGTAGAATAAATTCGACCGCAAGTGGTATAGGTTTCACTCATTTTTGAAGGTTGTTAGGTCACTTTTGGTTGTCTACAATTAGTTCAAACATTTGAGTTGTGTCATAGGCAATCAATCCACATCTACATTCTGATCCAAGATTTGAACAATTCAAGACATAATATGTGGAATAATATCGACTGCAGTAAACGAGGTCTGACAAGACGATACAACCGCCGGCATTTGTAAAACTGGCAAGAAGTTGCTTTTCTGCTAATAGAAGTAACAAAAGTTCCTTGGGTGGAATTAAAGTGAACGAGGAGCACGACTCCACACTGACGCTATGCCATTACCTTAATAACGCTTTACCCGGTTTTCGAAGAATAAAATAATTCAAAATTGGTAGAAGTAATGAACCGGCCGCTCTGGTATACAAGAGAAGACCAATTATAAACAACACAACTTTGAAGTGGTACCACAGGCATTATGCTGGTATATGGTCTAACGTAGAATTATAGGGTCATGACCAACTGTCATCTTGCTAGATCCCACCCCTGCATGAACACTGCGACAATTGTTCTATTGAAAATAACACGAACGATAAACCATCATGAATATCAAAATGCATTAGAAGTGCATCTTTCTTGAAAACGTGTATAAACAGTGAAAAGGTCACAAACACGTAAAAGGTTAAGAATACGAAAGTAGAGGGGCTCGAGAACGAATACGGAACTTAAACTTTTATTAAACCTTTATTATCAGTAAACTGATCAACATTATTATATCAACAAGATTAATAAGTTTGAATATTCGATTGATATTGATGAAAGTTTGAATATATAATATTATTAATGAATAATCTATTCTAATAAGAACAGCTGTTAATATAATATGCTGGTATAAATGGATTAAAAACGGAAGAAGGAAAAAATAAAAATAAAAAGGTAATACTTTTCAAGTTCATTTAAATATACTAGTATATACAGGTCGACTGGTCTATAGCGATGTAGGCTGTATTGTCTCGATATACCAATACCACGGCAGAATCCCGGTGAATCTAGAATTTCTAAATGAGAAAACATAGAAAATGATTCTAGTCAAAACCAGCAAAATGTACCACAAACTCAAACTATCGATCAAAGAGGGAGAGTGCATTACTTTTTTCCAAATACGAAAAAAATTTTTACGAAAGAATTTCTTAGCTTTCAATTTTGAAAATAATGTACAAATTCAACAAAACTTGAAAACTAGCAACAATCAGATTCTACAAAACTTAATGCAAATAGATACACTCGTTATTAGATCGGGCAAATATTCATTATATATCAGTGTATAGAAAATGCACCATCTTGAACATTTCAGTCTTTTCCAAAGCATATATTGATAAAAATATTGATTCACATCTATTTCTTTTATGAATGTAACATGTGTCCTAACATTGAAATTTTTAGAAATTGATCTTGACAGATATCATTTCATATATTTACTTAAAACTAACGAGAATATTAAGTGACATAATGTAACAAATTGCATTGTGAGAAAATCTCCTTTTTTGTGTCCAATGTAAAATATATTTATTCTTACGCTTGATGCTTGCATATGTAAACAACTTTATGAATTTTTTTTTAATTAATTCGTAAAAAGTGTTGACTTCCGGTGCAAAAACTGTTTGAGAAGCTCATGCTACATAAACGTCTTTTGAAATCTTGCATTTTCCCGTACATCTTTTTTATCCTGCAATTAGTTTTGTCTTGTACAAATAACAGGTACACAAATAAGTATTTGCCTTACTTGAACAAATAACGTCTCCTGTCACCTCACTTATAGGTTGAGCAAGCGGTAATGTGGATATTTCTTTCCGTACCAGTTAATTTTGGGGCCCTCTTCGCGGTCCGCGTTAACACTATGTCGATTTCTTTGAAATGTTTGATAGTTAGCTTCAAGTGTGGGGAGTAAATTTCACGATAAAAACAATATGTGTACATTGTCGGAAAATATTAAATTTGTTTGTACTCGCTACGAAACTGGAAAAAAGCTCAGCAAGCCTCGCTTTTCGTCCTGTTTCTAAATATCATACACATATTCCCCCCCCCCCCCCCCCCCCCCCCCCCCCGAAATGTACATACATTGTATTTTTTTGTTACAATGCTTAGGTTTTTACGGCACAACAAACCCAATAGCTCAATAACGTTATCTACACCGATGAACCTCGGGTTTACTGATTCAATTCAATCATAAAACAATTCGAAATTGATGTACTAGTAACACTCGTCGCGATGTTGAATTCACCATTTTGACAAGGTAAGTGTGAAATCACACAAAAGCATTTCAATATATTGCAATCGGTTTAATGTAAAACTTATAATAATTTAGAAGGTTTACATTGATCTGCAAATCTACCCACCTTATGTTATGCATAATTCAAAACAGTCCTTTAATTTTGGTTAGAAGGGACTGCGAACGTATTATTTGGCTTTAATACAGAACGACAACATTATTTTCTTTTACTAATTTAACTTATACTGTTAAGTATATTTTTTGTGATATCCATTTGACGTGAGTCTGTACTTATGTATCTCATCATACTTTGAACGACAAAAATATTTTTTTTATCTACCTGTATGACGTCAAACGCGCGATTCTACGCCAGCATTTAAAATCGTTCATTCCTACAAGGGTGGAATCTACATCGATAAATAAAATCGTATATTATAAAATGAAAAGACAAATCAGGATGTTAAATTCGATGTATGTTTTATTTGTGCTTCTTTGTTACATTGTTGTTTTTTTTTTTTATCTACAGTGATTAAGATGATAGAACAATGTGGGCTGTTGGACCCCTATTTTTGACATGTTTGCCTATTGTGTCTGTTTGTTCTGTTTACCCATCGTTGTTAATATAATGGAATTTGGTGCGAACGTCACACAAGTGAACGTATTATCTCGCTTTAAATCCAGGTCCAATCCACCATTTTCGGCATAAGAAAATGCCTGTACCAAGTTCAGAATATGACAGTTGTTATCCATTCGTTTGATGTGTTTGATCTTTTGATTTTGCCATTTGATTACGTACTTTTTTTAAATTTTCTTTGGAGTTCAGTATTTTTGTGATTATACTTTTTGTATAAAGAGTTCTCATATAGTGATCACAATAAAGCTACCCCCTTTTCACAGATTTGTTAAATATCAAAATATAATTCCTACATTAGATTGAAATCCTAATTTCATTTTCGTTCTTTGTTTTGGAATACCTATAATGACATTTTTAAAAATTAGATGCATTCCAAAAAATGTTTTAATGACGTGTTTTAGTGACAGATGTGTATTTTTGTCCAGATTATCACGGAGCAGACGCACCGAGAGTCTGAGTGCACATTTAATAAGAAGGTTTGAGATAAATAGATAAAAGACGAACACGTGTATGGGAATCGACGAATAAATAAAACGAGGTAAGTATATCCGTACTTTTACGTTAAATGTTTTGAAAATATAACGATTCATAAAAAACTATAATGCTGTTTTGTACCATGGGCAATAGTATCGCGAATTTTCAAAAGAGGCCTTGTAAGGTGAGTCAATAACAAAGGATGCCGGTGTTAACAAAGAAATGACAAAAACAAACAAAATTTCGGCGATTAAAGTGTATATGGAAAGGGAAAAGTCATACCGGATTATTACCCTGCATGCACGAATTTAAAATTAAAAAAAAAGGTTTTCATACCTTTTAATTTTACGATGTATAGAAATAGTCATGCAATGTCTGTTTATAATATTGTCATTAAAGGTATGCTTTTTGTCTAAATAGGTAAATATTCAATAGATTTAATATCCTAATAATCCGTTCTAGATTCAGTTTATTCCTTTTCACCGAATTGTTAATATTAAAATATAATTCCTTGTATTAGATTGAAATTCTACTTTCATTTTCGTTCTCTTAAAATACCTAAATTTAGAATCAATTGTAAACGAGTGGTTTTATATTTTCGAAAATTGAGAACCATTTTGATGTATTCCAATAAATAATCTGATGACGTGTTGTTATAATGACAGCGGAGAGTATTGTGTTCAGATTAGCAAGGAGAAGACGTACTGAAAGTCTGAATGCACATTAATTAAGAAAGTTTGAGATAAACAGATAAAACATATACATATATAACAAAGATAAATGAATATACGAGGAAGTACTTTTTCAAATGCATAAAAATGAATAAATGAAAAAGATATGTGTCTAGTGCAAAAAATCTTATCATACCTTTAAGTTTTACGACTAAGGGGACACAACTTATTTTGATATGCAAAGAGTATACCTGAACTATGACCACATAATTTAAGCTTCGGTATGTTGAATTTTAGATCGACGTTCAATTCATGAATTTTTACCATAAAAAGCTCATGACGAGTTATGCACAATATTGATTAGCTGATCTGTAATATTCCATCTTCCTGCCTTATATGCTCTTCAACACCGAAAGCTTGATTTTTGTCTAGGTGGTCTAGTGGTCTAGCGCACCGGGCATAGTTCAAGACGATTCGGCGCCACAATATCTCAAAAGCATGATTTCGAACCCCGGCCAGGGAAAAACTAAAATTGTTACGCTGTTACGCTGGTATTTAGAAAAATTATATATGCAGAATATGTTTTTAGCCTTGTTTCACCATCACTGGTGATCCGATTGATAAAACAGTGGATGTAATGGAAATATCTATTCACATCATAGTTGGGTAAATGATCCAGGGTGATGGACATATTTCAGGCAAAGATGTCATAATATCACAAAAACATGCGTTAAAAACCTGCTAACTGGAGGACAAAAATGCATATAAAAATAACTCAGTTTTCTTTATACTTATCCGGTTCGGTGTTCCTTTCACTTATGTTTGACTTTATCATATAAAGGACGTACCTAAGTCTAAGGACACAGGGTGTTGACCAGTTGTTAAACTATTTCATAAAATAGCTATTGGACTAGAAGAATTAATTATTTTCCATTTTATTAATTGCCTTAGAAAAATTCCATTAAACATAAAAAAATAATATCACTTTTAGGGATTTCAAAATGTTTCTAAAAGTATCTTGAAAGAATTGAAATGTGTAATTCGAATCATGAGTTATATGGAAAAACAGAGGGCCACAAAGACTGCAGTGAACTGAAACGAGTTTTGAAAGATATAAGTAATGTTGGTCTTTCAAAGCCTCGATTCAAACACTTATACTTTCATTGTATTGTATTTGATGTACTAGTATTCATATTGTATTCATATTGTATTTGATGTATTCATATTGTATTTGATGTACTCATATTGTATTCATATTGTATTTGATGTACGCATATTGTATTCATATTGTATTTGATGTATTCATATTGTATTTGATGTATTCATATTTACAGTTTTTAATTAATTTGTTGTTTTCAGAAAATACTGAGCTCACACTGTAAATATGTCGAGGATATTAAGGTAAGAACATCAACGGTACTGATTCAAATGCACCTGATGCATAATTTTAACATGAGTGTCTTAAACTTATAAGTGATGATCGAAGCAAAAATTCGAAAATTATAAACCTTGTACCAACGTTTATGATATGAAAACCAAAACAGTACCATAGTTAAGTTAAACTTGGACAACAAAGATAACCTATGCATGACAAAGATTTAAGATTAAAAATGATTTAGAAATTTTATTACAATAGATTTAGATAAATCAATATCCGAATTTTCAATGATATCGAATACCTAAACCCCAATTTTTTGTCATTTTATCTCTTGTGTAGAATTATCTCATTTGTAATCTTATCACTTCTTCTTATTTTCATATTGACAAAGATATATGTAATAAACTTTTTCTTAGCCATAACTTGTTTAAAACCTGATTATAACAGAAATGTGTAAATAGTGTGATACATATATTAAATTGAGCCAAGCAAATTTTTGTTTTTGTTTGAATACTTCAACGGATTAATCATAGAGTGTTGCAAGATAAATGAAAAGTTCCAGGGTTTATTATTTAATAATTTTTTAGACAATGAAATTGAATATCCCAGAGAAGGTCTTATTTCTATTTATAGATACAGATATATTTTACTTAAAATTTGATATGCAAAAGTATGAAAACCAAACAAGACTCAAATTAGACATGAAAGACATTTTCAAGATATACAATTAAACTTAAATATTGCATATGTATATAACAAATCACATTTAATTATTTTGTGATATATTTCAGTAGTCAATATTTGTTGATGTGCTTGATCGTAATTCATCATACGACTGGCCAATCCAATGAAAATTGCAACAACGATAGAGACAACGATTTCGATGAATCCGTCGATCAAGAGGGGTGTGGTGGAACTGGTGACGGGAATCGGAGATACAGTGAGGAAATCGGGTATGTTTTATTGAATAATTTTCGGAGCTTATGAATCACATCAACAAACGACATCAACTGAACAAACAGATTCCTAACTTAGGACAGGACGAGGTGCAAACAATTGCAGCGGATTTGAACGTTTTAATGGAACCAAACCTTCACCCTTACCTAAAATAATAGTGTAACACCAAAACATAGATAGGCCACACTATAAATATCAATTGAAATGGCCTTACTCAATCAAAAGATATATTAACACAAGTGAACATACACAATGTACACTGATATTGATGAATGATACAATGTATATACAAATTCAATAAAATAAAATAAGGGATGAATAATGAAAATAACAGTATAATTAAACAATTTCAGAAAAACCAAAGAACCTAGAACGAAAATCGGTCATTTACAATATTTTTTTACACAGGTAATTAATGAAAATAATTTTGTTGTTAGATATACAGCTAAAATGGAGAAAGGAAATATATATACCAAATAATTAATTTTGATGTTAATAGTACGAAGAAGAGAAAAATATATAGTTATACCAAACACTTATCAAATCTGGTATATAGACAAGATATAACCCTAAATAAGTATAAATTGAATAATAAAAAAGCATTATAAACAGTATCAACAGGTCAAATAAACAATCAAGTACGTTTTGACAGTACTCGCAGTTACTGACAGCTAGTTAAAAGCCAAAAACAATTAGTAATAAAAAATCATGCATCAGAGACTTAAATCAACAACAATACATCCCAGGAATTTAGTATTTTAACATCATGAATAGTCAAAGAAGACATGACTTGTGCAATGCCAAATATAACTGTATCGACAGGCAGTAGGATAGTTAGGAGTTAACCTCTTTATAGATAAAAAGGAATGTGAATGTGTCTTTATACACTCCGTTTGAAAAGAATACAAATTTAGTTATGTTTTAATTTGCTGATGACAAAACCGAGACTTATGCCAATGTAAACTTTTTTAAAGGCTCGATGAGCATACACGGATTAAGTAGTGATTTCCGCGCTTTTGGTATAATATAACCGTAAAATTTAGGATATGAAATACCGTTTCCAGCACTGCATCATGTTTGTGGAAGGGGAGGGTACCCCGAAAAACATGAGTAACCCCCACAACATTTTTTATGCACATGTCCCAAGAAAGGAGCATGTGATTCAGTAGTTGCTGTTTTCTGTTGTAAATCATATTTGTATTTGATTTATTCTTTTGTACATAAATTATTCCGTTTGGTTTCTTGTTTGAGTCATTTTACATTTCGTCGAGTCAGGGCCTTTTAAAACTTGGTTTGTGATATTGGCTTTGCTGATGGTTGAAGACCGTACGATGATCTAAAGTTTCTAACATCAACGTCATTTGAGAACACAAAGCAATACACACAGTTATCTTTAATTTTCAACAGTTCTTCATTTTGTTTTCATGAGACAAACACACAAAACACAACAAAGCAATACAAGACATTTAAGAGGCTGTCCAAGTAAATATCAGGCAAATCCTATGATATGGGTGGCACAACATAATTTTTTTCCCACTGAATTTTTGGTTCCAATGTAATGTTTATATCATACAAAGGATATATATGTCAAAGATATTTTTGAATCAACAGTGGATGGTTCAGAAAATGATTTTAAAGTTCACTAACAATGCAACAAAATTTTGTACAAAACGAAGAGTTATCTCCCCTTTTCAATGAATTTTCCGTGCTTTCTATGTATTTTTTTCTCTTTATTTATTGCAGTTAATAAAAAAAACAAAATTTAACTTTGAGAAAGAATGAATTTGTGATATGAAATAGATGAAAAAATTTTGAAAACAAAATATGTCATGTGCCATCCACTGCCTGGTTTTCCCATGGACACCCTCTTAAGGAAAATATACATCTTCATCAGTCAACAAGTGTCAATGTCATATATCAAACTATCAACCGTTGAAATTATATTTAGGTTATGTTTAAATATAAAAAGGTTTTCTGAAGATTTTCCCTCACCATCACATTTCTTAATGAACAGTCGAAATAATTGATCAATATGAGATAAAAAAAAGTATTTCTTACACATCTTTCTTCACTCCAGATTTTGTATGAAAGAGGGACGAAAGATACCAGAGGGACAGTCAAACTCATAAATCGAAAATAAACTGACAACGCCATGGCTAAAAATGAAAAGGACAAACAGACAAACAATAGTTCACACGACACAACATAGAAAACTAAAGAATAAACAACAGGAACCCCACCAAAAACTAGGGATGATCTCAGGTGCTCCGAAAGGGTAAGCAGATCCTGCTCCACATGTGACAACGTCGTGTTGCTTATGGGATATCAAATCCGGTAAATAGTCTTATTCGGTCGGTCACATTTATGAAAGGGAAGGGGATTGTAGTTACGACGTAAGGAACCTATCCGATAGCATTCGTGAAACGGCTATTACATAACGGTCAACCAACTCGTGATGGCGTCCGTAAAATTTACGAAGAGATGATTTCAACTTCACCATTTCGAACTCTTGATTTAATAGCTTCCTTTTGAGCAACAACCCTCTATCAAGAAAATCATGATAGTAATGCAAGCACGGAAATATCGTATCAATTGGGAGATATATATACCGTATGCAGGTGCTGCTGGAATGTTGCTACTTAGAAATGGAAAGTTCACAATTGGAAAGATGAAATCATCTCTCCCTTGAGTAAATGTCGGCAAAAAGATAAAACAGTAGAGTCTTCATATTCTTTGTTATTTTGTAACATTGCCTTATTTGCACAATCAATTCGATTTAAAGAAGTGCAACCATTAACTTGAAGTTGTTGTCCATCTCACATCAAATTTACCGCATACGTTGTCAACAAAATGGTTTTTAAAAATCGACTTGAGGTAGTATGTGATGAATACCTCAATGTTGTCGTGTTGCTTATTCTTTAGTTTTCTATGTTGTGTCATGTGTACTATTGGTTTTTTTTCTTTTTTTAGCCATGACGTTGTCAGTTTATTTTCGATTTATGAGTTTGACTGTCCCTCTGGTATCTTTCGTCCTTCTTTTGCAAATATTCGAATTTCTTGGTTTTTAGATGTTTCCCGTTGACTTTTTCATATTTTTTATATTAGTTTTGGTTTCTTGTACAGAAGAGATACCAAAATGATTATTGGATGGAGAGTTGTCTCATTGGCACTCACACCACATCTTCCTATATCTATGGTATATTTTTAGTGAATGTACTAGACAAAAAACCCTGAAAATTTGACCGAGGAATTCTGATTTGTGAAAAATGTTTTAGCTTAGGCTATGCAAATGTTTTCTGATGATTTATACATTTTATACTGATTCGTTCTAATACTTTTTACATAAGAGATACCAACTCTTCATTGGTCTTGTGGGAATTACATTTTTAATTTTGACTTATATGTGTTACAGGACAAACGATTGGATGTCTCTTCCAGAAAATGAAGAACAGTTATTTGATTTGCTTCATAGAGAAAAAAGTCACCCTGCGATGAAGATGGCTGATACTGCAATGAGAATGAAAAGATCACCAAATCAAGTGTTCATGTTGCTTGTTGGTTTGAGTGGCTCTGGTAAAAGCTCAACTGTCAATTATCTATTCGATAAAAATATTGCTAAAACAGGTGATAGCAAGTCAGTTACTCACTCAACAACTGAATACATATTAAAGCTGGTATCAAGTGAATGGAGAATTCCTGATCTAAAATTTTCCATAATAGATACCCCCGGATTCGGTGATACCGAAGGTCTTATGCAGGATGCCAGAAATATAATGTCAATAAAACAGTTTTTTAAATCACATCCAAACATAAGAAAAAACAGTTATCCAAACTTGGTGATGATAATACAGAATATTATGGACAACCGAATAGAAGGAGAAAGCTCTAATTTTGCAAAAATGTTGAAAGGTTTAAGCAAAGTCGATGTTATAGACAGCTACAATCCAAATGTTGTTATAGTTCTTACACATGCTACTTCAATTGCCCGGAATCCAAAACGCTGGGAGGAAAGAGTACAAAAGAAGAAAGAAGAAGTTAAGGCTCTTGTACGGCTTTTTTTAGGGGTTAATCCTGAAATCGTTGTACAAGAAAACTTACCACAAGATAACGATTTAGAACGTAAGGACGACTGGTTTATTTTACCTAATGGAGAAAAGCAGCCAAAAATACTCTATCAAGCATGTGAAAGTATTTTGAATCGAATAAGCGACGAAATAGGACACGAAGCCTTGGCAGTGGCTTTCAGACCTGGCAGTGACAAGAACGTAGAGAAGGGACATAGCGTGTCGTCCTCAGAGATTCCAATGGACGATGTAAATGCTATGCATTTAGTTTTGCTCGAATCGATAGTTCAGGTTCATACATCGGAGGTAGGTAAAATGTTAGAGAAATACAAAGAACAGAAGAAGATGAAATCTCTTGATAACGATATTTTGATCCTTCAGGTAAGATTTCGTGATCTTAATATTTTTAAAACTAGCGATCTACAAAGCATGTCAATGAACAAATTAATGACCAAAATGTATCCTGTTAGAATTACAATAGAGATGCAAAAAGTCTTAGAAGAAGTTTTTGGTTTGAATTATGAACAAGTTGCAGGGTTAGACTTCCATGTAGGGAAAGGTTACAACATTTTGAAAGACTCCACAACTTTAATGTCGCCACTGGCGATGGAAGAGTGCAGTAATCAGTATGGAATGCCCACCAATGTACAGTTGAAAGACTGTTCCTCATTTGAAGTTAAATTTGAATCTGTTGAAGATACCAAGGAATATGTCATTAAAAGATTACGAGATTTAAAAATACAGGTGAATGGACCCATCAACTTTAATGCCTTTCAAATGAACTTTCGAAATGGTTACACTATAGGCAGTTCAAAAATTCAATCATTCAACGTAGAACAAAGAATTCGGCAAGTTGTAGTTCAGAAACCATTTCAGTTGAATGAAGAATTTATAACTGAGTTAAATGATCTTCCCTCAAATGATAACCCGAGAGATAAAATTGTTGTGAGATAGTGGGAAGCATTCTTTGAAAAATGGGGAATGTATGTCGTGGTTGGTCAATACATAGGTGGATCTGTTACATGTCACGTTAAAGTAGAAAAAGAACAGTCTGTCGAGGACGTACAATTTGCGTTGGCAACACAATTTTCTTTTTTTCAGGGATATGCAGAGTATGATTTTTCTAAGTCAGACACTCACAGAAATATTAGGAAAGGGATATCATCCATTCATGCAACATCTTTACAATGGGAAGGCGGAAACAAAGAAACGTACAAGACATCTTTAAAACATATAGATCGAAGTGATTGGAAAGCATGGGTAGAATCCTTGGAGTATTCCCCTGTTCCTTTATCGACTTCACTAGAGCTTTATCCTTTGTACCTTATCGCAGCTAAGGTTAACCAGGAAAAAAGTAGATACATCCAAAATGTTGTGAATTCAGTTTTAAAAGGAGAATTTAGTTATCAGCCCCCAGAAGCAGACAACCGGGCTACTATTGCTAAATCAAATAAAGCAGGATATTGTTTTCATGAAGATTCTGTTGTACTGTTACATAATGGGAATATGAAACGCATGAAAGAACTGGTAGTAGGTGATAAGGTTATGACATTTGACAGCAAAGGAAATCTTGTAGAAGACGAAGTGATTGCATGGTTACATCGATTAAGAATGGGACAATTTACATTTTTAAAAATTAATCACGACCTTGGCGAACTCGTATTGACCCCTGATCATATTTTATTTGTTGGAAAAAACAGAAACCCGCAATATGCCTCAACTGTAAGTCCAGGAAATAAACTCCATTTTTTTATTACCGCAAATGACCGTAAGACGGTTATTATGACAACGGTATTATCAACACAGATAGTGAATGGAACGGGAGTCTACGCTCCATTGACATATACTGGCCATCTTCTTGTTAACAACGTTGATGTCAGTTGTTACAGCACATTGAACCCACTAAAAGTCATGGGGCATGACTTAATGTCAACACATACACTTGCTCATGTAGCTTTCCTACCGTTTAGGATGGCTTACATATTTGGTTTGGACATCAATAAGGATGAATATAATGACGGAACTGGGATTCATGGGTACGCAAGATGGTTAATGAAGCTAAACTGGGCTTAATTGTTTCCAACGAGGTAGGGTATACATGAAAACATGATATTTGGGTTGGATGTTAGTTGTATTAAAAACATATCCACTTATCGTTAATGTGAAGACAATCTTAAAAGTTCTCGTTACAAAAACAATATATCAAATTGTTATTATCATATAGAGTGTAAGTAATGAAAACGCTTAACGATATTATTTGTTGAGAGGTTAACACATTTTCATAATACATTTGAATTTCTCTGGATTAAGTAAATACTTCCGTTTTACTTCACGATGTTAGAAGTGATGAAAACATAAACTGGCCCGGAATTGTGATACAGTAAATAAAGGCAACAGTAGTATACCGATGTACAAAATTCATAAAGAGTGCCAAATATCTGCACTATATGCAATATAAGAATACTTCTTGCTTTTAATTTTATTTCACCTGATTTGATATAAAAAGAGATCTATATATAGTGGCAGATATTTGTTCGATGTATGTCTGTGCTTATTTGTTCATATTTTCACACATGTTAGTGGTTCTGTCTTGCATTGTTGTTCCTTCATGAGTATATAACAATCGCTTTTTTAATAATTAATTAAATCAGTTGATTTGTTAAATTTCAAAAGCATATCAAACATCTACATTTATTAATATCAAATCTTTGGGATTATTTCACGACGTTGTAAACAATGGAAATTAAAATAGAATGCTTCGCTAAAACAAATTAGGGTTTGTTAACAATAATCACGATTGATACTGTCTGAATTTTTTAATTTTAGTTGAAATCAACCAAAATTGGTAAAAAGATTTGTATTGTTTTTCAATTGAAGATTTCTTGATATTGCGCAGTACTGTACAATTGAAGATTTCTTGCTACTGTACAATAGTGTGTTGTTGTGCAATACTGATCAAGTTAATTTAAAACCTTTTGACCTCAGTGTATGCCCAATCTCCCTCCCTCCAAAAAAAGTTCTACGAGGTTAAAATCCCCAAAATTTGAAGATTTTAAATTAATCCAATTGAAATTGTGGAAAAAATTGTATTTATTTTCAAATGAGGATTTCTTGCTATTGTGCAATACTGTGCAATTGAAAATTTCTTGGTATTGCACAATAGTGTGTTGTTGTAAAATACTGAGCAATTGCACTACACTGTGCAATTGAAGATTTATTGCTATTGCGCAATGCTGTGCTATTTAAGATTTCTTGCTATTACGCAATACTATACTATTCGGCAAAACTCTGCTATTGCACAATACTGTGCAATTGAAGAATTCTCCAATTGCGGAATAATGTATTGTTGCGCAATACTGTGTTAGTGTGCAATACCGTGCAATTGAATATTTCTTGCTATTGCACACCCTGTGCAATTGAAGATTTCCTGCTATTGCCCAATACTATTGTACAATATAGTGCTATTGCGCAATATGATGACGGTCTTGTTGGGCAGGGTTTCTAGATCTAGCAAAAACATTTGATCTTCTCAATCATGAACTGCTTTTTCAAAATTTAAACAAATACAAATTTGCTTATACTTCATTACGTTAGTTTACAATATATTTGATTGACACATATCAGATGGTATTTATTTCAAATATATTTTCAGACGTAAGAAAACAAAAAACGGGTGTACCTCAAGGATCCGTATTGGGACCGATGTTGTTTTCAATTTTTATCAATGATCTTGCTTTGTCTAATCCTAATCATATCATTGATTTATTTGTTGATGATAGAACCATATCAGTCATTGGACAAAATAAAAGTTGCATCAGTCAAAAACTTCATACGGTTTTACAAGATATTTTTCGTTGGTGTAATGACAATATAAAAATGGCTGTTAATGTATCTAAGCCGAAAGATAATTGTTTTGGCTCGAAACAGAAGCTTTCCGTTACATCAAAAGAACAAATAATCTTATTAAAAATTGACAAAGTTCTAGGTTTTTCTATTGATGCATCTCTATCTTCGTCTTCTCATATCGATTATATAATAAAAAAAGTTAACTCTTCTATTAAAAATGATAAAGAAATATGTAAATCACAAAGCTAGACAAATGTAATATAACGCTTACGTGTTACCTCACTTAGATTATTGTTGTTCAATATGGTGAAACTGTAATAACTTTTTATTAGATAGTTTACTATAACTGTAAAAAAGGGCAGCAAGAATATTTTAGACGAACATGATTACACCAAACCTTCCAGCTAATTATTTCACGAATGTAACATTGTGACGATCACACAAAGAATACTTGATCATAAATCATTACTAATGTATAAGGCAAAACATGGCTTAGCTCCAGAATATATGTCCAGTCTTACTTTATCAAACCAAAAATACAATACGAGATTTTCATCCTCAGATAATTTTACAATTCCAAAACCAAATACAGAGTTGTATAAGTCTAGTTTCTCGTACACTGGACCAAACATATGGAATGCTCTTGCTAATTAAATAAAACTTTCAAATTTAAACATACCACCAAATATATGTACTTTTAACATTACCATGATATATGTACTGTAATGCCATATCATAATTGTTTATTGTATTTTTAAATTGTATTTAATCTTTATTTATCATTATCATTGAACATGTATTGTTTATTTTTAATGTAATTATTATTGTATTAAGAGAGCCTTATTGAACATTGGTGTTATCCAAATGAGATACTCTCTCTAAATAAATATATTATTAACTGTTTCGGTACATCAATACATATTTTTGGCCCTTTTTTAGCCCCCAATTCCTAACTGTTTCGGTACTTATACATCCCCGGCTTTCAAATATTTGGCTTTGAGCGTTCCTAATGAAGGTAAATCCAGAAAAGCGCGTCGGACGCATGAAATCATTAAACGTGTTGTTTTCATTTTTTTCTTATATGATATACATTTATCAAAATATGAAACCGACATAAAAAAAGACTTGCTTTCTTTCATGGTGTTTCATACAGAAAAATTTCGTTTCGTCTGTCTTTTAAAGAGGGAAACACATTTTAAACTTGATACGTCTTCTTTGCACGTTTTTTTTTATTAATAAAAACAATCTTTATGTTAGAATAAAAAGTAGATTTATATTAACGCTTATAGTTGAATTTGTGTATTTTTGGTTGGGTTCTTTTTGCTTAGTATTTAGTTTTTTTATGTAGTGTTTGAAAACTTAGCTTGTTTGTACGGTCGTCGTTTGTCGTATTTTGCCATTGTCAGTTTATGATAGTACTTTTTTCCATTGCTTTGTCAGTTTTTCTGTCACTTATGAGTTTTGGATCTTCAATTGGGGTCTTCCGACTTGTGTATCCAAAAGTCACAAATGACAAAAAAAAAATATTACAGTAAGGGTAAGTTATTATGCCTTTAATGGTTCTAAACTGAAAATGACGCTTCAAAAAAACTTTGAAAAGGTAGTATGAATGATTTAAAATATTATTTTCGGAAGGGCTATTTTCACATACAGATGGTGTTTACCGAACAAGCTTATTGAAGACGCGATCTTTGTGCGATCTTTGGTCTATTCACTAAGTGTTTCTCAAGACGACAGACGATATTGACCCCATAAAGATAATATTTAATAATTAGGGATTTATTCCGATATGACACATCATTCAAAATTAAGTGAAAACATACTTGTTTTGTGCTTAAATAGTGACAACAGTAGTATACCGTTGATAATAGTCATAAATGGATTAAACGATTCGGGTCACTAATCAAAACCGAGGGAACCACGCCAAAGAGGAAAACAACGAAACAACGAAACAACAGACACACCGAACTGCTACAAATGCAACGCAAACATATATAGAAACGGACTTCTAGTACTTGAAAACAACTGCCATATTTCAGACTTGGTGACAATCGATATTATACATTTGGAGGTTAACATACAATGTTTAGCTAGATACGAATGTCTCTTCAATATGTCAAGGTGTGAATCGTTTCAATAAACATTTTGTAATTAGATAAAGAGAAACTTGCCTTTAAAAGAAAATTGCATTTGGTTATATCAAAAGAAAAGCATACTTATTTAAATGAAGCAATTTAAATGTTTTGCAAGTGAATCACAAGTACCCCGTATAACCCCGATACTAATATATGAGGAAAACCTATACCGTATACTCGGCTATAAAAGGCCCCAATATAAAAAAAATGTGAAAAATTTAAAACGAGAACTCTAATAGTTATATATTTATAACTTATGAATTATTCATTAACGAAAAAAAATATGACAGATCTTTATAACCAGTGTACTACTGACGTTGAACAGAAAAAAAACCTGTACAGTTGCAATTGGCGCAACTCAAAATGTCGGTACAAGGCACAAAAATCATATACATAAAATATCGACAAAGGCGTAATTAAAGTAGCTGATAGTTGGTATTTGAAAGCAAATTACAACTAAGAGGTAAATCATTTTACTAAAGTATCAGTCAGTATATATCCAACGGATTTAGGAAAAGACGTAACAAAACGCATGAACTTGTGCAATGCCAAATAAGTAAACAGTATGGAGAGGATGTACGATCTTATGAGTTCTCATAAGTGTACATATATTGCAATAATAATGAGTGATGTTTTGATTAAACAGGTACAGCAAAACTTTCTACATTGTAGCAAAAGTATTATTTTTTTCTATGAAAGAACTTTGTAAAGGGTGATTTGGAAATACACTAGTAGATATAGCCACTTTGGTCTTTTTCCGACCGGCAGTAAAACCTGGCCGAAGTTGGTCACCCGTTTATCTGTGTGGAATGTAAAAGTACGCAGTCATGTCCAGTCCGAATGGGAATATAAGATCCAATGTCTCGTGTAGAGAGATCACCACACTAACTAAACTGTACGAACCGCTGCAAAAACTTTATTAGGGGTCCATAAATGACCTGTTGCAAGGCAACATTTGTGTCCTTATTCAATATACCTCATTTTATCCAGTGGTATAAGGTGTTTTCGATTCGAACGCATCAACGTCCAGATTCATCTGTATCAGGGTTTTACGGGGAGAAGAAGATATGTAGTTTTTAAATGTCCAATTAAATGTACTTTACTGGTTTTTAAGGTTGATTTCAAGTTCTGTGAAAAGGTAAACAGAGCCTGCATTACTAGTAGCACCCGTATTGTTACTCACTTCGAAATATGATATTAAGGCTAAGCCTCAAGTAGTCACTGTTTTGTTGTCTAGTATTTTGAAGATTCCTGTGATACTATTTATGTATTATCGAATGTGAAAACTTGATACCCATACTGGTCATTAATGTTAAGTTAAACAAAAAGTTATCAAGTTTCAGATGCAACCAAAATGTTTTTTTTAAGTATGGTTATTTTTTTCAGAACTGGTAAGATTTTGTCATGGCTAAGTGTAATATAGAAACTTTCTTTCAACATGATGATCTAGGAACTGCGACCATGACTATTTCTAAGTTAATTCAGGCTGAATGAATCGTTTTTATTTACATCTATTCATTTTGTCTTTCAGTTGCCAATACGTCAGATTGAATTTTGCTTGAAGTTCAGTATTTTTGTTATTGTACTTTTAAGATCTGCCAGAATCACTTATTCATATGCATTTTTTTTTTTACTATTGTATACCAAGTATATCAGCAGAATATTAAAACGTTTTCACCCGTTTGCATACTCTCGTGATCTGTAAAGGTACTGTTCGTGACAGTTTAATCATTATAAAATCCTGGGTTTTTTTGTGGTTTCATCCATATTTTGCTAATTTGAAAACAGAAATGTTAAATGCTCTTCATCTTCACAACTGTTTTGGCATTTAAAACCACCGATTTAAGCTCCAACTGATGAGTCCTGTCTAAGAAGAAACGCGTGGACTATCATAAGCCTAACCAAAAGATTCCACATTTCTTAAATTGTTTGCATTGTATAAAGTGGCTTACCTTTTGCCCAAAAACTTGTCAATAGATGTTAGAAAAATCTTTCAAATATGTTTAACTTCACGGATAGACGTAACGCATAATTGTTTATGATCATCTGCAACTTGTCTATTTTTTCCATTAAACGTATAAAATTCATTCGATATTTCTCAGACAAACCGATTAGCTCACTTAGGTAGTGACTTATACAGATCAACATGACTGAACGATATAAAATGTAGAGGGAAGATTTCTGCAATATCAATTATAAAGTCATTCAATAGCATGGTGTAGGAGTTTCATAAATTATTGCACCAAATACTATATCGACTAGAAGGAACGAAACCATAATCTATTACCGGCAAACTGAAGCAGACGTTTCTAGTGCTCGGTTTTCGCAAACACCTCTCTGGTTTTCCGTGTTGCAGATTGTGATACACAACTAATTTTGGCGATTGTTTCTTCATGATTTATACGATAATAAACTCCTATCAAAGAACTGAACTAAATGCTAGCTTCTATGTCCGGAATATGACAGTTGTTTTCCATTCGTTTGATGTGTTAGAGCTTTTGATTTTGCAATTTGATTAGGGACTTTCCGTTTTGAATTTTCCTCGGAGTTCAGTACTTTTGTTATTTTACTTTTTGTTGTTTTAAAGTAAATTTATCATCGAAACGAGTGCCTGACTAGAATGCGGGTTAGACAGTTATTCAAACAAGGATATATTTGCCTCTGATATGGTCCTTATTTTATAGTTTGTAATGCAATCACTCACACTCTATGATAATTACTCATACACTTTAGATATTTCATTATGGCTAATTATTTAAGTTGTTTAAGTAATGAGCATTTTTAATCTTTGAAATAGAGAAAAAGCCTCAACGTTTTTTGTTATATATGGTAATTGAAATACAGCTTCCTATTTTAATACTCGCATTATCTGTCATAGTTCGCTATGAAATCATGATAGTATTTAGCTAAAACAGAAATGTGCAAATCATTTTCTGTCTCGAATCTACATTTTCATTAACGAGATTGTTATTATACCTGTAATATAAGAATTAGAAAAAAAGCCTCAAAGTTAAAATAAATATTGGTATATTGAGAGAGACCCTTCGTCATATGTTTTTGCTTCATATGTATAAAACACAAAACTGTTGAAGAATATACGTATGAACCTTAAAGGGTGTATCAGATCCATTTATAAGAATTTCTACAAATTTACCAGCGAAGAGATCAATGTTTTATCTTTCCGGGACTTATTCAATGTCGTCAATGATAGAAAATGTATGTTGAAGACATAAAATGATATGCACATTTCCTTTATTTCAAGACTTTAATTCTGAGTAAGTCTTTTTTTCGAAGTGCTTTGTAAGTGAAGCTAAAGAAGAAATTTGATGAAGTGTTGGTGTTGGTGGCTTCGGATTCGTGCAAATGTTATTAAGAAATATGCATTATGCCTTTGCTCCAAGCATTTTTTGCATCAAACAATAGCCGTGACCTCTACTTGAAAAAGATAGTAAATGTAAAGGAAAAAAAATTGTGTTAAGGTATAAAACGAAACACTATTTACTTTGAGGGTTTTTTTCCATTTCTAACATGAACAATACACAATACTTAAAAAAGAAAAAAAAAAAACAAATTGGCCAAATGAAATATCTTAACTCTGTAAGTTTAGTCACAATGATAGGGTTTGTGTGTAAAAAAATTGCAAATTATCAGGTAAAGACCGATTTATAGGCAACATATTAAATTTGATGAAAAATTAACTTAAGAAATTTAAGAAAAAAAAAGACTAAGAAGATTGAAATGTATAAAGGCAACAGTAGTATACCGGTGTTCAAATGAGATATATCGATTGAAAAAGAATAAATTCGGATATAATAAGAATTCATTTTTTCATAAAACATATAGATAAAAAAGTAGTTTTCATCCTGAAATTTGCAGATATCTTAAGCAATTTGGACGCAAATGTCCTAAAATTTATGTTCTCAAAATTTTACACTATTTTTTGGATTTGTAAAAAACAATCCTTTGATTTCTACACTTCTGGTTTAAAAAAAATTGAAGAGTCATTTTTGACACAATATATTTCTACCGTACCACTGATGATCAGCCCGTCTTTCGGTCAGCCCATCCGTTCTTTTTTGTAACATTATGGATCACAGACATTTTTTCAAACTTCAGGTTATGCAAATTGTCAGAATTTGTATAAATTATGCATGGAAAAATCAAATTTTGTGTGGCAAATAGAAAACTACACCACAAAATTGAAAGACAAAATATGAAAAGAAAGCTCTTACAATTAAGAAAAAAATGGGGTCGCTGACTTAATTTCTTATTAAATGTTAAACTAGGAAAATTAGATTACCTTAGCTGTATTTGGCAACACTTTCAGGAATTTTGGATCTCAATGCTCTTCAACTTCGTACTTTATTTGGCTTTTTTTTAAAGACTTTTTGGATTCGAGCGTCACTGATGAGTCTTTTGTAGACGAAACGCGCGTCTGGCGTATATATAAAATTTAGTCCTGGTATCTATGATGAGTTTATTTACAACCACTGGGTCGATGCCACTGCTGGTGGAGATTTATTTTCCCGAGGGTATCACAAGCCCAGTAGTCAGCACTTTTTGTGCTGCCATGAATTATCATTGATATTGTTATATCTATGAATTAACTGTTTACAAAACTTTGAATTTTTTGAAATACTAAGGCTTTTCTACCTCATGCATAGATTACCTTAGCTGTATTTGGCAACACTTTTAGGAATTTTGGATCTCAATGCTCTTCAACTTCGTACTTTATTTGGCTTTTTTTTTTTAACTTTTTTGGATTCGAGCGTCACTGATGAGTCTTTTGTAGACGAAACACGCGTCTGGCGTTTATATAAAATTTAGTCCTGGTATCTATGATGAGTTTATTTACAACCACTGGGTCGATGCCACTGCTAGTGGAAATTTATTTCCCCGAGGGTATCACAAGCCAAATAGTCAGCACTTTTTGTGCTGACATGAATTATCATTGATATTGTTATATCTATAAATTAACTGTTTACAAAACTTTGAATTTTTTGAAATACTAAGGCTTTTCTACCTCATGCATAGATTACCTTAGCTGTATTTGGCAACACTTTTAGGAGAATTTTGGATCTCAATGCTCTTCAACTTCGTACTTTATTTGGCTTTTTTTTCTTTTTTTTTTTTTGGATTCGAGGGTCACTGATGAGTCTTTTGTAGACGAAACGCGCGTCTGGCCTATATATAAAATATAGTCCTGGTATCTATGATGAGTTTATTTACAACATTTTCTATCATAAAAATTACTTTATTTGAGTTATATCCCCTGATGTGATAAAAAAATGAATCAAACAAACAAATCGTGGTTTTATTTAAGAAAAAAAGCCGTTAATATGATAAATCTCTTATATTATCATGAAAAGTTTTACACATGAATTACATACTATTCATAAAATTTGCAGGTTTCATTAATCGGTAATTAGCTGTCAAATTCATGAACACCGATTTGACTCATATCCTCATATTTAATTGAAAACATATATCCAAATTAAAAAAATTTATGGGTTCGATAATATATGTCATTGTTTTGTGTGTATTTTAGTCTAGAAGCCATCTAATTCACTATAGAGTTGACCTCCACAGATGCCGACGGTCATATAAGTGATATACACATATATTTAGATATAAATAGATAGCCAAATAGTGCATTGGATTTTGTCTTTTCTTTGGTGTTAAATTGACGGCCACATGAATACATGAATGAGGTCGAAATATTCAATTGCATTGCAAATGAAGAGTTTATCAACGATGATTCTTGTCTAATTTAGAGTAAAAATTTAACCGTACTGGCTGCTAAAAGCGAATCATTGTTTCATGCCAGTTTCATTAATGATCCAACCAAAAAATCCTATTTTTTTTTATATATGTCGTAGCTAGTACCCCGTTGAAGTTCTATACCAATTGTTATCTGCTTCTTCAAAATCCAAGATTCAGGAAGACATCTTAGCCATTTTAAAGTGTGTGGTGCATTTTGAATTGTTTTGTCCATTAACTGAAATTTTTGCTTAGAAACTCCTTAATAATGCCTTTGAAATTGCGAACAAATCTTTTCTTTTTTATATGAGAGTGTTATATCGTGTGATGCATTTAACATACATTACTAATCACATTCCTGTTTACCGAATACTTTTAAACCTTTACTAAATATATGTGTATATCACTTATATGACCGTCGGCATAAGCCAATCAGTCTATTTAAATACAGTATAATCATATGGCATAATAAAAACAATATAAGTTATATAGGCAATAGGTGGGGGCGAAAGTTTCATGTTTACAAATTATCTTTACAGAACATTGATCTTAATTAAACAAAGAAATGTATATATTTTCCTCATTTATACAGCTTTTTGTGTTTCTACCAGACTATACCTGTAATAAACTAATAAATGTACTAACGTAAACAGTTCTGACGGCCTAGACTAGTAATATATTTTGATACATTTTTATTTACGCAAATCGGTAATCTGCTACATATAAATGAACAATCAGGTCAAATGGTTAAGATGCTATCGTTATGTTAGATTTTGTCATAAGTCTTGAGACTGTAATTCAGTGGTAATCGTTTATTGCTGTGTTTCATATTTGGTTTTCGTTTATGGGTTTGTACATAAATCAGGCCGTCATTTTCTCTCATTTTGTTATTTGGCGCCTTTTATAGCTTGATTTATGGTACCTAGTATAGGTTGTGCTTAAATATAATAAGAAAACCTTCAGTTTCTGCCTTCAACGTCAATAGGTTATTGTTGGAATGTTGTCAGTTTGGCAATCATATCATATTTACCTACTTTTATATTGTCTGTTCTATTATCCGTTTCCGTATTGGGTCTTTGATATCAACGTATTGCTCTGGTTTAAAATTATACTTTTATCATGGAAAAATGTTCCAAGTGTAAAACATATATAGTCATATAAACAAGGGTAAAATAAACGGTCCCCGCCGCAACGGCATGGGAATAACAAAGCTTTAGTAGAGATTTCCAATAAAATGACTTTACTCGACATAACCGACCTAACTCAACGTATTTCGTCCTATTGCATTGAAGCATGACGGAGGGGAGCATACACTGAATGCATGTTTTTCTCTTTGAACACGCATTGTTTCCTGATATAGACCTAATGTTAAAATCAACCCCATCTACTTTTTTTAATTTTTAAATATTTTGTCATTAAACTTGGAATGATTTTATTGATACACATATTATAATGGAATAAGTAGGTTAGCAACTTGTAATCAAATACACCCATCATTTCTTGTCATTTCACTTGACCCATATTTTAGTTCTTCTCAAATTATGAATTTTAAAAACTACCAAAACAAAATTCAGTATGAAAATATTAGAATAATGAATTTCAAAGCGAGAAGGTTGCCTTTTAATGTTTTTACAAATTTGAACGTTTAAAGTAGATTCAAACACACCCAAATGTAAAAGGTGTACTCGACTAAATTTTTTATAGAAATAATTTGATGTGGGCAGAAGTTCATATCATTGATATATTTATCATATAGTACTTTTTCGTTTTTACCTATACTAATGTATGGGACGATATTTTTGTCCATATATACCTAAACGTGCATTCGATGATACAGGGGTAGAGGAAATTCTCCACCCATTCGATCGTTTAAATAATTTTGAAAATCTCATGTTTTCCACAATATCTATACAAATTTTTAGCGTATAATCGTCCAAATTATATTTCTCATCGCTCCGTTCGTCAGTATAAATTCAATTATCGGGAACTACACCCTCTTTCAAATATCTTGGATCCGTCAATAATCACAAATTGTATTCCACGAAAAAAAAACCTTAATGATTGCCGTTTGACTTTGATAAATACTTTTTAAAAACAACAATGTCTGAACATTAGGCATCTCGCATGAGATTTAAAAGTTTAAGACTACATACTAAATTGTTTTTTTCTCGGTGATTAAGTAGCTCACTGAACACAGAAATGTGATACTGACGTGTAATCTAATGGCCACATGGAAACTACATATAATCTGTTATACAGTTATGACCACAAATTGTCCTACAGACACTCTGTGCTTTTGAAATGACAAAAGATCTTGCTTTTCTTGACTGTCTTTGAATATTTTATACTTAATTTGTGCTATGTACAAAACAAGGTGTAGTATGATTGCCAATGAGACAACTCTTCACATGAGACCAAATGACACATAAATTAACAGCAATAGGTTACCATACCGCCTTCAACAATGAGAAAAGTTCTAACCGCAAAGTCAGCTATACGAGGCCATAAAATGACAAATGTAAAACAACTAAAACGAGAAAACTAACTGCCAAATTAATGTTTAAAAAAATAAGGAAAACACAACAACAAACGATAAGCACTGAATTACAGAATCCTGGCTTCGGACAGGCACACCCACACTAGGACAATGGTGTAACAGTACGACACAATTGATCAATATTATAAACTGGACAATTATTCTTTATTTGTTAGTTGTAGTTGTTTTTAAGATAGTGTTCAGCAGCTGTGGATACTATCAGATCGGTACATGGAGTTTATTTGGAAATACTATAAATTCCTGTTTTATGCTTCGTTTCTGTCTCACGATTCACTGTTTTAATTGTGACATGATCATTTGATACACCTTTTTCTATGATATCTATTGGCTTTAACTTGGATATTTATAAAAACCATGTAGCATAGAGATACATGCGTAAAATAAGTTCTCGGCATAAATTGGCTAAAATATCAGATAAGAATTAAGCCTTAAGTTATAGAAGCCTCAAGCTATAATATATAATACATGTACTTACGATTGAGATTTAGCCTGAAGCTATAGTGCTTATGATGATGGTACTGATGTATGTCTTATATCCAGCGACAAATATTACATATATATTAAGGATGATGAAATAATAATGATAAATGCATATACCTTTCTATACATGCCCAACACTTAGAGTCGTATTTTCATATGCTAGGTAACAAGAGAGCGTAACCACTATAATGACACACTTCGTCTCTATACGAGTAAACCCATACCTGCTCCTACTCGTTAATGTATCATGCTTGGTAGAGAAGCCGAAAAATACAGCCTTAAAGTCATAGATCAGCGGTTCCAACAAAAAGATTGAACCCGTATTAGAGGCTATCCTGCTACCAGTCAATCCCATATACAAGTATATAATTATGAATATGAAATGTTTTTTTTCAGTCGTGTAACACCTTCACTGGTGATCTTGTCGCATAGTTGTCACTTTTATATACTGTCACATATCTCCAAAGAGAGACAAAAACTGAACCTAAAAGTTTTCGCTAACTCAAACAATATATGTGATAGCTTTAGAATCTACTTCTAATTGGATAAGTAACAGTAAAAGAAAATTACCGTAAAGACTGAAGTGACATTATAGTTGTCTCAAACATGTAACAACTATGTAAATTGGCATTCTCATCCACTTTTAATTAGAGATACTAAGGGACAGGATATTTTAAGCCAATAACTATGTTCTATAAATTGATAGTTTACTATCCATGTAGTGATCAATGTTTATATGCAAATTATTAGTCATCAGTAGGTAATCAAGTACACCTTCAAAATTACAATCTATATATCTAATTGGTGTACAAATTTATTAACATACATTATTATCAATTACAATCTTCTTTTTTTTCTAATGTTCGTTGACTTTCATTTGAAAGAAAAGTGTATGTCACCTATTAAAATTTAAAGAAGTACAAGACCTGTATTAACTATTTTTTATAAATATACACAACCCGTTGACGTACGTTTTTCCCTATTGAAAAAAACCCATCAGAGATTGTAAATTAAGGAGATTTAATAAACTGCAGAAGAACAGAACGTTTGAAATGATGCTTAATAAAGTATGGTGCAATCCCAGTTATCAACTTTAACAGAGTCAAATTCTGATTAACACTTTGAGTTATTTTTTTCTGAAATTGTTAAAAAAAATCGATCTAATAATAAATACCTGTACGAAAATTAAATATTATAAAACATTGAAAAAACGAAATATAAGAAGGCACACCAATCTGATAACGACAAACAAAAGCAATACAAATATCAAATAATAAAATTCATTAAATTTTGCAAACTATATCGGAAAAACAAAGTCATGGTCAAAACAATGAAAGACAACTCAAATGAATCGTATGAAAGGTAAAGATACGTATATATACGTGGTCTTATGACATTAAAGTGTAGGCGGGAATCTCAATAATCGCGTGATATATAAGAATCATGATTTCTTTCGTTTTTCATCATCTTAGAAATATTTGTTATTGATAAAATTTATAATTAACGGGTTTCATTGTTTAGGAGTACTAGTTAAACTTTAGAAACGCATTTAACAAAATTAGTTCGTTAGCAATAATCGGTCCCGTTACGTGCGTACGTCGAGTTAGGTACGTATGTCATTTTATTGGAAATCTCTAGTACACGAATCATTTTGGTGGATTGATTTTTATAATTGAGAATCAGCACTTCTGTCATTAGAGAAAGGTTATTGATAACCTTTAAGAACATTTTTTTTGCCTCTAGTTTATCTTGACGATCACAAAAACACTTGATTATCTTTAATAGTGCAGTGATACAGGCGGTCCCCTCTATCCAGTAAATGACATCATAAAGGCGTCTAAATTTTCCAGCAAACATTACGTTAACTCCGAAGAGGTCTATCTATATATAAGGAAAGGGTTCCTCACCTACAATTTCAGCTGTCAGTGGTGATTGCCAAAAAAATAAGTCAATTGGTTAGTGAATTTACAAATCACTATTTAAAACAGTGGACATGACTAAGCATTCATAAAAATAAAAAGCAAGATATTATGTCTTCACATGGAGCGTTTACGTATTCATAATTATAAAAATGACAGGTTTGAGCGATCAACATCTCGTTTATGAGTGTTACAAACATAATAAAACTTACTTAGGACTACACCATGTGCATTTAGAAAATACATGTAGTTGATAGTATACATACTGTCATAAATGTACATTCGCTGTTTTGCCAGACAAGCTGGGGCCGTGGCCTTGGCAGGAAGAGTAATCTCGGACTAATGCATTTTGTAATACTAACTTAACAGAAATTATTTGCAATGATATATATGTCGTGTACAAGTTGCGATTTTGTACAGGTTATAATATGTACAAAAATATTGTACATGTTATAACTTGTATAATGCAAAAATACAAGTTATAACATGTACAAAAGTACCCCATACATGTTATAACCTGTACAAAATATTGCTTAAAATGGTTTTAACTTGTACAAAATAAAAAAATAAGGATATTTTTCTAATATCGCAACAGATGATATTGACCTCAATAACATTTTCATAACTTTTTTATTATTCCTTCATGTTAGTGTGTTTGTCCCTTTTTGCTACAGTTGGGTCAATATCTTTAATTGTTTTTACATAGGCGGTAATGGTAACGTTTTTTCCTGTATCTCAGTCCATATCGTAAACTTGGCTAGCTCGTTAGTTATCTGTGACATTTTCACAAATGTGGTTAAATTTTCGGGGTACAAAGTGAGATTACTTTTTCCGTAAATTAGCATACCCCGAACATCCTTTTGTGATGTGGCTCCTTGTGGTAAAATATCCACTTTTTAACACAATAAGTTCTTTGAAAATTTAATACTTTGAACACATTTTATAGCTCCATAGTTTTTACACATTTATTCTATGTTCCTCTACTTTCCTAATCACCACAAATGGTTAAGTTCAGTCATTTGTAAAAATTAGAAACAGATATATCCAATATCACTACACAGAGATTTTTTCTTTACACATGACTTTTGAGTTCCTCATTTCGAGGCGCATTAGGGATGTTGTCCCAGTTAATGTCCAGGGGTCGGTATTATGAAGCATTCCTAAGACATGTCATAAGATATATCTTAGGACATGTCTTATGATCTCTTATGACTCTCTATGGACATATCTTTATTTGATGAATTATAATTGTGAGTGTCCACTTTGAAGGCAATAGTAAAATACTTTTATTCTAGTTGACACTAAAAGACATAAGAGGATAGTCAGGATAGATGTGTTTACAAATAAAATTGAGAATTGAAATGGGGTATGTGTCTAAAAAAACAACCTGCCCGTGGAGCAGACAACATCCAAAGGCCACAAATACATGATTTCAAAGTAGAGGATATATATTTAAAACATATCAAAATGACATACGCCTCATGCAATGATCTTATAGTTTATAAACAAAAATTGAGTTATAAATTTATACATTTTGACCAGAACATTTCACTGCATGTAATTTTTTTTTCAAGGACATGTATTGAACATATTTGTTAAAATTATATTTTCAATGTGTTGCTTTGTGCAGACTATATGCTGTTGTCTGTTCTATGTTCGGGTTGTTGTCTCTTTGACACATTCTCAATTTTATATAGTATAGCTTTTTTACATATATGTATATATATGGATGATGACAATGTATAACTGTCTATTGAATACGTGTCATGGCCATAATAAGTTCAAGACAAAAATTTGGTAAAACAAATAGGTGGAATCCGGTATATTTTGCAAATTCGGTACAAATAATCCAAAGTTAAGAAAGATATTGAAATTTCCGACACGTGTTTGTTTCCACATGTTTTTACAAATAATTATGTTTCGTGATAGATTATACAATGATGTCAATATATTTCATCCGCCTTCTTTATGTCAGCATACATAAATATCAATGTATTGTGTATTAACTTGAACAAATTGAAGATCTATTCATGATTACACATGAAATACAAATATATTGCAAATACAGATAATTCAGATATTATTAAATCGTTATAATTAGATATTAAAATCATTTCAAAATGTCATTGTCCCAATTGTGTCCATTGTCTACATTTCTAAGAACTGGGATTATTACTAACGGCTCTCAAAGACAAAGGTCAACATGTACAGCACCTAAATACAATACATATTGTAATGCTCAACGGAATATCTGAAAACAAAATGATTATATTCTCTGTTTTCAAAGGCAAAGAAGTTTCATATAAAAATAATCACAACTACGTGTATATGTATTTAACTACTGAACAGGTTCAATATAGTAACAGCTGCTACATAGATTTTTGACTACTGAACGAGTAGCTAGCCTAGCTCCTATCTTGACTTTAATCTATTAAGCAGCTAGGCTATAGCTACACGTTCAGTGGCATGGGCGGATCCGTTATATAGGAAATCACTGAAGTATGACTGGCGAGGCCCACTCTTGGGTCAGTCAAGGCCTCCCCATCCCCTTATGAAAAGTTCTGGATCCGCCACTGAGTAGTAAAAATATACGTTATCAGTGACGGATCCAGAAATTTTCAAAAGTGGCCGGGGGCCCGCTCCGGTCATGTTTTAGTGAATCCCTATATAATCAACCCCTGACCACCCCCCAAACACAAACTACACAATTACTGTTATTACACAAACCTATTCACATCGAGGCCAAAGCAGTTCAGCCAATCAGGGAATGTTAAGTTGGGACATACCTCTATTTTCACCACAAGTTTTGCAATATTTAAAACGGAACTATAGAAAAATGTATTATTGTCAGTAGACACAAAACAGAAAATGATTAACACTTTTAGCAAAAGATGATTTGAATCGGGGTTCTGTGTCTTCCTATTATTTTTACAACTCTCCTTACTCTTTGGAAGCGTGTTCTTCTTCAAATATAGGCTTGCGTTGCTTCACATCGAGGCCACAGCTAGTAGTTCAACCAATCGGGGAATGTTAATTAGGGGCATGAGACCTATTTTAACTGCAGGTTTTAGAATATTTTTATCGAAATTATAGAAAAATGGAATGTTGTTAGTACATACAAAACAGAAAATGATGAATACTTTTTAAAAAGATAAATTGGATCGGAGTTCTGTGTATTCGCATTATTTGTACCACTCTCCTTACTGATGCCATATTTTGGAATTTTCGAATAATTGATATTTTATTATATAGTTTAGTAATAAAAAAGTATGTGTGTATGCACATAATTATGTTTGACCAACAACAAAATTCTTTGAACTCGAGCCCCGGTAGAATGTCACATGATTTGATGGTTTACGGAAATAATTCATTTAGTCGTTAATCTCAGTACACACAGTCAGAAAAAATACAGGAGATTGCAGCCCATCTGTGAATTTAACAATAATTTAAAATTTCATTTTTGTTTAAAGAGAAACCTTTCATAAGTAACAAGGAATTACATTATATTACATCAGATATAGGTAAGTCATAGAAGTCTTGCTATCAAAAACATTAAATTTGAAATTGGTAATCACGAATATTAAAATAAAAATTCCATGCCAACAATTAAGAATAAGATTGATAAGATTTGGCCGAATCATCTGGTAACAAAAGTCTATTTAAAGTTTGCTTTTGCTGTCAGTCAAAATATTATTTTTATGAATGACGACTTTAAAAATAAATGAGTACATACTAAGTGAAAATAATATTTAATATAGGTCAAAATAATATATGTAAAGTGCACCACACATAACAATTAAGTATAGAAATACGTGGATTCGGAAAAAAGAACAACTTATATAAGTCCATATCCCTGTAATACATTCTTATAAGATTCTCATAGTTTTTAATATTTTTATTTAAACTGAACCTGCATTTCTAACAAAATGTTCTTAGTTTTGTGACGAGTATTTTATATGCTGAGGTGTGTATATTAATTAGAAATAAATGTATTGTAGAATTGAACGCTGTTATTGTTGTTGTTGAAAATGTGTACAAAAATGTATGTCAGTAACCATAGCATTTTGCACAAATCACGCTTCAGCGCTTCTTGATATAAATGGGATCGTCATCGTGTAATATTTTTTAGAAACACATTATTTTATTCTTACATCAACAGATCTTCGAAATAAAAAAAACCCAACATAATTATGTAAGTAACATTTTGAAAATAAAAGTAAAACTAAACATTAAACGTACTTAGAAATTGTCTGGTTGGATGAAATACGTACTGTTCAAACAATCTACTTTACGTTAATGATGGCCTTTACAGTCTATGTTTCAAATATGCAGTGCTAAGCGGTAATTTACCTGTTCATATCAACGGTATACTGCATTGTCTGATAAACGACTGAACAGTACAGAAATAACTACAATCGACTCTTCTGAATAGTACTGGATTTTCCGCCGTGGATGAGTGTAAAGATATAAAATCTTGATAATGTCATAAAGAATATATTCAAACATTTTTTGATAGGTGGTGCAATAGTTTGTCTTTCCTGTTAATTTGTTCAAAGAAATTTCGGGTTATTTAGAAAAAAGCTTCGATAAAATGTTAATTTTGTTTGTTATAGCCAATAAGATAGTTTTCAAGAGTAAACCATGAATTGATACATTATTTGCGAATTTTCTATGTTGTACTGAACAATACCTCTACAACTAGGTTTTTTAAATAGTAATAAGATTAAAACAAAATTGATGCAAGTCTAAGGTAGGAATTATTAAGGATGTATTCATCTGACGTTTCAGTCACGTTGAAATCTCGTTCTGTAATTATTTCCAAAATTGTGAAACAAGTGGAAAATATCAATGAATTTAAAAAAAATATAATCAAACTAAACTCTGTGAAAAAATTGTGTACTTACAAGGAGTAGTTTTTGAGTAATCAATTTTTAAAATTTTATTACCAATCTAGTCAGTCTTTTTTAGCCAAAATATTTAGAAAATAGGTGAGGGATACAAGAAATGATTTTACCAGAGACATGTATATCCCATATACCTTTTTTCTTTTCAAATTTCTTAGATACGTATTTGTTTAAATCATTTGTGACAAAAACGTTGAAAAAATATGCATTTTGTTCTTAAAACTGAGAAATTGGTAAAAATTGATGAAAATGTGAAAACATCAAAATTAGGTACTTTCAAAGGGTTTTAGCAAAAGAAATAAGTGCACCACCATATGATAATTTTTATAGGTCAAAATAGGCCTTCAACACAGAGCTGAACATAAAGCTATAAATAAAACGTGTCATGAACATTTCAAACGCTTATTATTACTCTTTCATAAAATTTAAGGAAAGGTAGAGAATTCCGAAAATAAAATTGCCACAATGTTGACTAGAAAAGGTTAAACGCGAAAAAGAAACCACGTATATAAGTTGGATAACAGGGGCCGGTTTCACGAAGCTATTTTAAGACATGTCATAAGACTTATCTTTGGACATGTCTTATGATCCTCTTATGACTATCCTAGGACATATCTCAGACCTCGTCTCGAAGCTGTCTTAGGATCATCTTAGCTAAGACATCCTAAACCTGTCGCAAGTTCTTTAAATTTTCAAATATAAATATGATCTACGGAAAAAAATCATGTAAATGTAATATGTCTTACCATAAATTATTCTAAACGTATTGATTAATATAATGACATAATTTGCAAAATAAATATAAAAAAATAAAAGTAATTTATATATAAACCATCTTTAAACAATACATCAATATAAATATGAAATTTTCAATGCAAAATTAAGAAAAAAGAATATAAAATGATGACATTGTTTTGGTACAAGTGAGTTGAATTCAATTTCGACTTTATTGGTTATAAAAGGTTAAGAGATAAAATCGTGCAATTTTTATATCAATACATCGAATTTTCATTGTTGACAAATCCTGATAATCCGTCAATGTATATATGTTTTTAAGCAGGAACAGGAGAACAGATAATTAGATAATAATTAGATATTTTTTTCAAAATTAATATAAAAAATGAGTGTAATTTATATAAACAAACGTATAACTATCCTAAGACCATCATAAGACACCTCTCGCGTTGTCCTAACTTTATGACCAACTTTAAGAGATGTCCTAATTTAGGACCGCTTTGTGAAACCCACTTAGGACTAAGATATGTCGTAAGACCATCCTAAGACATGTCTTAGTCCTAAGACAGCTTCGTGAAACTGGGCCCTGCAGTTTAACAAAATAAATTGTTATATCATGAAAACTACTAATATATGCTGTACTAAAGATAATCAAATGTGGTAAATGGTCTTAGAAACAATATGTTTGTTGTAACTAAATGTGTTATCCTCTTTAAATAAATTATTTATTAAAATCATTGATATTACCTTCAGACCAGAAATATAACACAAATTGTTTAAACATGCAATATTTATGACAATGTTAAAATTTATGTTTAATGTTTCGACAATGTGTTGTCAGCTTGTCTTTGATAAGAAACATAAAAAAAGCAGGTTCTCACGTCTGCTCTAGATGCACAAAAAAACCCTAATAAGGATCCATAGTAAGAATAGTTCAAACAATACTATTAAATCAGACAGTCAACATTAAAATGTTTTTTTTAATTTTTATTTTATCAGGTTACATACTAAGACAAACTCAAAACTAAAAACAATTACCAGCGCCAATGGAGAGTTGCTGGTTCAGAAATGTTCTAAATTTAATAGTGTTCTCTAGTGGTAAGTGCCAAACAATTCTTTGCAGCTTAAATTAATACGTCGACTAAGATCTATCTGTTATTTTAGTGTTGCTGAATGTTACGAGAAGTTGCATTTCGTAAATACGGCTATTTTACAATACACATATCGTTTGGGGAGATATATCATATCCATGATATTTTGTGTTGTTTGCGTACTGTCCTCCAGATATGATCATTTTTTCATCTCATAGAGATATATAGTTTACCTTAGCCGTATTTGGCAACACTTTTAGTAATTTTGGATCTCAATGCACTTCAACTTCGTACTTTATTTGGCTTTTTAAAAACTTTTTTGGATTCGAGCGTCACTGATGAGTCTTTTGTAGACGAAACGCGCGTCTGGCGTATATATAAAATTTAGTCCTGGTATCTATGATGAGTTTATTTATGTAAACACAGATATAACTTGGAAATTTTGCCAGTATAAACACACAATGTAGCGGCGAATATTGAATTTTTAGTTAACCCAATTGAAGGTAAGGAGCAGTACAGAATTTTAGTATAAGTTTAAACTCTGAACATTTGGGAACATATAAATGTTCAAAATATGCCGCACATCCCTATGTTTTGACTTTTGATTATAGAGTAGTGCGGCAACTTTCCGATCTAGGATATATTTGTTTTACGAAACTTCATAGTCAAATGAAAGTGGCACAATTTAAGCCACAAGAGGAGTTCTTTTGGAAAATTGCGTTGTCTATATTTACAGATTTGCAACCTAAAACATCCGAATACAAATATGTAAAACTAGACAAGTCGAGTTAATTTTACTGAAGAACAACACATGATCAGAGGAGTCTTGAGTGTAATTGCAGAGACTATTACCAAACTAGGGATAGCCTTAATTTGTGGTCATCGCATGCAGTTCGGTGTGGGTTTCTTCATATATATTTTCGATATGAATAAGATTATAAAAGACATATATTGACAACTTTCTGTGTCTGATTTTACTTAGATCAACCGAGGACAAATGGTTGTGCGTATTATGTGTTCCCAACGTCTCAATATTTAAGAGACGGAAATTAGGTAATCAATCTTCTCTCATAGATGTGGCCAGTTATCTTATACATGCATAATAGATATTTCTCGTATCGTAGTGCACGGAGTATGGTAAAAAAAGGTGATACGAAATCCGAATTAATTAGATTGGCTTATTCAGCATCACAAGACAATATCAAGGCATGTATTACTCTTTCATAAAATTTAAGGAAAGGTAGAGAATTCCAAAAATAAATTTGCCACAATGTTGACTAGAAAGGTTAAACGTGTAAAAGAAACCACGTATATAAGTTGGATAACAGTTTAACAAAATGCATTATTATATCACGAAAACTACTAATATATGCTCTACTAAAGATAATTAAATGTGGTGAATGGTCTTAGAAAAAATAAGTTTGTTTTCCTTTCTTAATAAATGATTCATTAAAATCATTGACAAATTGGTTATTCTTTTTGCCATTGGTGACTTTTAAAGGTTAAAACGATGTACATTTAGTCCATGGCAACAGACATATGTGATTTCCTCAATAAAATTGTGTACCAATCTTGGAGAAAATTAGTAATAAATGGTGTATAAATTCTTATTTCATCCTTATAAGAATATATAAATTAGTAAAAATCAGGCTAGAAAAAGCATTATTTGTAGGAACAGGTTAAAACTGTGTTCAGAAACTCGTAACTCTATCACGTGCACCATGTTTCATTCATATCGTATTCAAAATGAGATATGTTTGCAAAATAAAAAATTGTTGAGCTTGAAATCTGGATTAACATTGAGAAGGGCGCATTTCAAATGACACACAAAGAAAGAATAATTCAAAGTTATGCCTTACAAAATCGATCTGAAGAAAAAGTACACAATGTTTTAAAGTGCTATTTTAAATTTTAATTTCCGGAAACTAAATGAGTACGTATTGTTCATTAAATCCGTTACAATAAGTATTCAGATATTTCAAAATAAAGAAATTGAAAGATATTATTTCTAGATATGTATATCAACCATAGCGATCTTATCTCAAATTTAGTTCGATCATAAATTACAGAAACAAGCATTATGCTATTCAGGAATCAAGTACTGTAAATTTTGTTAGAAAATTATATAAACTATTTCTTGTCTTTATATATCAGCCTTACTTGTACGAGGTTAAGAAATAGGTGTAATGCGGGAGTCTCAGTACATGAAAAATGCTTGTTTTTGGCCCCTGGTTACTATATAAATTAGGGATGTCAAAAGATCTGAAATTTAATACTCGGATACTCGGTCATAATACTCGAGTACTCGCAAGTACTCGGATGAATCTTAAACGTCTATTGAAAAGTTTAAGTTAGATTTTAGGTGGGATGCAGTGCTTTTGTTATTACCTTTCATAAACACATTGACGAAATACAAACGTACTACAAACATAGCTTGCTCCACTGTTTTTTGTGTCAATGAAACAATAAATAAACGACTGCCGTTTTTACAAATAACCTATCATAATAGCAATTATTGTTTGTTTACGTGTTTATGAATCAAAATATTTTATAAGCAAAAATCGAAAATATTTGCATTTTAAGTCCGACAAAGTAGACAACATATTTAGCATCTGTTCCTAAAGAGATGGTATTTTTTATAACACGACTTGTCTATTTAAAATTTGTCAACAACAATTATGATATTGGACTTCAAATTACTTGTGCTTTTTCGTGTTGCTCAGTATTACTTTTTCTGTGTTTTTTTTTTTTTGCACTATCGTTTGTTTGATTTTCTTTGTTTTTCTTTAGCCATGACGTTGTTAGTTTATTTTCAACTTTTGTGGTTGAATGTCGCTCTCATACTTTCGCATATCTCTAAATTGTAAATTAAACAATTATAGTTAAGCTTTAAAAAAAAGAGTAATTAAATTAATTTAAATATACATCTCATACCAATCAGAAGTCTTGATTAACAAACAAAGGTAAGTTTTTACGGCTTGTGATGAGTTAATTATTAATCCATGAAAGTGTTGATCCGTGTACAAACACCGTTAAAAATGTCTCAATCAGTTGTGTAGGGTTCCCCGCAGGTTACTGTGATTTTGTGTTCGTTTAAAAATATGATCTGGTCAACAATTTCAGACGAAAGACTATTAAACTCTCTATTTTTTTGTTAAAAGGAGTGCACATGAAAATATTCCCTCGAAAGGAAAGGACGTTGTTGGTACTACTATAACAGATAGTATCCTCAGGATAAACATAGTTATGTTATTAATTTATTTTATTGAGTATTACGAAGGAGAAATTAACAGAACTAAAATTGAGTGGAAATGTGAAGAGAACTATTTCAAGATGTATAAAAAGCAAACGAGTATCCGAGTACTAAAACTGTACTCGAGTACTCGGTCTTCCGAGCGAGTACCCGAGTACTCGAGTACTCGTTGCCATCCCTAATATAAATAATCAAACATAGTGATAAAATTGAGAATTACTTTATTTTTTTCTTCATACTTTTATATCAAAAACAGTTTTCACATAATTTATAGTCAGCAAGTAATCATGCGAATAAAATCTTGAAATATGTAGGACTATTCCAGGTTTGTTAACATTGTAATCGAATAATTGACTATAATTTTTAATAAAAAATACATGATTACTGATTACCTGAAATTACATAGCAAAATGAAAGTGATTTCATAGATAATAGCTGTTAATGGTTCTAAGATATCAACTTTATTTGTACAAGGCTTAGAAACAAGTGTTATGCGAGCTTGGCGATCAATTGCTGCTGTTTCTAGCCGAGTACACATACAGCTGATATTTATTGACACTAAATAGTTATTTTCTTTATCCTGCGATTAATTTTGTACATAGCTTTTTGAAAAACAGAAAAAATCCCATTTGTGGCATTTATTTTCTATTTAGAATCCATTGAGACCCGCAAAGTAATATAAAAAGAAAATCACACAATCTGCTAATGACGGGTACGCAGTAGAAAATCTCGCACAGTCAACAATTTTACATCGTTCAAAGGCAATAATTATTTATTATAACATAGCAACTAATTTCATCAGTAAAAAGAATAACAAAACATTTCCCGATTGCAGACAAAAGTTTTTGATTTGTCCTACACTACAGAATTTCAAACTGACCGTGCATTCACTTATTATTGACATTGTAGCATGGTTGATTTTATCAAGGTTTTGTATAGAAGGCTTAAATTACAAAGCTTATTTTGGGATTTTCACATTCAAGTTTTAAATTTAAAGATTAGCGCCGTAGGAAATTATTAAGTTTATTAAGTTAATTAATCCTGATGTTCGTGTTTCATGTGTTTGTCTATGAGCAGATAATGGGTTGCGAATCGGAGACTGAACGTTCAGAGACGGAACAATACGTCGTTTAGTTGCACTGCAATACACAAACCGAGAAATTTTACACTGAACTCGTAAACAGCAATATACAAAAAAGTCTGGCAGTTGGCGAAGCTTAATACGATATCTGTATAGTATACCAATACAGGCTAGCGATATATGTAGGGCCCTTAATGAGTGATAGGCACACCAAATTGAAGGATAAATAGTGTTTTGGTTTGACCAATTTGTTTATACCAGTTGTTATCAAATCATGACTAAATGACAAAAATAAAATTATCTGTATTTCAACTGCAATAGAAAAATAGCATTTATGATTATTTTTTTGAGACCTTTGAGTTTCCGTTAAAAAGCTTGACAAACCAGCAGAAGTCTACAGTACTGACAAACAATGTTCAATGTTACTTTACTGAACTCAGAGATGTTTGTAACTTGAGTTCGCGCATTCGCACCATGGGGGTGGGGTTGGATAAAAATCGGTTAATGAACATGAAACATCAATGCTGTATTTTGACTACCCATCATGTTTTTTTTATTTGGGAACACGGAAGGATATAGGACTTAAAAGCGGAATTGAATAATAATATGTTTCGCAATTAGATCAATCGAACAGGACACAATACCTAAAATTTGACACAGAAAAATATTGCAATAACAAAAACTAGGAAATGAGGAAAGCATGTCGGAATAAAAAGTTAAAAATTAGAACACGATTGTTGTTATATGTGACACACATTTTACAATGATCAATCACATGAAGTTGTAATGGCGTTTGTTAAATACAAAAGTATTAGATTCAACTTTAACTAACTATTAAGAATTCCTTATATTCTCAAATCGTTGCTTAAATTGCATATAAACGTTAAAACGAAACGCAAAGAAATCGGTTTGCAATATTTGCTGATATATTGATCAGCGCAATATATTTAAAAATAACGACGCAAGCCATTAGTTATTATATGGTTCTTGACACTACAAAAATTTAGCCATGAAGTAACAGAATTGATAAAGTCTTGTTTCATTGATATCTGTGATGTTATATGTCTTAATAATGAAATAACTTGCCACTTTATGAGAAAAATATACGGACAAAAAGAGGATCATTTGACAATATTGTAATGAATTTATATTTCCCTCAAAGAAAAGCGTGTTTAAAGGTAGTATGCCAAAATCAAGTAACACATAAAACAGTACCCCATGTATTATTAGTTACGCAGTGTGCTAGTGAATTATATATACGGGGGTCAGTGAATTCCATATAGGACTCGGGCGAACACAGATTGTGAGCTTGATTTTTACTTCTTTGAATTCAAAAATGAAGTTCATCTATATAACAATTTCAACCATAAGTATAGGATATAGCCCGATTATGAATAGGGGGATAACCCCGGTCAATGTTCTTTTAAATTCCTCCTGAAAAAAATGTGTAAATCTACATTAATTACTGTCTTGAATATAAATTTCTTTGTCATTGCTTTGTCATTGCTTTTTCGATGTAAATATCTACTTGTATTAATGTGTACACAGTTATGAAAAATGACGATAAGATATCTTAACTTAAATAGTAGAAACATTTCATGAATAAAAGAGTAATTCACATATACCATATTACAGATTTAGTGTTTACCCAGGACATTATTTACGGGAGGCTAGGATCTACACTCAAACTTGTTTGTCCTATTGTTACTACTCGGGAAATTACTTGGCTAGGGCCATCAAATTATAAACATTACGCTGTCGGGACAGATGTTTTTCCAGATGTATCGAATCGAGTGGCTGTTAGGGAAACTGCTGCAGATAAAAAGTCCATTTTACTTATCCACCGTTTTAGCAAAGACACAAGCGGGAAATACAGATGTACTAATTCTGTTGAGGAAAGGGAATTTACCTTAATAATCAAAAGTAAGATTTAAAAGGAAATTTTTATTCAAAATATACAATTTAGATTTACTAAATGTGTGCACTTTTTGAGTGTATAAATATTCAAAATGTTCAAATTTTTTTTTTAGTTCTTTTAATCTTTGTTTTATAATACTCATTTATAACCATTTGATAGGTAAAAAAAAAATACTTTTGAAAACCATTCCGTACATGCAATAATCAAAACATGTTTCCTAGTGAAGTCTTCCTCAAATCACAATTTGTAAAAGAAAAACCATTGACATACGGGCTGGTGATACCCTCGGGGAGAAACTAATAAATAGCTTTACTAACTTTTCTTATTTTATCAAGGAAATCCATCGAACTTGGTGATTATTAATGAGACAGATGACAAAATTACTTCAGTTGAAGGAAGAGAATATAATTTAGAATGTAAGGTAACCAGTGGACAACCTGGTGGCAATATTACTTGGTCAACGGACGGAGTTGTGGTTACAAGCAATGGACCAAGTTTGGTTAGTTACAGTTTGATACCTAAAAGATCTGATAATGGAAAACTGTTTAAATGTGTAGCTTTTAACAGTGAAGGCGAGAGAATATTGGAATCCTCAGTCCTTCTTGAAGTTTTTTGTAAGTTTTAATGTTATCAAACAGATGAATACTTGCATAACTATAAACATGCATAATCACCTACTCTAGAATCATATCAAGAAACCAATTAAATAACTATAAGGTTAAATTGAAATTGAGAAGAAGAGACAGAAGTATAAAACAAATCTGCCTAAAGTTATGATGAATTTTTCGAAGAAGATACCAAAGAAAATCATTGTCAACTGCGAATCAATATTAAAAGAACTTATAACTGATAACAAACGGGGATGGCCCTACTTTTACATAGGTAACAACGACGGACCCTTTCATTTATTAATAAAAATATTACAAGGTGAACGTTATTTAGACTTCAAGCCATCGAAAAAGATAACCAAAAATAGCATATACCGACTAGAAAAGACTGATGTCGAGCGATGAATTGGCAAAAAATGGAAAATTTGTAAGTTTTTGTATAATAGATACTAAGCAAAACTTGCTATCAGCACTAAAGTATCCAAAATAACACCAATAACAATAAGATATGACACACAAAAGAATTTAAAAACTTACATATACTTGTGGCATGTTAGCTTTATAAAAACGGAAGAATAAATAATGCCAAAAACAAGGTTGGGCGGTATTTACCATTTGTATTAACCAGTATTTACCGCCCGGAGCATGTTTCACGTTTGCACGAAACTTCATTCATTACCCCTTTCTTAACTTCATTCTCTGTTCAATTCATGTTTGGAAACCACTGTTACAAACCCTCATTTAAACCTATACAAAATTACAGCTATAATTTCGGATATTGCAAGTCACAGACTTTCCATTGGAAAAGATGAAAATCTTTCCTTTGCCAACAAAGGTTACGATGAAGTCAACTTACTCAATATCCGTCATCAAACATTAGTTCAATAGAAAATACCTCCTTATTTCAAAGATCAGTCTGTACCAATCATTTCTTACACCAAACCTAAAATTGCAACTAAAATTTCAATACTGACGACTTCAAGTCTAAACCTCCTGATTGCACTTGTGCTAGATCCCTTATTCATATATAATCCGGCTGGCCACGTTATTACCGGTGATCTCAACATTGTCAATTACACTTCCTTACGAAACCACTAAACCTCTTTCTAAATAATTAACATCTGTTTTATCAGCAATCAAAGACGGGCTTAAAGTTATTGTGAAACTGCCTATTCTAGAGGTGGCGTGAATCAGATGTGAATACTTAAAAATTCCAAAGATCTTTTAGAGTAAATCTAACTCTCATCCATCTTGCAATAGTATTAACACATTTGACTTTTCTACACTTCCACATTCCAAACTAAAAGACAAATTGAAAGAGTTGGTATTGCTTTGTTTCATAAAAAAGAATGGCCAACGTAGATACAAGTATCTTGTCGTAGGGAGGGATAAATCTTACTTTGTAAAGGATCACTCTGATTCAAACAAAAAATTCTCTGAAACTGACATTATCAAGATGCTTGATTTCTTGATTGACAACATATTTGTTACGTTCGGAGGACGTGTTTTTCAACAGACTGTCGGCATTCCAATGGGAACAAATTGTGCCCCTCTACTTGCCGACTTGTTTCTTTATTATTATGAGGCTAACTTCATACAGGAACTTTGTAAGAAGAAAGATAAGACGTTAGCGATATCCTTTAACTCTACTTTCCGCTATATAGATGATGTTCTTTCACTAAATAATTCAAAATTTGGTGACTATGTGGAACTAGAGATAAGGGATACTACATATACAGTTAAGTCGGCCTCCTATCTTGACTTACACCTAGAAATTGACAATTAGGGTTGGTTGAAAACAAAACTTTACGACAACAGAGGGGATTTCAGCTTTCCGATTGTGAACTTTTCATTTCTAAGTAGCAACATTTCAGCAGCACCTGCATACGGGGTATATATCTCCCAATTGATACGATATTCCCGTGCTTGCATTTCCTATAATGATGTTTTTGATAGAGGGTTGCTGCTCACAAGGAAGCTATTAAACCAAGAGTTCCAATTGGTGATGTTGAAATCATCCCTTCGTAAATTTTACGGACGCCACCACGAGTTGGTTGACCTTCTTACCCTTCCGGAGCACTTGAGACCACCCCTAGTTTTTGGTGGGGTTCGTGTTGCTTATTTTATAGTTTTCCTCTATGTTGTGTTTATTGTTTGTCTGTTCGTCTTTTTCTTTTTTAGCCTTGGCGTTGTCAGTTTATTTTCGATTTATGAGTTTGACTGTCCCTCTTCTATCTTTCGTCCCTCTTTCATCTGATATCAATAAATGAATTTTATATGTTTTATTCATCTTTAAATCTTATACCTACAAATTAAGTCCTGATAAACTATGATATTGCATACTTTAGATATATAAAGAATTGCAATATCAAAATCATATCAAGTTTATAAATTCAGATATTATTTGTATTGCAATATTGTTCACAGGTAAATAAAGTTACCGGTCTCATATTACCTATCACCTCGCATTGTTAAATATGATAATTTTAATACAAAAACAAATTAAGTCCTGATAAACTACGATATTGCATACTTTAGATATATAAAGAATTGCAATATCAAAATCATATCAAGTTTATAAATTCAGATATTTTTTGTATTGCAATAGTGTTCACAGTTAAATAAAGTTACCGGTGTCATATTACCTATCACCTCGCATTGTTAGATATGATAGTTTTTATACTAAAACAAATTAAGTCCTGATAAACTACGATATTGCATACTTTAGATATATAAAGAATTGCAATATCCAAATCATATCAAGTTTATAAATTCAGATATTATTTGTATTGCAATAGTGTTCACAGGTAAATAAAGTTACCGGTGTCATATTACCTATCACCTCGCATTGTTAGATATGATAATTTTAGACTCCAATGAGTGATGAAAAAACATAGGTTGAAAGTATCATATACTATTCCAAAAATCTTTTGTACTAATAAGTCATTGTAAAACACTGTTTATTATGAATTTACAATTGAAATAGAAATGAGAATATTTAAAATTACTTAAACACTTTGATTATTTCATTGCTGACATCAATTGACCAGGTAGATAGAGTGTCCATCCAAAATTTCAAACGACCAGTATTTGCCAGTTAATTCCAGTTTTCCCGGTATTTCCCGATAATTACCGCTGGCATGGCCAATACTGCTTTTTTTGCCAACCTTGTACACAAGCACAAAAACGAAATTATAGCGAACTCTCCTTTGTTTCGTTATGTTTGCAGTTTCAGTTACTAAAGCTGTATCAACGTACTTAACCTGCTGATATGGAATCATATCCTCTGTTTCTGTTTGGGTTAGTGTTGCTCAGTCTTTTAATAGTTTTCTTTGTTGTGTGTCTGTTTGTTTGTTGTGTCCTTTTGTTTTTTAGCCATTGCGTTGTCAGTTTATTTTCTATTTATGAGTTTAATATCCTTTTGGAATCTTTCGCGTCTCTTGCTGTACTTTAGAAATAATTTCTTGCAACTTCCAAAACAATTCAAAATGACACGAATGTGTTTAAATAAAGGCAACAGTAGTATACCGATGTCCAAAAGTCATAAATCGATAGAAAAACAACAAACCTATTCACAATTTAATAGTTAACTAAACGTTTTAGTCTCCCTTTTAATGATACAAAGCAAAATAATGTTTTACTTAAGGAAAATTGATTTATCTTTTATTTGTAATTGGCTTAATACCAGTTATCAGTTACTGGAATTACTCATAAGAACGAGACTCTGTGCCTTTTCATTAGTTGTTTAATGCTGTGTGCATATATGCTGAGTCATGGCAAAAACAACCAGACTGTTTTAAGAAATGATGAAGTAGTAATGTTTGCAGGTAGTGCTAGAAATATCAAATGATGTATTGTTAAAACTAAAACGACTTGAACAAAAATTTCAGTGCACGTTCAATAAGTGTTTTTTCAAAAAGTTTTATCACTGAAAATGGAATTGTAACGACTGCAACAGCTATGGGTAGCAATACACAGTTAGGAAAAAAACTTAAAATTGACACTCATAATTTTTAAACACCCTCTTTCCTCTCCTGTCTAACAAATAAGGCTTATTATTTGTGTTATGAATGTATATAATTATAGAAAGAGAATCTTCCATAGATTTGATTTCTTATGGTTATAAGGGTGAAATATAATCCCTTTTGGATGTAACCATGGCAACAATCTGCATTTCTTTGATACAAAATATAGCAAAAAAGGGGGGGGGTGAAAAAAAAATCATATGCATTTCTGCTCGTTTTTCCATAAAATTGAATTGTAAAGATCGAGCGCAAAATCTTTGTTGATAAACACATGGACCTATGGGCGGTACGGATAGGAAAATATGGACTGTCAAACAGATAAATGGCATATAAAACATGCTAAAGACAATCTAAATGTTCATATCAACCCAATAAGAAGGCTATATTATTCTTTAATTATCTAAAAATCAATTTTATTGTACAAAAACTTTCACCATGGCCATAATGCAAAACTAAACTTCTAACTGTGTATTGCTACCATAGCTGCACCAAGACTTACCGAAAGACCATTTTTGGATTATAGACTTTCCGATTGGATTTTCCTCTGAGTTCAGTATTTTTGTGATTTCACTTTTTGCAAACAGTAGTAAAACATCATTCATTGGTTACATGCTATTGTTGGATGTAATGAGTGCTTTCTTAAATTAGGGATCAAAGGGAGTTTCTAAAAAAAAACCCGATATAACTTGTTTTAAAAATACATAATACAATTTTAACTTCAACAGATAAATTGATAAAAAGAATAAGAAGTTGTGGTTTGACTGTCAACGATACAACTTTCAAAAATAGATCAAATGACACAGATTTAAGTTCATCGTTACTATGCTATCTGATAAATATAAAAAAAATTGCCAAAATTTATCAAATTTCTTTTTTGAGAAATATTCAGGCGTCTACAATTTCGTTATTTATGTAGAAATCGACATAATACTGTTTTATACCTATAGTTCACACATAGAGCTGTGCATTTCAAGTACTTGTAAGTATAGATGCATTAAATTGAAAATGACTCTTATGTGAAATAAGTTCAGGTGAAATGGGTCTACCTCTCTATCTTATTTCACATTTGTTTTTTTCTTCATTTTACTCGAGGAGCTTTGCAATAATAATAATTCAAAATTGCTATTAATGACAGTGATAACAATACTAAATTGCTGTTATTATTCTTTCAGATATTCCAAAGATAACCTTCAGTCCAAATCAAACGATAGCTTTTGAAGAAGGTGATAAAGCCCAACTGATCTGTATCAATGATGGAAACGATCCAAATGCAACTACAGTCTGGAAAATAGCACATACAGAAATCATTGTCTCATACAATAATGCATTAAAGTTTACAAACGTTAACCGGACAAATGCAGGCCTATACGTATGTATGGTTAACACAAAAGCAGGTGTTTATAAAGACATTGCAAAGGTTGTTGTGCAGTGTAAGTGATGTATTAATTAGAATGATGCATGTCCCATATTATTCTTCTTTTTTCAATAGAAGTATATTTTGTTTTCATAGATTATAAATATTTAAATAAAAAAAAATGACCTTGAATGTTGCTAAATGTCTGCGACAGTGTGAAAAAATGTAAACAAACTATTCATATTTAAAGAAGCAGGGTTCACAATAGGTCAAGACCATACATTCAGATGTTCACCTTACTAAATTCGTACCACGCTTATATGAGATAATTGATGTGACTGTGATGCACACATAAAAAGATATTGTTATACCTAATTCTATATCTAATATTTCAAATAATGATAATGAATACTGGTTTCAAAGTAGTCGGAAGATCAAAGGAAAGTGACCAACTACAGTAAGAATAAACAGTTGATATAGATACCCTCAATGCATGTTTTGTTATAACTTATAAGATACAAATTACAAAATACAAAAAAAATTAAAAAACATGTCAGTTGTTAATAAGGCTTTTAATACCAATCTTGCTCTCATATATGCATAAATATAACATGTAAGTTCAGAATTACATTTTAGGATTAAACACATATTTTCAGTTGGTCATTTATGTTGGGCCGATGAGTTCACTGTCTAAATAAATGTCCGAAGTATTTTGATGTAAAGTGAGTTATTCAGCGAACAAGTTTACATATCAGTCAGCTGTGAAAATGTGTTTAAGCATTATAATTCTCAACGCAAACAATTGCTATTGTTTATGCCCAATCTACCATAGTAGAGGGGCATTATGTTTTCTGGTCTGTTCGTTCTTTCGTTCATCCGTGCGTCCGTTCGTTCCGCTTCGGGTTAAAGTTTTTGGTCAAGGTAGTTTTTGATGAAGTTGAAGTCCAATCAACTTGAAACTTAGTACACATGTGCCCTAAGATATGATCATTCTAATTTTAATGCCAAAGTCGAGTTTTTATCCCAATTTCAACGTCCAGTTAACATAGAAAATGATAGTGCGAATACTATAGACACATTCTTGCTTCTTTTGGAACATAAGAATTCAATTCAAACGTTTTGCACATGAGCCTATCATCGTGAAATCGACTCATCTCTAACATTGAAAATGAAAATATTTAGACCCTGAATGTTGTTAGATGTAATCTATTAAGATAGTTGAAAGACATCTATCCCTTCGAACTAGAGATAAAGGATACAACAAATACAGTTAAGTCGGCCTCATATCTTGACTTTTATCTAGAAATTTACCCTTAGGATGGGTTAAAAACAAAACTTTACGACCAAATAGATGTTTTTAGCTTCCCAACAGTAAATTTTCCATTTCTATGTAGCAACATACCAGCAACTCCTGCATTTGGAGTACATAAATTGATACGATATTCCTTGGCCTGTAGCTCCTAACACAATTTACTTGATAGAGGATTGCTCTATAATATCATTCCCTTTCATGAATGGTACCTTCTGATTGAGACCATTTAGCGGGTTTGTAATAACATGAGCAACACGATGGGTATCACATATTGAGATAATCTGCTTACCTTCCGGAGCACCTTAGTTCACCCCTAGTTTTTGGTGGGATTCGTGGTGTTAGTCTTTAGTTTTCTATGTTGTGTATTGTGTATAGCACGGTGGGTTTGTGAAAAATTTTGCACATCCTGCTACAAGCATGAAATTTTGGCCCAAAGCTTCATCTAGTATCAGATAGGGAGGCATTTGAATAATGTTTGTGAGATCTCAACTTCCCCCTATACCTCTAGCCAATGTAGAAAAGTAAACGCATAACAATACGCACATTAAATTTCAGTTCAAGAGAAGTCCGAGTCTGATGTCAGAAGATGTAACCAAAGAAAATAAACAAAATGACAATAATACATTAATAACACCAGTCTACTAGCAGTTAACAGACATGCCAGCTCCAGACTTCAATAAAACTGACATCAGGCACAATCCTTCCCGTTAGGGGTTTAGTATTTTACCATCATTACATATATGAGAAGAACATAACCCGTGTCATGCCAACAACTGGTTTTTGAATAAATGTTTTTAGTATCGATGCAAAGACCCTATAAGTGAATCAATATTAACGCCAAAATATGCAATCTTTAATGAACTGACAACAGTGTCGTAAACAGCCAAATATCGAAAGTTGAGCTTTGAAAAGGTGTTATAATCATGCTACTATCATTATATTCGGTACAAACCTTTGTATTGTGCTACTTTTGGATACATTTGATAGATTATATGACTTTAAAAACCCTACTTCAGGTACATATTTTTTTTTACAATTTAAAAAAACGTATATATTAAAATAAAAAAGAATGTTGTTTATATGTCCGCCATATTGGACATTACCGGAAGAAGGTGTTTGAAAAACTTTGTCCTATTAATTGTATGCGTGAGAAGCACCAAAGAAAGGTTCCTGCACAATATTATGGTAGCAGCAATACGTTGAAACACATTTCAAGTACCCTTTCTAAAAATATTCTTGTTTTTGATTAATGTCCGGCATAATGGATTTTACCGGAAGTAAGGTTTTTGAAGACAACTTATCTATATAATCTATCCAAAAGTAATACATAACAATGGTTTGTACCAAATTTTAAGATAGTAGTTTGATTATAACACCTTTTCACATAATGGCCTTCGATATTTGGCTGATTTAAGTATGAATTCCGCCATTTTAAATGTTACCGGAAGTGAGACTTTTTTTCAAATGCCTCCCTATCTGAATTTTAAGAGTAATAGTTGAGGAAGGTCTATACCAAATTTCATGCTTGTAGTAGGATGTGCACCATTCGTTTCAAAAATGCTTGTAGCCGCTGGACTAGTACTATTATTGGTCAGTTTGTCTTTTTCTTTTTCAGCCATTACATTGTCAGTTCGTTTTCGATCTATGAGTTTGACTGTCCCTCTAGATCTGGTACTGGCATCTTTCGCCCCTTTTGAATGGTGTTTATTAAGGTTTTGTACATGTTCAAATCATACATAAGAACTGTAAGCTTTTCAGGTACAATCTGACCATATTAGATCAACGTGAACGATCTGTACTTTCCAGTGATACGGGTTTTACAAGTATTATAAAATGTTTTATTTCGTTGAACATGTACGAATAAAATCAAATGGTTTTTATCAAATTTAATTTTTTGAATTTCCAGATGCTCCAACAATCGATATTCGATATTATCCAAAAGAAAGAAATATGGTTTGTATTCCAAGTGGTGTCCCCGATAAATACATGTTTAAGAACTGGGAACATACAACCGAATACAACGATCATATCAGGTTTTTGGGAAAAACGAAGGAGGGGAATAAGTCAACGTTAACTTTTCCTAAATATTTGACTGACAATCATCAAGATAGAGGAATATACATTTGTCGGGCTTCAAATAATATATCATCAACTGATGGAATGTTTGTAATGCGAAAGTATAATTTAAATTTCAATGGTGAGTTCATTTTTCTTATGTTTTCATATTGTGAACATACAAATTTCTTCGATAGTAAGCGCCTATTGTTTTATTTTAATTGCAATTAAGAAATTTGTTATATTCCGATGATTATCGCTATTTTCGTATTTTGCGAATTTCCTTTTATTGTGGCAATTAAATTTCATCATTTTTGAAAGAATTTGGCGAAAGAAATATATTTAACGATTTATTTTCCTCCATCTTGTTTATTTACTTTTTTTTAGTTTCTCGGACCTTACCCGATCAGACAATACTTAGAATTCACCTTGACCTCATTCAGATTTGGACAGAAAATCAATAATCAGCTGATTGCATGTTATAGCTATCGACAACAAAGGACTAATTAATAAAGGTGTTGATTGAATTGTTTGACAAAATGATATGGTTAAATGGCTTCCGATAAATGTCACATGCAGAATTTATTTACCAATTTGCGACGCACATGTTTGAAGCAAACTTGTGACGTCTCCTCTCCTTTTAAAGATAGTTTAGAAAAGAAAAGAAAGCTGTTGTTGTGATGAACAAGCAAGACAAATCGCCGATTTAAAACTTTAATTTTTCTTTGTCTTTAATATAGGTAATTGATTAGGGAGACTACTTTAAAGTCGTTTGAGTGACACACGTGTTTCAAGCATAGTTTTACGACTCAACTCTTTCATTTTGAAGAAAACTGTCGTTTTGAAGAAAACTGTCGTTTTGAAGAAAACTGTCGTTTTGAAGAAATCTGTCCTAAAGGTTGGGAACAACCCCTTGAATGAGAGTAACCCTTCAATGTAATGACTACACATGAAATGAAGGATCAATTTCATGTGATAAAAGCTTTTGTTTTTTGTTGTAAAACCCACTTCTTTAATACTACAAAAGGGCACATCAGTATTTTTCTTTTAAAGAAACTTTCCCTACGAACTATACTGGTATGATATGATCAAAACATGTCTATTAGTTTTGTTATATTTCAGGACTTATATCTTCTTTATTATTAAAAGTATAGTGGCCCTCTCATTTAGAAAAGTTGTTTAAAATACAATGAATATTTTCCCCTTTTAAGTTAAAAAAAAGAGGTGGCGAAAAAATAATTGACCCAGGGGAATCCCTGTATATAACGATTTAATTTCATACATATTTATTTTGTTTCGGGTTTCTCGGATTTTACCTGATCAGACTATACTCAGAACTCACACTGAACTCGTTCAGAATTTTACAGAAAATCGATCATTTATAAAGGTGTTGATTGTATTGTTTGACAAAATGATATGGTTAAATAGCGTCCGTCACATGTCTCAAAAAGGATGTATAAACCTCTTTGCGACGTACGTGTTTGAAGCAAAACTTTTGAGGTATCCTCTCCTTTTATCAACGATGGTCCGTAAAGGAAAACTGTTGTTATGACGAAAAATGTTCAAAAACAAGACAAATCTTCGTCTTTTTGATTTGAGAGGGAACTTTAAAGTCGTTTTGAGCACGTGTCTAAAGCAAAGTTTGAAGTCTCAACTCATTTACGATGGTCCGAAAAAAAATGTCGTTCTGAAGAAAGATATTGAACAGGTTGGGAGCAAGAGATAATTCTTCAATGTAAATGGCTATCCCTTTAATGAGGAACCAATTTCAAGTGGTAACACATTTGTTTTGTTGTAAAACACTTCTTACAACAAAAGGGCTCATATTTATATTATTTGAAGAAACCTTCCCCAAAGAACTAAACATCTATCAGGTATTATATGGTCAAAAAATGTCTAAGAAAGTTATTATATTCCTTTTAAAAGTAATTAGTGTTTATTCATTACTATGTAGACTAAAACATAAGTTTAAGAGTATAAGACAGCAAAAAGTACCTACTTAGTATTCTAAACCATGACAATAAAACAATACACGCCGTACTATGTAGCCACTTTATTTACATGAACCTCTCTGTCTAAACAATAATTTATTTAACAGAGTTGTTTAAAATAAACTAATAAAACCTTTGTTCTACGAAAACTTCTGATGAGTAGTTTTAGGGTTAATGTGTTTTTAACAGTTTAAAATCGTCAAATGCTTCGTTGATCAAGCACCAGCCTATCCGATTCTGACGATTTAAAGAGAGCGAAAAGCCAAATAGGGATACTAATTAGTAATCAGTCCAAATAATAGCTACAATATTAGGAATTAATACCATAAAACCTAAGTTTTCAGCAAAAGGTAGAATATTATAAAAATGAGAAAAAATTTACCTTACCTGAACATTTTTTTCTACTGCTGCATGGGTACCTACAATCGTTGATAATGCTACATAGTTAATAAGAACATGGTTCATGAGTAGATAATATTTGATAAAAACGTCAAACAATATTTACTGATTTTTTTCATGTTATTGGGGCACACCATTTAGAGATATGCATGGAATCTGAGTTGAATAGTTATAAGCTCTTTTTAAATCATTCCAGACAGTTTTAAAGTTCCAATTGAAACAGTTCTGATAAAAAAATTAATTCAAATAATTTCGTTTTGGCACCTGCAATAAATTTTACTGAAGTTATGACCACTTAATGGTGCATATTGTAACGTCAGTTTTATTAGTTTTAGCATAATTTATAATTACTGTGACCGCCATTCGTGATCCAGAACATGTTTGAATCTAAGGTTTAAATAACAACAACCACACATTGTGGTGAAATATAAACAATGTTTTACCCTAAGTTGCGGCCAAGTTTTTCTTGAAGCCTGATGGTCACAAAAATGCACAGAGCATCGAGTTGAAAGAATATTTTGTAAATTTGCCGACTTTGGATCCCATTATGTAATCTTATGAAGAGTTTTTTTTTGCATTTAGACTTTTACAATAGTTCCAATTAACAAACATACTATGACTTTGATAAATATGATAAACTTAAAACTCAAGGCAATATTTTCCCAAAAGTGTATTTGTCCTTTATTTCAAAAAATAACTTCAGTTCAATATTTTCTTTTCACTTCATTGACTTTTACCAAAATACCGATTTATAAGAGAAAGTAAATCCTTTTTTTTCCCTTTCCATGTAGTCAACGTAATTATTGGTATCTCAAAGTCAAGGGATGAACCTAACAGTTTTATAAAAATATTCTGTACAGTCTACAAATATGTTGAAAAGCAGTTTTTCAATGAATACCAAAACTACCAGATAAACTGCGGTTTGAATCCGTTTTTTGCCAAAAAAACGAATCCTTCAAAAAATTTTGATATCAATGCAATTATGGATAAAAAAGACAAACCCGACTATACATGTATATTCTGTTTGCCAGTAGATTTAACAGCATTCATCTTAACTCACTAAATCATGATAACGTTTATGTCATTTGAGAATCAAAGCGGGATAACAATAGAATATATATACTTAATTTTCCGGCACATTTAACTCAATTTTAAATGTAATTTTGAAACTTTCTTAAAAAGAAATCAATTTATTTAAAATGTAAAAATAAGGAGATGTGGTATGATTGGTCATGAGACAATTATCAAATCAAGTTCAAATAAAGCGGATGTAGATTACTAATAATTTCATGGTTTACCCAATAGTCAGCATTTCAAAATAACACAATGACAAACGCGTGGAATGGTATTTATGACTGGACACCATCTAATTAAATATCGGCGGCTGAACTTTTGAAGTTCAGAATTACATTTAAGATTATATAAGATAAAATGCAAATGTTGGAAAAATATCGGCGGGCAAACATTTTGCAGATAATTCCCTACATAAAAATAAAAATATAGGATAACTTATCCAAAACTGTATGTAAATTGTAATGTTTAGTCACCTATAACAATTGCACAATGGGTAGGACGTCTAGGTGACAACAACATCACATTTCTGCACTAAAATGTTCAGACTATATTATTCTTTTCTCAAAACTACAAACACAAATAAGTTCTCAAACTTAGATGATTCATAATATAAAGCCATATGAAGCGTAATTAATTTTGTTAAAATTCGAATGAATCCACCAGAATGCTCTTAAGAACAATACAACAATATCTATTACGAAGAAAAGGTACAAAGTACTAATATATGTAATGTCCTTAAAGTTGAGAATTGCGCTTTTTGGTGTATACTATTCACTATTCTTATTTTAATAATGTTTATTTTCTATAATAACAACTTCTTTAGGCGCACCGTACTTTGTCAGCTCTACTGAAAACACTCAATATGGGGTTTATCTCAATTCTGCAAAGCTTACGATAAAGTTTGTAAGTGTTCCTGAATATAACAGTTACGACGTTTATAAGAATGGAAGCAGATTCACAGATTTCACCGAATCCGTTTACAGAAATATGAAACTGACGGATAATATATATGGTAAAAATGTATCGGTGAAAGGAAGCATCATATCTTTACAGATACAAATAGACAGTTTAGATGATTATGGCTCATATAAAATAGTTGTCAAGAATGCAATTGGATTCTCAAACCATACAATAGAACTTGTGTCTGCAAGTAAGTTTAAATTTTAATTCTAATAACAAAGTTTATAAATGAAATATTTGTTTCACTTTAAAAAAAAAACAACCAAAACTTTATGTTATTTATTGTAACGTTTCGAAAGTGACATGTATTGCATTAAAGCACTTGTTCGTCTCAACATTTGGCTTTCCTTATTTTTTCTAGTTTATGTTCTAATTTATTTATAAATCGACTCGTATTTCCAATAAAGCTAAAAAAAAAAAGCGAAGTTATATCTATTGAAATTTTCTGTAGGCCCTCCAGAAATACCCAAGATTCTTCGAACAGTTGCACAACAAACCCAGTTCTCTGTTTTGTGGAAACCAGGATTTGATGGTGGTTATCTCCAGAGGTTTATCGTTGAATATAAAAAAATAGGAGACATATACTGGAATTATCAACACAACGAGGTCATCCAACTTTATAATTATTGGTGGATTACAGCCAGCAACTAAATACCTCATTCGAATGTTTTCAAGAAACTTGATTGACGATAGCAAAAGAACAGAAGAAATTCTAATACAAACGGGTAATGAAGTAATGTAGTAATGCAATTTAAACAAATTTATCACATATACTTTCGGTTATACTCTAATCGTGTATACGACATGCCAGGCCTAGAATGTAGCCGTAGCGGGAAAACACCTCACATAATTCACGTTTCTCAAATACTTATATGTTTAATTCAAACAAAATTAAGAACCGTCTTTATGTCACATTTACACGAAAATATAGATTACGAGTTTGCCCTTGATCTTTATTCGAAAAAAAATATGTTTTTGTCAAAGATATATTTAATAATTGTCACAATTATTCAATTTTGTATAAGTCAATTCGTTAGTGATTTACCTTATTTTTGCTATGTGATGAACGCTTTCACAATTGGAAGAAATATTATTTTGGAAATAATTTCATTGATTCAGATGAACAGATATGTTCGTAGAATACAAAATGTGTTTTATAGATGCGTATAATTGGTTTACCATTTTCCATATTTATTGATTTGCACATCTGCTTAATTTATTTCAGACAAATATGCAATTGTAGAAACATCCCTATCCGTCCAAAGCGTCGTCATTTTATTATCAGTGGTTATCATTGTACTACTGGTGGCTGGGATGGGATTATATGTTCGTAAGTTCAAAATATGTTATTATAAAATGGTTTGTAAAATCAAACACATAATCGAAACGTATTGCACACAAGAAAATGCATATGCCAAATAAAGTAATGACTATTTATGAAACGAAATGTGGTATTGAAACATCACAGAGTATTAACTTTAATTTTTTTTTATTGAAAAATGAAGTAAATATGTCTCAATAATTTTTGTCGGTTCCGATTTAACTGTATTAAACAATTTGCTAGTTTGGAATAAACTCTTTGTAATAAATATGTTTTACTGTAATTGAGTGATTTCAGTATAATTATTAATGTAAATATAACACAAAATTGCTTATGAAATATCTTAATCAATGCCACTTAATGATATGTAAGGTCAGTTGTTACATATTTCAATTTTAGGTAGACTGAAACAGAGGCACATGGAAAGGTGCGTTTAATATTTTGTTAACAGATATAATATACTTTTATAAAATTCTAGCAAAACATGTATGGGTGTTTTTTTTTTTTTTTTTAAGTTTTTACAATTACAGCTCTGAATTCGAATTAATCCTAGTCATAAAAACGTGGAATTAATCTTTTTGGCAGTGAATCATTTTTTGATAAATTGGTGTTGAAGATGTCCAAACCTTACCATTTGTTATTTGTGGATTAATGTTGTCGTAAAGTACTTTTATCAATCATTCCTTCACGTAATAGTGGTTCTTAATCTGTCCGATTGAACATTTAACAACACATATGGAAATATTTTTAAAGACTAGGAAGTTTACACGCCAAATACTTCAACATGAAAGCGTCATAGAACAGTTGAGTTAGCAATGGAATTTGATGCGACTGTCATACAAGTGAGAGGTTTAGCGCTATAAACAAAGGTTAAATCCATCATGTTTACATTTGAAAATGCATGTACCAAGTCAGGAATATGACAGTTGTTGTCCATTCGTTTGATGTATTTTATCATTTGATTTTGCTATTTGATTAGGGACTTTCGGTTTTGAATTTTTCTCAGAGTTCAGTATTTTTGTAATTTTGTAATTTTACTTTGTTTTTATGTTGATATTAGGGAGCGTAATACCCCTATTTGAATACGAAGTATTTCTCAAGATATTTCTGCTTTACACATTTTAAATTTTGTTTTTAATTTCACATGTCATTTAATCACTTTAGGATGGAACTTGCTATAAATGTCGAAACACCTGACGAGAATTATGACGAAATTGCTCATTATACAGATATTATTGAAGTTGATAACCTACAACCCACATCACTAGGTACGTAATGTGATACAATACAAAAGAAGTGTAAACATTCCAATTTATTTTTTAATACCTGCTAGTAGATACCAATGCTGATAGACAGGCTAAAGAGCCAATCCAATCAAGTTATGATTGGTTCGTTTCTTATTTCATTTTCATGAAAATGTGTAGTCATGCATTCATTGTCTTCTATCCTCATATATTTGCCGTTAAGTTTGATCTGAGCATTACATTGGGAAGTTTTACCTTCAATATACTTGACTGTATCAGTGCCTACCTTATTTCTTCTCATGCTTTCATTTTACGTTCTAGTTTTCAATGGAAAAGATGAATGAAAGTTTTAAAATGTGACTAATAAAAGATATTTCAGTAGTATCTTGCACACATTTTTAGAAGCAGTTCAAAAACGCTCATGGCTTCGCTCTTATAAGTTGCAGTCGTCATGTTGTACATAATGAAAAGCTCGATTCAATAATGACTGAAGCTATTATAAAGAAGGCCAATTTTACTTTTTATTCTTTATGTTTTGTTTTTGTTCCTGTGTATTCTAATAGTAGATAATGTTTGCCCAAAACAAAAAGCAACACTCGTCATACAAAGAACAACAGTGTTAACAAGCGGAATTAGTATTTCAGATTTGTGTTGAACTGTGTATACGTATTGCCTTGTTGATCATTTTTGCTGTTTACAATTTGTCAGCAGTGTTTTTCTATGTTTTTTTGCACAATATACAAAATTTAGAAGTCATCCGACATTACCGGTTAATGATTAATTCATTCTTATTCCTATTTGTTGCTGTGTACTATGCACTGTGTACTTTATCTGCTATAATCTTAGTTATAAAGGAAAACAATGATTAATAATCATTATTTAAAGACAACCACTTATAAGGAGTCGATTGTCTATTTCGGCTATGTTGATTTAAGTACAGCCCTTGCATTGCCTATCAATTTTGCTGTTTACAGTTTTTATTTTTCTACCATACTTTTAGTCAATGTATAAAAAAAATCATCACACATACCAGGATTAAAATTTTGTATTTGCAACAGACGCGCGTTTCGTCTACAAAAAATAAATATAAAATAAAATTGAGAAATGAAAAATGGAAATGTGTCAAAGAGACAACAACCCGACCGAAGAACAGATAAAAGCCGAAGGTCACCAATAGGTCTTCAATTCAGAGAGAAGATCCCGCACCAGGAGGCGTGCTTCAGCTGGCCCTAAACAAAAATTCATCCTTGTTCAGAGATAATGGACGTCATACTAAACTCCTATATATGTGTAAGAAACTAAAATTAAAAATCATACAAGATTTACAAAGGCCAGAGGCTCCTGACTTAGTACAATCGCGAAAATGTGGCGGGGTAAACCTGGTTTTTGAGATCTCATATTCTTTTGTGTCTTTTCAATATACAGTTAAATTACAACCGTCTTCTGATCATATTTTGATTCGGATTGAGTTTTAAGAAAAACGGACACAAATTATATCATTCAATTATTGAAAAAGAGGATAACAATTGAAACTAAAACACATCTTAAAATTTATTAACGCTGCACCCTAAAACTCTGGCGTTCATTGTTTTAAATTAACAGAAGTTTTATTGTTCAAATGAAAATGATATATTGTTGTTTTAATGATTGCAGAAAATGCTAACTCCACCATGGCAATGACCATCAGAGATATAGACGAAGTGTCGGCAGAACAATCATCCAGATCATCAGACCAGGATAGAGATACTTCAGAATATTTAGACGATGGATATGAAAAACCTTACACCACGCTGGTTATTACTGATCAAGAAAAAGACGAACATGATTATCTCACTACCAAAAAAGAGTCAAATTATGAAAATTCAATTTCTTTTCAGAATGTTGCTTGTGGACATGCCTGTGAAAACTTAGAAGAAAATACTTTATCAAATAAAACAAATGTGCATGAGGAAACCAAAAGTTGGAATCTGAATAACGATATGAACGACTTTAACGAAACAAATGATAGTGTGCCTCAGACTTACATTAATCCGCAAATGAATAAGGCAGAATACGTCAACTTGTCACTTAACTAATAACATTTTAGTATTTACCATTTTAATTGAATTACTAAACATGATAGTATTCTTAAATGAGGCCAATATACGTCAATGGCAGTTATAAACTTATGAAGATAAACACACAAAAACCTTTTAATCGCACATTGATCAAAATTGCATTAAATGACAAGAGGTTCTCATACGACAGCCTGTATATCGCCAACCAGTATAACCACAGTATCTACGTTTACTGCTGATGCATCAACGCTATTTGCTGCCAAAAAAGAACATTAATGTTTTCTACACCTGCTTCTGGTGTAGAACGGCAAGGGTTCATGGTAACGTCACAATACTGAGGGGGCATTGACACCGTCAAAAAAAGGCACCAAAAAGACGATTTTGGCGGAAACTGAATTTAATCCATTATTCGTATACTAAAACGGATGTCAACAAGTGATACAGGATCATAAGCTTGTTACTACTATAATACAAACTTATTTAATATATTGTCTTATTATGTAGTTCGTCATTTTCATGAAAATGTTGCATACTTTCGAAAAATTTGTGAAAAGTTTTTTAATATTTCTTTTTATCAGAATAAATATCTCACTTAATAATCGCATTCCTAATAAATAATTATAAAAATGGTAACTTTTATACTACATTACGCGAAGTATTAATTTTAACAATACACGCTTCATTTATCTATTAGATTCTGGCGTGTTTGAAAGTCTTGTTTTAATCTTAAAACGTTTAGATAAGAAAGGAGAATATGATCTCGCTTCAGTTTCCATTATTTTTTTTCAAACTTGATTTTAATTTAGTAGCTTTAAAAGTTCACCGTTTCTGAAATGAATATATGAGTCAAGTGAAAAGGACGAAGTAATGGTCGTTGCATTTGGTTACCAGTAACTAAATTGATTATTCCCTTGAAAGTTTTTTGTCCAAGAAATCATCCCAAACTTAATGACAAAATATGTAAAGAAAGTATTGTGGGCTTACTTTTTATAAGCATTTATTCCAACAAAGTATTTGTATTCAACGAGTTAACCAATCATGCAGTATATGTCAATAACTCTGTAATGCGATAGGCCGAGATACGGTCAGATTGGTTGGTTATGTCGAGTAATGTCATTTTATTAGAAATCTCTAATTATACATTAAAGCATTAATTGCACCAATCTGGAAGCGGATTTTACACTTATTTTGAGTCAGTGTTTACGTTCAAACTCATTGAAGACTCGTCCAAATTCCATTTAACTGATGAATTCAACAATACTTACAGTTATAATCATAATGTTATTTTTTCGTCGACAAAAACAAAGAACTTTGTAAATATATGGCCAAAATGTAGCCAAGGAAATTACGTCTATTTTTAATATATGATTTTTAATTCGTCATTATAGATTGTTAACTAGCTTTCAATTACTGTAAGTACATGAGTGATTTTGTTAATTGTTAATTTAAATCGATCTGATTTTGTTTGTTCTTATCTTATGCTGTTACACCACTGCCTCATCATCCTCATGCTGAAAAAACACGAGTAACCCTACAACATTCTTTAAACATATGTCACAAGAAAGGAGCAAATGATTCAGTAGTTGTATTATCTTGTCTAAATCGTTTTACATTTTTTCAAGTCAAGGCCTTTTATAAATACCTGTTTTAAGGATTTGTTCATTGTTGACGGCCATACGATTGCTGCTCACAAAGAAGCTATTAAACAAAGAGTTTCAAATGGTGAAGTTGAAAGCATCCCTTCGTAAATTTTACGCACGCCATCACGAGTTGGTTGATCGTTATGGAATAACCGTTTAACAGATGATATCAGATATGTTCCTTATGTCGTAACTACAATACCCTTCGCTTATCACGAATGTGACCTACCGAATTAGACTATTTACCGGAATGGTAAAAACGTCAGCAACACGACGGGTGCCACATTTGAAACAGGATCTGATAACCCTTCCGGAGCACCTAAGATCATCCCAAGTTTTTGGTGGGGTTAGTGTTGCTTAGTCTTTAGTTTTCTGTGTTGTGTCTTTTGTACTATTGTTTGTTTGTTGTTTGTCTTTTGGAAATTCATCCGGAAAACCCTTTATCAAATAGCAAAATTAATAAGTCAAATACACCAAACGAAGGAGAGTAACTGTCATGATTTTAACGTTGTACAGACCTTCACTTTAAAGCAAGCTAAATCTCTCACTTTAATTGTAATGGCACATATTTTCATTTTATTGACAACAATATGTGTGCAAAATAAACAAAAAAAAATTGATAAAAATATAAAACAATACGGTACGTCATTCAACGCTATTTTATAATCTTAGTAACTATACAAAAAAACAAATATGTCATCAAAGAGAAACAAGATAGCAAAGACAAAGCAAATAAGGAAAAAATGAAAAACAAGAACACAAAAAAATACTTTTGCGCAATATCACAATTATCACATTGCCGGGATGCATCAATACCTAGCCACACCAAAAATTGTTACAAAAATAGATTTAAGAGCCAATCTGCCAGAAAACCATGCAAAACCGTCCGAATGTCATTTTTGCCAAATGAGTTCATATTTGGCATATTGGTGCACCTTAGTAATGTAAATAACCACACAAAATTTTTTTTGAAAATTTTGAACCGATCTGGATTTTTTTGGACCGCCATCTTTAAACAGATGAAATTGCTTGAAAACAGCAAAAATAAGCCTTTTTTTGGCATATTTCGCAGGTTTAAATAAAAAAATATGGCAACAATAATTATTTTTTGATAGTTGTTCCTAGTAATACATCACATTAAGTGTAAGAATGCATAGAAATAACAATGCTGTCTATTAAGTGTATGTATAATCTAACCGTTTCAATATGTTTCATTTAGCCTCATGTCCAAAATGGCTGATTTTGGCCATCTTTCAGAGCCAAAATACTCCAAGACCCGTTTATTATTGTAAAACAACATATCTACTTGCAAAGTATAACTATATATACCCAATAAAAAAAAATATTAAGCTCGGCAAATAATGTTGGTATCTGATATATGCCAAAACAAAATGGGGTAACCTGCATATTCAAATTTTCTCAAATTTGCCATCTAGTTTGTAACTACTGACATAATATTGGAGCTGGACTTATAAATAAGTATAACAACAAATTGAAAAGAATAATTCATGTTTAATTTAATGCTTTAAGCAAATAATCAAACAAAAGAACAATTAATTCATCATAAATGAAGAGGTTCATAGGAGCAGAATAACTCTAATTAACAAATTATGCACTAAAAGCGGATAAAAACACACATTTTCAGAGCAACAACTTTAAAAGAGAATTAATATTTAAACAATTCAGTAAAAGTTCAGACTGTAAAAGAACAGTTCCTACTAACCATTAATGCAATTCATTCTATTATATATTGATATAGTTGTTTAAAAGAAGTAGCAAATGGTAGATCCAATCATATCAGGGACAATAACTGGAAGTAGCCTTTTCATCTAAATTTGGGTTTTCAATGTAAAATTAGAATAGAAGGTGAAAAAGCCTTTGTGAGACCTCGAAATTGAAAGTATTATCCTTTTCCTTTATCAAATTATTGTTAATCAATTAAAAATCATCAAACAAATAATCTTGCTTTGGAACTGGTTGTTATCAAAGGGAAACAATTCAATCTCAATCTCAATGTGTTTAAATCCCAGGAGAGATAAATCTTGTTACACGAAGGGGTAGCTCATCCACTATAGTCTATTTTTAAAACATCTTTTAGATATTTATTTTGTTTTACCAAATTGTTTTATAATTAATTCCTCACTTTGTGCTCGCAAAGTAAACTTTATTAAAAATCATGAGAATGTATTTGCTATGCAATTTTTGTGGTTTTGTGAAAAGATCGTTTGAATAGTGTGCATTGATGCCATATAGTTGATAGTAACAAATACGCATGGGAGTTCAAAAACGAGATGTTTGAAAAAAAATTGCCATTTATATTAAAGCAAAAAAACCTGACTCGTAATTTTTGCATATAGGAGACAAATCAGGTTGTTTAATATAATTTGTCGAATGATGGGTTGTTAATGGGTGCGAGTCATTGGGACACTTTAAAGAGGTTGGACAGAATTATGGGAACTGTGGAATAAGAGGACTAGAAATGAGAATTTGATGGATGAAAGCTTGAGGCAGGGTGGTCTTAATCGTGAGAAAAGTTTGATAATTCTTGTTGATGAAAAAATAAGAGTGCAGAGGAAAATATGGAGTGAAGTAGGAGTTTGGGGAGGGAACTGGGAATCAATTCCCTGTGTCCACCAAATAACTGAAAGCCATGAAAGAAATAAAGGGGTGGGGTCAGACATGTATGTAAAAGGATCAATTATGCAGGGGATGCAGACCACAGATTGGTCTAATTTGACAACTGATAAATAAAAATACGATGGATGCCGAATAGCGCTATCTAAATAAAATAAATGAAAACAATATATATTTTTTTTTCAATAAGTACAATTTTTATTATGTAGACCTAAAGTAGAGAAATGTAGCATTGAATGACTCTTATAATTGAGCACGCATCCGGCAGAGCACAGCTTCCCATGGTTGGACTGAATGTCAGTTCATAAACATCTCAATCATTCAATGTTGTTACCAACCATATACAGTATTAGCGTTGGCAGTCCTTGAAAAGCGTCATTGACTGCTTTCAATCAAACAACAGAAGGAAGTTTGTAACCAACAATATTTTCAAACAACTTATCTAAAATGATTAAGTCTTTCAACAAAGGTTATAAATGATAAGCAACGATGCAAATATTGAATTTTAGAACATATATAATTCTCTTTAACAATGAATTCAAAACAGCAATATCTATATTATTTAACAAATATGTACTAAATAGTGTCATGCAAAGCGTTAAATATAGAAACACGCAATTTCTATTTTTAAACAAGGCAAATAACAATTACATGACAATCCTGTCTTCCAAATGAATTTAAAAACATTTTGTTTTTATAAACAATCATAACTAATTAGAAAGAAAACAAAAACACACATACACACTGAAAATAGCATGTGTTTATGTTGCAACAACTTTATTGTTGTTAAAGAACTGCCAACATGTACCAGAAACACACAATGGTTTGGAACAAACTATACACCACGAACGACAACTCGACCTAGAATGTTACTCACATTTGTTGATAATGTAAACAAACATCGATTTACAAAAAAGCGGTAATATGTAGCAATTAATAACAATCAGAATGCTGTAGTAAAGATTATCAGGAAATTAATCTGGCTTGCCGCCCGCAGATGCCGATAAGTGATATTTTACAAAATCATGTTTTCAGGGGACGTGATGAATTGTCCTTGCCAAAATTACAAATAATTCAGGTATCTAACATTTCTAACATATATTGATACCACGATAATGCATAGATAATACTGCCTTGTTAAATATACCTTATTGTCAAAGAATGCAGCAATAATTCTGTTGTCAACGGCCAAAGAAAAAATCGGGATGATCAAGCATGGAATTCCGGAAATTGACCGTCTCCAAAAATATTAAATTCTAAAATTGAGTTATCGTCCTTTTCGCGCCAGACGACTATTGAAAAGGCTACTGGAAGATGAAATTACTAATTTTTTTAAAATATATTGGGTGTTTAGACCATGTTATGTTTATAGTTGATATCTAAATATATGTGTAGGACCCTTCTTCTATTGTTATTAAGATAATGATAAAAAAAAAAGACTTACAACAGTAACATTATAATACAGAGATGATTTTGACAGACACTTGGTGATATGAAATGATTTCACAGCCTTTTGAGCCCAGAACGCTAATAAGGAAAGTTTGGCAAAATACTGATATCTATGTTTCTTGCAATGATGTCAATACAAACTTAGGATGAAAATTTATGTTAAAAAAAATCCCCAAAAAGTACATGAAAGACAAGTAAAACACTTTATATGTTACATTACACATATTGCATACAATATTTATATTCACACAGACACTGCATATTTCCATCACATAAAACATGCTTTATAACACCTATAAAACAGTAAAGGTTACAAAACGATGAAATCAAGTGCAAGGAGAATTCCTGACCTTAAACTAGCCATGATAGATTCGCCGGGTTTTGGTGATTCTGATGGCATCGAGCAGGATGTAAAACATGTAATGTCGAGAAAGTATTTTCTAGCTACACATCCTTTCATGAGAAAAAAACAGATATCCAAATTTAGTGATGATTGTACAGAATATCAATGACAACCGAATAGAAGGAGAAAGCTCCAGCTTTGTGAAAATGTTGAAAGGATTGAGGAAAGTCGGCGCAGTTGACCTTACAATCCAAATGTTGTAGTTTTTCTAACGCATGGTGCATCTATTGCTCGGAAAAACTGGGAGGAAAAAGTACAAAAAAAGAAAGAAGATGTTAGAACAATTGTACAGCTTTATTTAGGTGTTCATCCAGAGATTGTCGTGCAAGAAAACCTGACAGATGACCACGAATTAGAAAGTGATGGCGACTGGTATCCTTTACCCAACGGTGACAAGCAGCCAAAAATACTATATGAAGCATGTAAAAATATTCTGAATCGAGCAGGCGACAAAATTGGACACGAAGCCATGGCAGTTGCTTTAGACCTGGAAGTGGCAAAAGAGTAGAAATGGGATTTTCCGTCTCATCTTCAGAAGTTACACAGGAAGATGTTCAAAGTATGCTTTTAGCTTTGATTGAATCGATAGTCCTGATTCCTACCTCTGAGGTAGGTAACATGTTGGATGATTACAAAAAACAAAATAAGATAAAATTTCTTGATAACGATATTTTGATCCTTCAGTTAAGATTTCGTGATCTTAACATTTTAAAAACCAGCGATCTGCAGAACATGTCGATGAACAAATTAATGACAAAATTTTATCCTATAAGACTCACAAAAGAGAGGCAAAAAATCCTAGAAGAAGTCTTTGGTTTAAGTTACGAACAAGTTTCGGGATTAGACTACCATGTTGGCAAAGGTTATAATATTTTTAAAGACTCAACCACTTTGATGTCCCCTCTGGCGATGGAAGAGAGCAGCAGTCAATATGGTTTGCCCGGAAATATACATTTGAAAGAGTGTTCCTCTTTTGATGTCAAGTTTGAAGTAGTTGAGGATATGGAGGAATATGTCAGTAAAAGATTAAGAGACTTAAGCATACATGTGGATTGGGTTATCAACTTTGAAGCGTTTAATATAGATTTTCGAAGTAGTTACAATAAAGGTAGTTCAAAGATTCAAACATTCTCAGTCGAACAAAGAATTCAGCATGTATCAGTTCAAGAGCCATTTCAGTTGAATGAAGAATTTATAACTGATATTAAACATCTTTCTTCGAACTATAACCTGAAAGATGAAAGTAGTGTGCTTAGATGGAAAGCTTTCTTTGACAAATGGGGAATGTATGTCGTAGTAGGGGCGTACATAGGAGGATCCTTAACATGTAACATAAAATTAGAAAAAGAACAGTCTATTGAAGACGTACAAATTGCATTGGCAGCAAAGTTTTCATTTCTTCAGGGAGATGAAGAATATGATTTTTTAAATACAGACAAACAAAGTAATATAACGAAGATGTTATCATCCGTTCATTCAACTTCTTTACAGTGGAATGGTGGAAACAAGGAAACGTACAAGACATCATTAGAACATATAGAACAAAGTGATTGGAAAGTATGGGTAGAATCGCTGGAGTATTCACCTGTCCCTCTTTTGGTTTCACTTAAACTTTATCCTATGTATTATATCGTAGCTAAAGTAAACAACGATAAAAGTGAAAAAATGCAGATGGCAATGGAGTTAGCTTTGAAAGGGGAATTAACTTATCAACCCCTAGAGTAGACAATAGAGCTACAACTGCTAAATCAAATAATGCTGGATACTGTTTCCATGAAGGTTCTCTTGTAAAACTCAATAATGGGAATATGAAACGTATTAAGAACCTTAGGGTGGGTGATAAGGTTCTTATATTAGATAGCAAAGGAAATCTTGTAAAAGACGAAGTTATAGCATGGCTTCATCGATTACGGACAGGTCAATTTACGTTTTTAAAAATAATGCATGACTTTGGCGAAATCAAATTGACCCCTGATCATATTTTATTTGTTGGATAAAACAGAAATCCGCAGCATGCCTCAGTTGTCAGACCAGGAGATAAACTTAGCGTTTTAAAGACTTCACATGACGGTAAAACGGTTTCTGTGGCATCTGTTTTATCAATACAGACAGTAAATGGAACGGGAGTCTACGCTCCATTGACGTACAATGGACGCCTCCTAGTGGGTAATGTTGATGTCAGTTGTTACAGTACTCTGAATCCACCACAGATCATGAGAAGGGATTTAATGTCATCACATGATCTTGCACATGTGGCTTTCCTACCAATGAGGATAGCTTTTAAATTTGGTTTGGACATCAATAAATATGAATATGATGACGAAATTGGGATTCATGGTTACGCAAGATGGTTAATGAAGTTATATTGGACTTAGTTGTGTCATCGTAGGTAGGGATAACATGCTAAAATGACATTTGCATTTGAAAAAAATAATTATTTGAAAACGTATCCATTATGATAAACTCATCATAGATATCAGGACTAAATTTTATATATACGCCAGACGCTCGTTTCGTCTACAAAAGACTCATCAGTAACGCTCGAATCCAAAAAAATTATAAAAAGCCAAATAAAGTACGAAGTTGAAGAGCATTGAGATCCAAAATTCCTAAAAGTGTTGCCAAATACAGCTAAGGTAATCTATGCTTGAGGTAGAACAGGCTTAGTATTTAAAAAAATACGAGTAAATACAAATTGCCAAATCAAATGTTATCAATAAAAGGAATGTCTACTTCCCTTTTCATTTTCTAATGATAGATAGAATACATAAAGTTGACCGGAGTCCGGATACAGACAGTAGAGTATCAAAAGAGGGACGAAATATACCAAAGGGACAGTCAAACTCATAAATCTAAAACAAACTGACAACGCCATGGCTAAAAATGAAAAAGACAAACAGAAAAACAATAGTACACATGACACAACATAGAAAACTAAAGAATAAACAACACGAACCCCACCAAAAACTAGGGGTGATCTCAGGTGCTCCGGAAGGGTAAGCAAATCCTGCTCCACATGTGGCACCCGTCGTGTTGTTTATGTGATTACAAATCCGGTAAATAGTCTAATTCGGTAGGTCACATTCATGAAAGGGAAGGGGATTGTAGTTACGATGTAAGGAACATATCCGATATCATTTGTGAAACGGTTATTCCATAACGGTCAACCAACTCGTGATGGCGTCCGTAAAATTTACGAAGGGATGATTTCAACTTCACCATTTGGAACTCTTGGTTTAATAGCTTCAAATGTTATTAGCAATACAATTCGATTTGACCATTTGCAATATTTTGTAAGTGCTTGTATTTTAAATACCTGTGCCTGAGTATACATAAATTCACTTGTAGCGTGGTTTGTTGTTTGTTCCATTGTTGTTTCTTCAGTAGCATGTATCTTTCGCCATTTCAGAATTTTATTCATTCTTAGTATATATCCCAAAAGTATATCAAACATATTCATTTATTAACATCAAAATGTTGGGGTAATCTCATAAGGTTAAATATAGTGAAAATTCAACAAATAACGGTACATCTTTTTCCTTTTGGTTAAACGTTAAGAGCATACGTTGCAGTTTTGTTTCCACGATAATTTTTGACGAAATTTTGTACACAAGCTATTTTTCACCTAAAAATATTGATTATGTAATAAAAAATACACCTTTGTGTGCTATCGTAAGAGATGGATAAACGCGTATTTTATATATTAAACTAAAAATGAAGTCGGTTCCTCCGATATTTCAACCAATTTGATAGACCTACTTTACTTTTGAGAATGTCTAATTTTCTTTTGTAGACAAAACGCGCGTCTGGCGTAAATACCAAATTTAATCCTGGTATATATGATGAGTTTATTTACATAAGTATGATATATTTATGCAACTATTTTTGGAAATAATTCATTTTTCATAATTTTAGATAAAATCCGGAATTTTGTGTGGTATATTTATTTAATTAAAAAACCTACCAGTTATAGTATTCTTCATACATTACCAAACCTATTGTCATTACAAAAATAGGAGTCAATGACCTCGTTTTCAATTTGAGGATTGAAATCAGTCGAAAAATGATGACAATACATTTTAGACTAAATATTTTACTGTCTTGTTTTTCTGTTCGTCGTTTGAAGTTTCTTTCTTAATGGCATTGTCTGTTTTCTTTGACTTTTTCTATCACAATGATATATAGGTGTTAAACCTTCAGTTGGTATCAGCCTTTTTTTTAATGAAACAATTGTGATGCTCCGTATCCAAAAGCCTTAAACTATTACCATGAATGTAAAAGTAGAAAACATAGTTGTCTTTTGCCTGAAAACAGACATTTTATTTGGGTTTATAAAGAAAGGTAAATCATAGTTATATTAATTAAGCCATTAACATGTTTTGTATGTGAAAACAAGTAGAGATTATAGTTAAATAAGTTCATTTAAATATAGATTGCTGGTTTTTAAGGTTGATTGCAGGAAAAATAAATCAAAACTTTAGAGTCGAAAAAAGACATACTATACAAGAACCAGGTAAATATAAACGAAAGGCAACAAACAAACCAATCGCAACACAGAAATAAACCCTCATATTATTATACAGAGAGTGATTTAGGAGCTCTAAAAGGGTAAATAGTGTCTGCACTATTACATATAGTAGCACCTACATTGTTACTAACAACAAGTAAAATCTGATGATAAGTCGGGAGAAGATAATGTTTATGAAAAGGAATAGGAGCATCCCTGATCACCGGTGACAAAAATATTCACTAATGAAAAAACTTAACAGGATGGCTCATTTGAAATCTTCTGAGATCTCACTTAACCTGAATAGAACGAGAAGTCAGAATAGGATCATCAAAGATTCCGTATCCTGATGATTTTACAATATATTTCTTTTAATAAATTTGCAAATATGATTTGCTGTGCTGTTATATACTTTGGAGATTCATTTGTTATGATTTATTTATATGTTATTTGTTTCAGAACTGGTGATATATTGACTTTACTAATTGTACTTGTTTTCTTAAAAAATGACGGTCTGGGGACAGAAACTATTATTACTTATAATGATACACATATATGTATATTACCATTATATTTAAATCAAACTGTTTCATTTTACAACAATAGACTTGATCTCCAAGTTTGAATTTCCATAGGAGTGATTTTTTTTTACCCCTTATTGTAAATTGTTCATCATTTTCTTCAAGTTAAGTTATTCACTTCCAATATTTCATTTAGCGTCATTGTTATATGTTACATTGCTTATTGTAATTGGTTATGATCTTCGGAAATGTTAATATTCTTACCATCAAATTCTAAAGTCATTCTGATTGTTTGGATTTGATATCGAAGTAAAAACAGTGTTTCCGTTTTGATCATAAAGAAGAATTTCAATAACGGCCGGATACCAGTCTAGGATAAAGTCAAATGTTTGTTTGCGAAGTCAAGCATTGGCATATCGATTAAAGAGGAATGTTTTGACTATATTTTTACGATTTAAACTTATTTTGCTTGAAAACGAGTACATGGACCCCTCTATTTTAATATAGTTTTAGGTTTGATTACGTAAGAAGATTATTTGCACAAATTTTAATGAAAAAGTCAACATTGAAATTTGTTTAAATTTGATAAATATAACATAAAAAAAGAGGTGTTTTCCTAAAACCCTGAAACTTTGTAAAAAAATATTATTTTCAAAGAGCTGTTGTACATATTAAGAACATGTTAAGATAAAGAAGATTTTCATGATGTTTCTGGTTTATCTATTGAAATAAAAAAGTGAGTTGTGGCTATCCAACGGATAAAAATGTATAAAAACTGAAGTATGAGTAAATTTCTAAAATTTCAACCCCTTTAATCTCTTAAAGTATCACATGAAGGTAAATTTTTTATTACATGTTTGAATTGCTTAGTTGAAATATAGCTTGTATACAAAGTTTGGTATACAAATCATCTTGGGATCGAAACTGTATCGTATGCCTTTAACTTTCGTCACCTGTAAAATTTTAGAATTTTACCAGTTTATATTGCACATTACCATTCTGTTGGAATATATTTCTATACAATACCTGTTGAAAACATTCAACCTACGTAATTTTATAAATTTTCCAATCTTGTAAATATCTAAAATAAAATAGTTTTTATACATAGGTGTAATTATCAAACTATGTAAACAATAATAAATATCGTATATCAGCTCATAATCCAACCATAGAAACAGGCAGATTTTATAATGTTGATAAAAAACTGCAAAACATATTGCTATATTGAAGATGAATACCACATAATACTTGCATGTAAAAGAGGCAGATACAAGTCAACTATTTAAGGGCATACGATACAGTTGCAGGGGAGGTAATGACGTTGCTAACGTTAACTGTTATTTTCGCGGAGTCAAACTGTAACATATCGGGAATAGATGCATTTTTCGACTATTTTTTATCATTCAAACTGATTTAAATTGATAACGAGTGCATGGACCCCCATTTTTTAAAACGATTTTTTGTTTGATTTTGCAGGGAGATTATGTGGACCAAGTTATATAAAACTGTAAATAGTGCAATTTTTTTAATTTTGAAAAATATACAGCAAAAAATGACGTTTTTTCTCAATTCATGACCATCTGATGAATATGAGTTATTTCTGAACAAAAAATGCATAACTTTAAGAATACTTATAAAATACAGAAATTACAAATTATTTAACAAAAAACAATTGTGTTTATCTTTTAAAACAAAAAAGTTATGTCTTTCTTTCGAAAGGGAAAATACGTCCACAAATCCGAATTTTGAGCAAATATACTAAATTTCGACCTCATTTAACTCAAAAGGTAGTACATGAAGGTATATTTTTTATTGCATATTTGATTTATTCAGGTGACAAATAGCCTATATGCAAATTTTCATCAACTTGTAAATACGGGATGAAAACTGTATTGTATGCCCTTAAAAGCATTTATCGGAAAAATCAATTTGTATACAAACTTGTCTGACTGTTATCTGTCAAAAATATTAAAAAAATTAATATTTGAGGTATATTATTTTAAATCAACAGAAAAACGTAGAATTCAATTGCATGTTTACAGTATATATGTACTCACATGTTATTAAAGTAAACCTTTCGCCGCCTGTATTTCGTATTAATGTATTTCATGTACAATTTTATTCATATCTTCTTCTATACTATTAAACGAGAAGACCTCATTTTTGGTGTCGCTTCTCTTCTTTCCAGAATAAATTAATCAACACGCCTCTGTGTCCTATAGGTACTGTGCATAGTCGCATTTGTCACCCATTCATATGATTATTCAGATTGAGTTATTTTAGGAGAAAAACGAGAAATAATATGTCTAATGTTTTCTGACAATCTTGATTTCAGTTGAAAAGATTGAAAATACTATTTGAATTTTGCTACAAGTCACTTAACGTTGGTTGTGCGTTTGTATAGTTTCATTTTAGTCTAACGGAAATTGTGTTTTATACAACGAGGAAATTAGAAGACAGCTGAAGATGATAAACGACTTTTTTTTAAATTATTTTAGCAACATTTATTCGAAATGGTCTACTGAAAAATATTTGTGTAAAAAATGATTAAAATCACTATTACAGTATGAAAAATCGTGTAAGATTTTGGATTTGAAATTTCAAAATATAACGTGGAAACAATATGCTCCATAAAAAAACAACGCATTTCTTTCGCCAAGGCTAAAATATATATTTAATGTTTCCATCATGTGTTGTAAGAATTTATTGAATTAGTGAATATTACCTTTATAAAACAAGTTCTCACACCTGCGCAATTGTACTTGAAATGTATAAAGACAGTGAAGAATGACATCAATTTATAATTAAAGATGTACTAGTACACTTCAAATAGAACACCTATATGAATTAATAGTTTTTATTTCTTTAAAAGACATACTGGTAGACAAATTCAACATTGAACACAATTTACAGCGCCGTTGGACAGACACAGGTTAAGAACTACTCTAAGTATGATATTGTTCTCTTGTGGTAAGTCTCAAACAATTCTTAACAGTTCACATTTTCATCCTTTGATTTACTACTTTACATTTTTTGTTATTGCTGTGAGTTACTATAATTTCCTAATACAAATTCAATGTAAAAAAATTTGTTTGATTGATTAACTGATTAATAAATAGATTGATTTGTTGCCCGATATATAGATTGATGGATTTATCGGTATCAAACGTCAAATTCAGCACTATTGTGACATTTCTTGGCGTCAGTTTCAATTGGTGGAGGAAGCCGTAAACCCCTCGGAGAACCACCAACCTTTCGTAGGAAAACTGACAATCCTAGTCAATTATGATCGGTGTCATCCCTGCTACGTGCGGCCGGGATTCAACAAAGTCACACCCTCGTGTTGAAAGGCTAGTGATACAGTAGTATGACTTCGTAAACCACTCGGCCACCGATGCTCCATTTTATATAAACATTTACAAATCATGGAAATTTGACTAGTAAACTACCCACGGTTCAATTTTTTGACTTTTAAAAAACTAAAAGGAAACAGAACGTTAAAACGTAGTTAAATACTAGGCTGAGTATTGTTCACATGTAATTAGAGCATCAATAAAATCGGATATGATACTTGAATTTGATGAGGAAAATGATATTATAATGACAAAATAAAATGAAAAATAATGTCCCAATAGCATCAGGTCAATTTGATTTCCTTGTTGTATTATCATATTCAAATACTTTCTCTTTTTTTTGCATTCTATAAAAACTCACTTACAGCAATTTAACAGTCTGTTAAATTCTAAAATGATCCGTAAATTTACAATATTTTTTTAAAAACCTTAACTTACTTTAGCAATAAGATAATGAAGAGTACATGTCTAAAAACTCAGACGGTGTCATGTACAAGTTAATGTAAACTACCAGCAATAAACAAACAGTGGTCCACAAAACACCAAACACAAAACTGAACTATAAAAAGAACGACACGAACCCCTTCAAAACATATATGAACTAGAGGGTCTCATTTGACACCTCTCTGTATGCAAATAATAAGTAAGGTATATATGCATGCCATGTTTGTGGCGTTAATTGTGTATTTGCTATCTTCGGTACGCCATTTAACTTTTCACAAAGTCCATTACACATTGCATGATAAGGACAAGTGTATAATCTACTTATGTGTAAGTGTCTTCATTCCTTAATCAACAATTCTGACATGAAGTTACTGCTTGATCTGTCAACAGCTTCTTTTGTATTCCATGCATAGAAAAAAAACTCAAAAAAAACATTTGCAAAAGTACCAGCTTCCTGTTTTTTTTTTTAAAGGAATCGAATATGGATATTCCGCGGCACAGTCATCGCAAACTAATTAAAAGCATAATAATTCTTGCTACATGTAAAAGGTAAAAGGGGCAATGAAATTCTGAACAATGCGTTGGAATGGCTAATCAATAGGTAGTATTCTTAACAATGGAGCTCTACATTTTGATGTACCTATCCGACAATCAGGACAAGACCTGCAGTACTCGGCAATATCATTAAAAATACCTGGCCAGACAAAATGTTGCATGCTTCTGTTTCTTACCATCTTATTCCCAATATGACCAGCTAATGGTATGTCGTGTCCCAATTAAAGAACAGTCTCTCTTAACTGTCGTGGTAATAAAATCTGATGTACTAGTATGCACTATATAAAGTAAATCTGAATAATGCATAAAACATGATTCACGATCTTAATGTTCAATTCCTACATATGGAGAACACGTTACTTGTTGAAAAACTAGTGTCTAATCCATTTATCAATTTTGAAAAATAAAATATATTTAAACTTAAACCTACATCTGATCGAACCTTTTGTATTCTGTAACTCTTTCAGCTTCTTCCTGTCACATATTTTTAATTTGGTAGTAATCTATAAAAAGGTCTTTATAATGATATATATGTGCATCGCTTCTACGCTGAACTGCTGTCCTATCTAAAAATCTTTCGTATATATACCGCGTCTTCTTTAGAGATCTAGTCTTAACTGCGTGACGTGGACTGAATCATCTGAAACAAACATTTCTTTACCTTGAGTCCCATGTTCTTCATCCATACAATGCGAACTAATGTGTTAACATAGTTTCCAACTATCAGATATGCGAACGGCGAATCTTCAGCCAATGCAATGATATCCCTTGAAATATAAGGAATTGAAATAGTAATGCACACCTCTGAACAAAAGCGTATATGTCTAGTATGACCTGTTAAGAATCTGGTTAGTAAACCTACTATGAATATATACAGTAGAACAACCTGTATCTCGCAAACCAGAGACTTTTTCACTGTTAATTTATCTTCAACTATATCAAGACCATGTACATGTACTAGTACCTTGTTGTCATTGCATTAAACACCGGGCAATTTAACAGTCAAACCACTAATACAATCGTCCATGTTATGGTCCTCGTGAGCCTGAATGCGCAAATCAAACGTACTGGCTGAAACTTATCCCCTGTTGATCGGTTTGTCCTTGTAGGACAAAATGTTGCTAGATGACCTTTGTTTTCAAAAAAAAAAAAAGCCCTAGCCTAGTCTCTGGTCATTCTTTCTGTTTTGAATTTTCACCTTTATGTTTGGCTGCTCTGTATTAGACGATTGTGTTCTTGATCTTATCTGTTCACTATTGTGAGCTTCTTGCATTGCCTCTGTTTTATCTAACAATTCGTCATCCGTTTTTGGTTGCTGTTCCTTGATCAAAAGCTTGAGCTCTTTACTACCACATACCATCAAATGGTCTTTAGTAGCAAAATCGACAAATTTATCAAAATTAACGAATATCGCTTCGCGCTCGCTTTGCTCAATGAGTAAGAAAACATTCCAATTTAACTGCAAATTCCTTAAATGACTCTTTAGAAGATTGACTTCTATTGCCATGCCATACACTACAAGTATTAATAATAAAAATAAATGTAAATGATAAAAAAAATTAAAAATTACAGATTTAAAAAAAAAAAAATCACAAGCTCGCCGCTAACAACATTGTAACATAGTATGATCTTTGGAATGTCAATTGGCCAAGGTTTTATAAAACTAAATATAAACTTATCTGAAAAAGTTCAAGTAAATTCAGCATAAATGAAATAATTAAATGAATAAACATGCACAAAAGTAACTAAATAAACACACACAAAGCGAAATTGAGGGCATTGGTGGCCGATCGGTCTAAGTAGTTACTACTGTAGTTACTAGCTAGTCAACACTGCTGTTGTGAGTTCGAACCCCGCCTGTGCGGGTGCACCTAACTCCAATCTTAATTGACTAGGATTGTCAGTTTTCCTATCGAAGGTCGGTGTTTTTTTCCGGGTACTCCGGATTCGTCCACAAAAAATGGTCGTTAGACCATTAACTTCACAAAAGGTTGTAAGTTGCACGTACTGTATTAAATTGGATTCGTAGTGCTTGCATTTTCTTAAATCGTAAAACGGTCAGATATAATCTAGTTTTCACACATTTGGGGTATATTCTAAATTGAGGAAAAGAGCACTGGATTTTTATTATTTTTCTGCACTAATTACTCCAAAGAGCCATGACGACTTTAGACTGCATAATAGTGCACGGACTGCTCGACCCCTTTGTCATATATTTTTAACTGATATTTTGTATATGTCTAACAGATAATTTCACTGACTCCAGACTTTTAAATTTATATCAGCAAAATATCAAGCTAAAAACTTGACTGCTGTTTGTATATACATTGGAATATCTATGTACTGAACTGACAATTCTGATACCCAACTACCATTTAACCAGCTGTAAAACTCAAGCATGTATTTTGCTCAATGGTCAGTGTCGACTGATTTGAAACTAACCTGTGAAATTTCAATAGGTATCTAATCACGTGATACACCTGAAAGGTCTGCTTGATTCTAAGGCCGGTGTTAGTTTAATAAGTCCTAGCATAAACTATAAGCGTACATATGAATAAATAACTGAGATTTGTTACAAAAACCAATAGGGAACATTTCTTGTTCAGCTGTTACAGTTGTTTTACTGTCTTATAATTAAACAAGTAGACCTTTGCAAATAGGTTTTGAGATTTTGCTGATTCAATTTATATAGTTACTCAAGTGTTTTGTTGTTCTTTACAATATTTAGTCACTACAATTAAGCAAAGTAGAACAAACACATGAATCTAAAAGTTTCTTATGAGAAAAATTGACTGTTTTATCAGAAAAAACTTTTTTTTGAAACAAAACTATGCCTTAAAAACTTTTCTACACTGTGAATATTAGCTTCTAGATAAACGTTTTTCATGACTTAAATTAAATTACAGATCTCGTGTTAACCAAAGAAATAATTTACAAGACGTTAGGTAATACAGTCGAGATGGTTTGCCCTATTGCCAAGACATTTCGGGATATTGCTTGGTATGGACCACCGAATTATAATATATATGCTGTTGGAACGGAAGTATCACCACATGTGTCGACGCTAGTGGAAATTAATGAAATTTCTCCAGATAAAAAGTCTGTTTTATTTATCCACCATTTCACCGAAGATATAAGTGGAAAATTCAAATGCACCGATATTGTTAATGAAAGAGAATTCAACTTAGTGATTAAAAGTAAGAATTAAAAACAGAAGTATGTTTTTCAATTACACAATTCATATATATATATACTTAATGTTCGTTTAGATTAATAAGAATCTATTTAATTAAAAAAAATGTTTTCAAAAGAACTGCTAAAATAATAAGAAGTAAAAAAGAAAAAAAAAACAACACAAAAATGGTATGACTCCGTTAAAAGATGATGTGAGACATTATAGGTTCCCAACCTGCAACCAGCGTATTACGATATTTCTTAACTTGAGACAGTTAATTTCTTAATATTTAAAGCGCGAGGCTTGCCGAACTTTTCAAATGATTAAAATTTAACTGTTGAGAGTGGAGAAATACACGAGTTACAGTGGTGGAATATGTTTCTTTATTGATTTTTATCATTCCTTTTCAAAGATTTCAGGAAAGTTGTGTACTTTTGATGTGACGTCATCAGGCATGGTGGCCTTTTTTCATGACGTCACAATAAGAACTGTACAGCCATCGCAAATGAGTAAAACCCATATCGCATAGAAAGTTATGTAGGTGTAATACCACCAAATCATAGTATATCACATCCGGTTGCATACAAAAAAGGGTATTCCCTTGAATTTGACAGTTGTAGAAAATTTATCCTACGATTGATCACTGCCGTTTTCAAAGGTACCAGGCTTATGATTAAAAACACCAGACGTACGTTTCGTCTACACAAGACTCATCAGTGATACTCTGATAAAAAAAGTTATAAAGCCAAACGAGTACAAAGTGGAATAGCATTGAGGACCCAATATTCAAAAAAGTTGTGCCTAATACGACTAAGATAATCAATGCCTGGGATAAGAAAAATTTCGAAAAATTCATTGTTCTGTAAACAGGAAATTTATAAGATATGACCATATAATTGATATTCATGTCAACACCTAAATGCTGACTACTGGGCTGGTGATACACTCGGGAACGAAACTGCAGTGGCATCGACTCAGTGGTGTAAATAGTTATCAAAGTTACCAGGATTATAATTTAAAACTTTTCAGAGTCATAACATTTTTTTTATTGTTTAACTTCCAGTGATAGTTATTATCTTATATGCGATGACATGTTAGTATAAAAAAGAAGATGTGGTATGATTGCCAATGAGACAACTGTCCTCAAGAGACCAAAATGACACAGACATTAACAACTATAGGTCACCGTACGGCCCTCAACAATGAGCAAAGCCCACACCGCATAGTCAGCTATAAAAGGCCCCGATATGACAATGTAAAACAATTCAAACGAGAGAACCAACGGCCTTACTTATATAAAAAAATGAACGAACAACAAATATTTAAAAAATAAACAGACGACAACCACTGAATTACAGGCTCCTGACTTGGGACAGGCAGATACATTAATAATGTGACATTTTGTCTGTAGTACTGGACAGGATAAAACTTTATTAAGAATTTCTTTATTTGAAACAAAAATAAATCCTGCACAATATTTTGAAAAGAGCAATTTTAACAAAGACTAATAGGGGAAAACACTGCTGGTATTACACCTATAAGGTCCCGAAATGACATATGTTAAACAATTGAAACGAAAAACCAGAGTTATGTACAAACAAATATGATAAACAGCAACGCACAACTACCACTGAAGAAATGCTCCAAACTTTGGACAGGCACATACATAATGCGACAGGGTTACAGCTATAAAACCAGGTTTAACCCGACATTTTCATCGGAAAATTCCTGTACTTAGCCAGGAATATAAAGTTGTTTTTCACTCTCCCCGTTGATTGATAACGTTTGATTTGGTTAGTTTTTATTAACTTCCCTGTTTTGAATTTACCTTGGAGTTTGGTATTTTTGTGATACTTTTAAATACATAACTGAACCATGAAAGTATTATACTTCAATTATTGAAGCGTCCCCGTAAGCTGGGACAGTGACTTAATATAACAACATAAGAACACACTATGAAATAAGTCGAAAAGGCTTAATTAATAAGAACGACACAAAGCACGGAAAAACGAGCAAAAACACTTAGAACATAGATTACAGATATGTGAGTACTCACATCTTCTTAAACAAATAAAAACCAATAAAAACTCATTTTTTTTTATCCTAGGAGTAGATTACCTTAGCCGTATTTGGCACAACATTTTGGTATTTTGGGTCCTCAATGCTCTTCAACTTTGTACTTGTTTGGCTTTTTAACTATTTTGATATGAGCGTCACTGATGTTTCTTATGTAGACGAAACGCGCGTCTGGCGTATACAATTATAATCCTGGTACCTTAAATAACTATTTTATGTATCTTTCAATCATCTAACGTTGAATTTCAATTGATTTAGCGTAATGACCTCATTTCCACTATATATTATCGTTATCTATACAAAATGAACTTTTGGAAATTGAATTTCTAGTAAACATATGAAATTACTTATGAAATAGTTTCCATTATTTCAGACCTGTGCTTTTATCCTTTATGTTAAAGTTACTTAAATGATATGGACAGTACATTGAACATAAGGAAAACTTTTAATTCCTATTTAAAAATATGAAACAAAATCAATTAAGCATTTTCGTTATCCAACATAATTGTTCAACAGTATATCTCAAGAACGTTTTACTTATGTTAAGAGTAAATTTATCGCAAATTGTATGGCCTCCTGTATTTCTTCAATGTTTGTCATTGATTGTTGCTTGCTTAACGCCCACTGGCAAAAAGTTCATGCATATTCAGGCTGACAAACTGAAACAGACATATGGAGATATATATAAACCAATTTTCTCGTACTTATCGAAACATGTCTTAAACTACGCGTTTCATGTCCAGCGATTTTTATCACAAAAATATTGCGATAAAAAATACAAATAGTAAGTCATGAAAATTTGAGTATTATTGATCAATTTCATTCGAAAGATTTTTTGTGTGAAAAGATTAACTGCAGCATTTTTATTGCTTTGCCCAACCCTGTTACATTTATCAGAAACCTTTTGAATTTATGAATGACGATGAATTTTTATATAATAATGATATTTGAATATTTTCCGGGATAGTAATGACTTAAAACAGGCACATTATGTTACAAATAGCTATTGAATAATAAAGAATTGAGGTAAATTGCAAAATGGTATTACTGATTGTATTGCCTTATCATTAAGATAACATTAACTTTTAAACCGTAGAACTAAATGCTTTCATTTTATCAAGAAAATCCATCAGACTTAGCTATAGTAAATGCAAAAGGTGGCAAAATTACTACAGTTGAAGGAAGAGAACAGAATTTGGAATGTACGGTAAGCAGTGGAAAACCTGGCGGCAATATTACTTGGTCAACGGACGGAGTTGTTGTTGCAACGAACGGACCAAGTTCGGTTAGTTACAGGTTGATACCTCAAAGATCTGACAGTGGAAAGCTATTCAAATGTGTAGCTTTTAACAGTGAAGGCGAAAGGGTATTGGAATCCTCAGTCATTCTTGAAATGTTTTGTAAGTTTGTTAGATGCTTGTTTTGTATCATACGTTTTAGTTTTAAACAGATCCTCAGATTTTTTAAGGAACCACATCTAATTGACAGCGCTGGTTAATTATAACTCATCACAACTCATGTTTTAATTATGAATGTAATATGTTATATGCCCTTCCGGAGCACCTGAGATCAACCCTAGTTTTTGGTGGGGTTCGTGTTGCTTATTCTTAAGTTTTTTATGTTGTGTCATGTGTACTATTGTTTGTCTGTTTGTCTTTTTCATTTTTAGGCATAGCGTTGTCAGTTTATTTTCGATTAATGAGTTTGACTGTCCCTTTGGTATCTTTCTTCCCTCTTATAAATGAATAGTACATAAATGTACTCGTACTAAGAGCAACAAATTCATTAATCTTTTAAAAATATTTCACTTACTAAAGTATATTATTAGTTCAAAGACAATACAAAGTTTTTCTTTCAGGTTGCACTTTGTAAAAAACTGCTTTTTCACAAACCATGCCTCTCTTAGGAAGAAATATAGTATTCATAGATATTTTGTTTTGTTTACGTTCTGGTTCCTCGATATGATCTCTATGTTTCATCTAATAAAGACATAACTTGGGAATGTTAACAGTATAGATGCACATGGTATTCGGTGGAATTGAATTCTGAGAAAAACCTCAGGTGAAGTGAGGGAAGGTGCAGAATTTTAGAAGTTTTAACTCCTAGAAGTTATTGGCATATAAATGTAAAAAATATGCAACACGGCCCTATGTTTTGACCTTTGAATACGAAGGTAATGACTATCAACTTTCCATTCTATGATATATTTTTTTACGAAATTTCACAGTAAAGCTAGTACAGTTTTAACCATAAAGGGAGTTCCTATAGGAAATTGCGTTGTCTACATTTACAGAAATGTATGACGCGGAATTAGGGTCATAAACATCGAATTTAGCATAAGCTATATTATAATTTAGCATATGCTAAAATGATTTAAGCATAAGCTTAATTCATTTTAGCTTAAGCTAAATTCATTTTAGCATAAGCTAAATTAATTTTTGCATAAGCTAAAATCATTTTAGCATATGCTGAATTGTTTAGCTTATACATAAACCTTGGCGCGGAATCAAGGTCATAAATATTAAAATTCAGCTTATGCTTGAATGAATTTAGCTTATCCTAAAACGATTTAAGCTTATGCTAAAATGATTTTAGCTTATGCTAAAATGAATATAGCTTATGCTAAAATGAATATAGCTTATGCTAAAATGATTAAGCTTATGCTACAACGATTTTAGCTTATGCTAAAATGAATTCAGCTTATGCTTTAATCAAAATCTCGCTTTCTTAACTACTTTTATACTTTCTCTGGTAAAAAGTAATAACCACTTTTCTCAAATAAATAAATGTTTTTCTTAATGTAAATACATATATAAATAGGGAGACTGTGGCCCTTTGCCATCCCGCTAAATCCGTCTCTGTTACCAATTAAGCCGATTTTGTATAAATATTTAGGTCTCGCATGTTGCAAAATTTCAAATTCTTGACACGTGTTTGTTGATTAAATGAAATTCTATGTGTAATTGTGTATACATTGTACTCGATCTTTTAACCCTTAACGGTGCTATAGATATACAATGTGTACATGTACATTTTTTACCGATTGCATAAATGAAAATTTCACTACTGTGTGGGGTTAAAGGGTCGAATACAATGTATATTTATCAAAATAGATGACAAGTTTAAGATTGGAACAAATGATGTTTTTTAATCTTGTACAATGATTTAGCACTATCAGAAATACAGGTCAATTTTTATATGCAGCACAATTCCATTAGTAGTGACCCAAGAAATTGAAATCAGACAGCAATCATTTGATTTTTCTGAGGGTGGTGAGTGGGTTATTTGTGTGTGTGGTTAGGGGGGGGGGGGGGGGTAAGTGACCAATTTGCTTTCGACTTGTCGTCAAAAAAATAGATTGTTCTTTTCGAAAAAAACCAACCTTAGCCCGGGGAAAAAATCCATCGCCCATCCCCGAAAATCAAATGGTTGCTGCCTTAGATGCAAAATCACTCGGGAAGAATAAATGCATCCAAGCAAGCGGTGCATGAGAGTATAGTAAGTTCGACCTTTTCGGCCATTCACGAAAAACTGTGGATCCCGTTGTTTAACTGAGTGAATGGCCAACTTATTAAGAACAAACTGTAAAATCAATTGAAAACAGATAAACTTAAAAGATCGGTACGAAACCACTAAAAAACACTAACATTATTTCTAGACAATAGCTATAGACACAAAGCACCAAAATGAGAACATGTACAATAACTGAAAGTTTGTCCAAATCATTGCACTAAGACTGACATAAACCTTGTTCTTCTAAGGCCGCGTTCACATTGACCTAAATTCGGTGTTTTGTTAGTGTAACTCACACGTAAACTAAACACAATTGCGTTCCCATTGATAAAACTCAATGTTTACATGTAGTTTAAATCATGTTTTATCTACACACAGTCGATAGTCAACGCAGGCCTAGTGTAGATTAAGTGTACACAAAACTAGGCATTTAGGACATTAGTTTTATCGTGTATATATTTAAGGAGAAAACAATTTTTGAGAAAATTGATATTTTTGATAATTATTAGTAAAGTTCTTTACAGAAATTGTTGTCGTAATTTTACAGATTTTTTTTTGTTAATAAAAAATAAAGTACTTTTTCAAATCCTGATCAAGACTCAAAGCAGCATCATTGCCGAACCCATAAGACAGCAACCAATATTGATTTTCGAGGGGGGATATTATAGTTGAGTATAAAACATAAAGGCAAAAAGGGGGGGGGGGGGGGGGGGGGGGGGGTGGTGAGCTATGGATTTTGTTTTGGAAACAAAAAATGTTTCCAGTTTTTGGCCCTGAACAAAAAATGTGTTTGTTTCAACCTCAGCTGACACTATATATAATGATAAAATTGATTTCGACTTGGCACCAAAATTTGTCCTGAAAAAATCAATAGCCCACGCACCCTACCCGCTCCCCTACCCCAAAAAATGAAAAATAGTTGCTGCCTAATTCATTTGAAAAGGTCTTCCCGAATCGACTTGACGTACACAGAAACATAAATGCATGACTAAAAAAGTGTGAGGTTAATGATATGTTTGTCTAGTATCTCAGATCCGTTAAATTATATATAAATTATATATAAATATACTAAATAAATAAATGATTTGGAAAATACATTGAAGGTATAAAAAAGTCATGAGAATTCCGAATGCAATTAGGTTATATCCGGGCATTCTGGTTCTAAACCTTGGTTCCATCTGGGTTTTCTGGTTCTGAACCTTGGTTCTTTGGTTCGAAACCATGGTAACTGGTTCAACATCCGGGTTGTTTGGTTAAGGCAACCCAACTTCTTGGTTCCATCTGGGTTCTATTCTAGATCATTCTAATGTTCCCGTTGAACACAACAGAAGATAACCGCAAGTCTCCGAATAAAAAGGTAAAGTAGGTCAAAGACGCTAAAATTATTTTATAACATTAACATTTTTAGCATCGACGGTAAAGGAAGCTATAAGGTATTTATCTTCTCATTTTAATTATTTTGATTAGGAAACTAGATAAAAATAAAGCATCGTATAGATTTTTAAAACAAACCGAAGTATACAGTACATCGAACATCCTTTTATTTAATTCAGTCGTTTTGTTTTGTTTTTTCCCTTTACTCATCCCTGATTTACGTAAATATGTCTAGACAGTGGTGGATCCAGAACTTGTCCTAAGGGGGGCCCGCTCCAGTCATACATCAATGATTCCCTATATAATCAACCAAATTTTTTCAACGAAAGGGCCCCCTCCCCTTGATCCGCCTATGCTAGAAGTTTTAAAACCACCCAATTAGGACATGTTGTTTATAGTCTTTATATGGCTAACGATGTGTGCATCTAACCACTTGACCAGTTGACAACTTGCATATATATTTGATTGCACATTTATTATCAAGTTCGACTGAATTTTATTTAATTGCTTTTTAATCATGTCAGATTTGAAAGAAATACATGTGAAGTATATGTAACAAATCCTTTTGGTTCAAAACAGAATGTTAAAAGACATGTAAAGGAACGTGATGATTAAGTTGGTAAGCTTTAATTAGTTGGAAAAAAAGTTATAAAATATAATAAAATGTATAATTATGTACAATAAATTTGTCAAATTTGATACTCATTCACTCATTGTGAAGGGCATGCATATAATCATTCGGCCAAAAATAATGAAATCAAAAGTATGATTGAATATTTTTATAATAAAATTATGTGTACATGTGTTAATGACAGTGCTAGTGGGATGTTTATCACCAGCACAATAGTCAGAACTTCTGTGTTGGTGCCATGCTTTAGGGGCATAAAAAGTTACATTAGTCCGTCTGTCCCGAACGTCATTAAAAACGGGTTCCGCTCTCCTAACTTTAGTTTGCCTCAACCAAATACTACAAAACTTATACACAATATATAAATGAAGCTGGTGCATGTGTGCCAATGAGAACTCTCCACAAGAGACTAAATGACACAAAAATTAACAATTATACAATGTAGCCTAGGTCACCACACGGTCTTCAACAATGAGCAAGGTTCATACCGCAAAGTCAGCTATTAAAGGCACCGACATGACAATGTAAAACAATTCAAACGAGAAAACAAACGGTCTAATTTATGTACAAATAATAAACGAAAAATAAGATAGGCACGTGCATATAAAATAAGGCGAGGTTAAACATGTTAGCGGGATCCAAACCTCCCCCCCCCCTTATTTGGCATGAGTGCCAATAAGAACTCTACACAAAAGACCAGATGACACAAACACTAACAACTATAGGTCATATACAGCTTTCAACAATGAGCAAAGTCAATACCGCATATAGTCAGCAATAAAAGGCACTGAAATGACATTGTAAAACAATATTCAAACGAGAAAATAAACGAACAAATTTATGTACAAAAAATGAACGAAAAACAAGTATGTAACACATAAAAAACGACATTCATTGAATTACAGGCTCCTGACTTACCACAGGCACATACATACCGAATAAGGCGGGGTTGAACATGTAAGGGGGATCCCTACCTCAACACAAAATAAAATTTGAAATTTTTAAGTGTCACTTTTACCGTTCAAGAGTTATCATGTCCCTTTAAAAACATAAGAAGTGCTGACTCTTTCGTTTCCTTTCTCTTAAATAAGTCTGACTCAATCAAATGTTAGGAACCTTATACGCGATTCTTATTACCCCATAACACAGATCTATTAAGTTCGATATTGGGTCCCGATGGCCTCACTGTTCATGAGTTTTTAGATGTAAAAAGTTGTGGTACGAGTACCAATGATAAAAATGTCAACCCGGAGCCTTAAGATAGGAAAACTGCTAAATCTATTGTTTCCGTTCTTTAACTTTAATTTGCTTCAACCAATTGCTTTGAAACTTATTGACAATGCTTATGGTCACAAAACGGTCAAATAAAGGCGAATCCTGCATCTATATGTGGAAGTTTACTAATTTTTTTCACCAGCAGGGGCATCTGTGGTAAATGGATATATTCTACATTTATTTCAGTAATCAGCTTATTTACTTCCATTGAATTCTTCTTTTAATAGACTTAACTTGCACATATTTTTTTTCAGGATCTCGGTGCACTTTGGTAACAGACAGTGATATTTCAAGTAAAATGTGACCAACTTAACAAAGTGTTTCACTAAATTGAGCTCTCTGTCTAAGTGTACTTTAAAGGTTTTTAGCATTGAGTTCAGTTTATTGATATGCGTATACCTTCTGGGTGAATTTTTATGATGTAAAAGCAGACTATCCATACATGTCCATGAAATGAAATCTAAGGTAAAATGAATGAAACGTTTTGCATTATTTATCACAACTGGCAGCACACGATGCTTCTGAAGCAGAAAATTTGCTTACTTGATATTCTCGAAAATTAAACGATTTAGTTTCCTCTTAACCAAACATTCTTAAAAATTGAGAATGGAAATGTGGAACTGTGTAAAAGAGACAGTTACCATGTCAAAAGAGCAGAAAGCAGTCAACGGCCTCTAATGGGTCCTCATAGCTGACTATGCGGTATGGGCTTTGCTCATTGTTGAAGGCCGTACGGTACGGTGACCTATAGTTGTTAATGTCTGTGTCATTTTGGTCTTTTGTGGATAGTTGTCTCATTGGCAATCATACCACATCTTCTTTTTAATATCTTCAACAAAGCGCGAGAAAATCCCTCGCCCAGAGGCGGGCTTTAGATGGCCCTTAACAAAATGTGTACCAGTTCAAACTCCAAATCATAAAATAAACTTACAATTAAAAACATACAAGATTAACAAAAACCAGAGACTCCTGACTTGACGTCAAGGTAATCTAAACGGTAGGATTAGACATTAAAACACTAAAAAATAGGGTTAACCATTAATTTTTTACCCAACCATATGATAGTACTATGGTAAACTTATAGAAACACATGATACAGTCATAAAATTATTGAATATTTGCAATAGTACGTCCAGAACAATACAAGACCGAGTTGTAAACAAATGAAAGTAATGATACATACGAATTTTTAATCCCAATGCACAAATAAGGAACCGTAGTTTTCATTCAATTTATTTATCTAAAATGTACACTTGGGTTAAACAATGGAAATTAACACTGTATATTTATATAAACGATCAATCTTGTATACTAAATAAATAAATGATTTGGAAAATACATTGAAGGTATAAAAAGTCATGAGAATTCCGAATGTCCCGTTGAACATAACAGAAAATAACCGCAAGTCTCCGAATAAAAAGGTAAAGTAGGTCAAAGACGCTAAAATTATTTTATAACATTAAACATTTTAGCATCGACGGTAAAAGAAGCTATAATGTATTTATCTTCCAATTTTAATTATTTTGATAAGGAAACTAGATAAAAATAAAGCATCGTATAGATTTTTAAAACAAACCGAAGTATACAGTATATCGAACATCCTTTTAATTCAGTCATTTTGTTTTCTTTTTTTCCCTTTACTCATCCCTTATTTACGTAAATATGTCTAGACAGTGGTGGATCCAGAACTTTTCCTAAGGGGGGCCCGCTTCAGTCATGCTTCAATGATTCCCTATATAATCAACCAAATTTTTCCCACGAAGGATCCCCCCCCCCCCCCCCTGGATCCGCTCTTGGTTCCATCTTGGTTCTATTCTAGATCATTCTAATGTTCCCGTTGAACGTAACAGAAAATAACCGCAAGTCTCCGAATAAAAAGGTAAAGTAGGTCAAAGACGCTAAAATTATTTTATAACATTAAACATTTTAGCATCGACGGTAAAGGAAGCTATAAGGTATTTATTTTCTCATTTTAATTATTTTGATAAGAAAACTAGATAAAAATAAAGCATCGTATATATTTTTAAAACAAACCGAAGTATACAGTACATCGAACATCTTTTTATTTAATTCAGTCATGCTGTTTTCTTTTTTTTTTCCTTTACTCATCCCTTATTTACGTAAATATGTCTAGACAGTGGCGGATCCAGAACTTTTCCTAAGGGGGCCCGCTTCATTCATGCTTCAATGATTCCCTATATAATCAACCAAATTTCCCCCACAAAGGGTTTGGGGGCGCCCCCTGGATCCACCTATGCTAGAAGTTTTAAAACCACCTAATTAGGACATGTTGTTTATATGGCTAACGATATGTGCATCTAGCCACTTGACCAGTTGACGACTTGCATATATATTTGATTGCACATTTATTATCAAGTTCGACTGAATTTATTTAATGGATTTTTAATAATGTCAGATTTGAAAGAAATACATGTGAAGTATATGTTAGAAATCTTTTTGTTCAAAACAGAATGTTAAAAGACATATAAAGGAAAGTTATGATCAATAAGTTGGTAAGCTTTAATTAGTTGGAAAAAAAGTTATAAATATAATAAAATGTATAATTATGTACAATAAATTGGCAAATTTGATACTCATGCAGTCGTTGTGAAGGGCATGCATATAATCATTCGGCCAAAAATAAAGAAATCAAGATTAAGATTGAATATTATTTTTATAATAAAATTAATTGTACATGTGTTAATGACAGTGCTAGTGGGATATGTATCACCAGCACAATAGTAAGAACTTCTGTGTTGGCGCCATGATTTAGGAACATAAAGAGTTACACTAGTCCGTGTGTCCCGAATGTCCCATAAAAACGGGTTCTGCTCTTCTTACTTTAGTTTGCCTCGATCAAATACTTCAAAACCTAAACACAATATATAAAAGGAGCTGATGCATGAGTGCCAATGAGAACTCTCCACAAGAGACTAAATGACACAGAAATTAACAATTATACAATGTAGCCTAGGTCACCAACACGGTCTTCAACAATGGGCAAGGTTCATACCGCAAAGTCAGCTTTTAAAGGCACCGACATGACAATGTAAAACAATTCAAACGAGAAAACAAACGGTATAAGTTATGTACAAAAAATAAACGAAAAACAAAATAGGCACGTGCATATAAAATAAGGCGGGGTTAAACATGTTAGCGGGATCCCAACCCTCCCCCGTATGTGGCATGAGTGCCAATAAGAACTCTCCACAAAAGACCAGATCACACAAACACTAAAAACTATGGGTCATATGCAGCTTTCAACAATGAGCAAAGTCAATACCGCATATAGTTATCAATAAAAGGCACTGAAATGACATTGTAAAACAATATTCAAACGAGAAAATAAACGAACAAATTTATGTAAAAAAAATGAATGAAAAACAAGTATGTAACACATAAAAAACGACATTCATTGAATTACAGGCTCCTGACTTACCACAAGCACATACATACCGAATAAGGCGGGGTTGAACATGTAAGCGGGATCCCCACCTCAACACAAAATCAAATTTGAAATTTTTAAGTGTCACTTTTACCGTTCAAGAGTTATCATGTCCCTTTAAAAAATATAAGAAGTGCTGACTATTTCGTTTCCTTTGTCTTAAATAAGGAGGCCCCTCATGGGGGGGGGGGGGGGGTCCTAGTAATCACATAATCACCATTTTTTTGCCAATATAATCACATAATCATTAAATATTTGCTTATCTTTAGTAATCAAATTATCATAAACTAAAAATACAGTCCTAGGTAATCAAATAATCAAGAAATATTTGGCTTAATAATCAAATAATCATTAAAAAAAACGACCAAGTAATCACATAATCAAAAACCCCATGAGGGCCCTCAATAAGTCTGACTCAATCAAATGTTATGAACCTTATACGCGATTCACATTACCCCATAACACAGATCTGTGAAGCTCAATATTGGGTCACGATGGCGTCACTGTTCATGTTTTTTTTTTATATGTAAAAAGTTGTGGTACGATTACCAATGATACAAATGTCAACCCGGAGCCTTGAGATAGGAAAACTGCTAAATCTATTGTTTCTGTTCTTTAACTCAGCCAAATGTTTTGAAACTTATTCACAACGCTTATGGTCACAAAACGGTCAAAATTACGCGAATCCTGCATCTATATGTGGAAGTTTACTCATTTTTTCACAAGCAGGGGCATCTGTGATTAATAGACATATTCTACATTTACTTCAGTAATCAGCTTATTTTCTTCCATTGAATTCTTTTTTAAATAAACTGAACTTGCACATTTTTTTTCAGGATCTCGGTGCAGTTTGGTAACAGACAGTGATATCAAGTTAAATGTGACCAACTTAACAAAGTGTTTCACTAGATTGAGCTCTCTGTCTAAGTGTACTTTAATGGTTCTTAGCATTGAGTTCAGTTTATTGATATGCGTATACCTTCTGTGTGAATTTTTATGATGTAAAAGCAGACTATTCATACCTACATGTCCATGAAATGAAATCTAAGGTAAAATGATTGAAACATTTTGCATTATCTATCACAGCTGGCAGAACATGATGCTACTGAAGCAGTAAATTTTCTTACTTGATATTCACGGAAATTAAAGGATTTATTTTCATCTGAACCAAACATTCTAAAAAATTGAGCTGTAAGGTTTTTTATATTCTCTTTTAATTATTTTCATTAGGAAACTAGATAAAAATAAAGCATCGTATAGATTTTAAAAATAAACCGAAATATACAGTATATCAAACATCCTTTTATTTAATTCAGTCGTTCTGTTTTCATTTATTTTTCTTTACTCATCCCTCATTTCCGTAAATATTTCTAGAAGTTTTAAGACGACATGTCGTTCAATTTGCCGACGATATGTGCATCTAGCCACTTGACCAGTTAACGACTTGCATACATATTTGTATGATTGCATATTTATTTTCAAGTTCGACTGAATTTTATTTAATTGGCTTTGTAATAATGCCAGATTTGATAGAAATACATGTGAAGTATATGTAACAAATCGTTTTGTTCAAAACAAAATGTTAAAAGACATATAAAAAGAAAGAGATGATCAATTTAAAATTTAAGTTTGTAAGCTTTAATTAGTTGAACAATAATCTATAAGATCTTACAAAAGTGTATATGTACAATAAATTTGTCAAATTTAAGACTCCTTGTGAAGGGGATGCATATAATCATTCGCCCCCCCCCCCCCCCCCCCCCCCCAAAAAAAAAGAAATCAAAATTAAGATTAAATATTTTTATAATAAAATTGTGTGTGCGTGTGTTAATGACAGTGTCAGTGGGAGTGGAGAGGCATAAGGTGTTACCCTAGTCCGTCCTTCCCGAACATCCCAAAAAATGAGTCCCGTTCTCCTAACTTTAGTTTGCCTCAACCGATATTGGGAAATACTACGAAACTTATACACAATATAAAAAAGAAAATGTGGCATAAGTGTCAATGAGAACACTCCACAAGAGACCAAATGACTCAGAAATTGACAACTATAGGTCATCATACGGCCTTCAACAATGAGCAAAGTCCATACACAATAGTCATCTATAAAAGGCTACGAATGACAATGTCAAACAATTCAAACAAGAGAACTAGCAGCCTAATTTATGTACAAAAAAACTAATATGTAACAAATAAACAAACGACAATCACTGAATTACAGGCTTCTGACTTGGGACAGGCACATATATACAGAATAAGGCGGGGTTAAATTTGTTAATGGGATCCCCTACCTTTATCTAATATGGCTTGAGTGCCAATGAGAACTCTCCAGAAGAGATCAGATGACACAGGAATCAACAACTATAGGTCACAATACGGTCTTCAACAATGAGCAAAGGTCATACCTCATAGTCACCCATAAAAGGCACCGAAATGACAATGTAAAACAATTCAAACGAGAATAGAAACGGACAAATTTATGAACAAAAAATGAACGAAAAACAAATATGTAACACATAAACAAACGACAAACACTGAATTACAGGTTCCAGGCACATAAATACCGAATAAGGCGGGATCCCCACCATCCCCCTAACCTGGGACAATGCTTATTACCACACAACACAAAATAAAATTTGAAATTTGGTAGCGTCACTTTAACCGTTTATGAGAATTTGTGTCCCTACAGATCTATGAAGTTCGATATTGGGTGACGTCACTTTTACTGTTCATGATCAGTCATTAGATGTAAGAAGATGTGGTACGAGTACTTATGATACAAATGTCAACACAGAGCCTTAAGATAGGAAAATGTTAAATCTGTTGTTACCGTTCTTCAACTTCAGTTTGCCTTAACCAAATATTTTGAAACTTATACATAATGCTTATGGTCACAAAACGGTCAAAATAACGTGAATCCTTTAATCCGTGAATTTTTAAGATGTAAAAACAGACTATTCATATCTGCATGTCCATGAAATTAAATGAAATCTAAGGTAAAATGATTAAAACATTTTGCATTATCTATCACAACTATACTAAAGCAGTAAATGTTCTCTCTAGTGGGGGTCTCGTTGGGGATTCTTATCCCGGATCCCGCTTACTGTTTTGTCAGATTCCCGTATCCCGCTTACACTATGTACGTACGCAATTCTCATTTTTTTTGTAAATTCCCGTGTCCCGCTAGACTTCAATTCCCGTTTTCACGGCACAATAATTTGACTTTCACGTGTAACGCTAACATAAAGTCAACAATCCCGCGTCACGCTTAGACCCCAATGAGGCCCACTCAAATTGTTCACGGAAATTAAAGGATTTAGTTTTCATTTGAACCTAACATTCTAAACAATTGAGAATGAAAATGTGGAATGTGTAAAAGAGACAGTAACATGACAAAAGAGCAGAAAGCAGTCGAAGGCCCCCTATGGGTCTTCAACAAAGCGTGAAAATCCCTCGACCGGAGGCGGGCTTCAGATGGCCCCTAAACAAAGTGTGTTCAAACTCCAAAACATATTATTACAATTACAATTAAAAACATACAAGATCAACAAAAAACAGAGACTCCTGACTTGTCGTCAAGGTAATCATACCAAGAGACACACCCAATATGCAGAGGTTAAGAGTCAAAAAGTCATAGTCTGGTAAAGAGTTCCTCATAAAAAAACACGAAGCAGATTTTGAGGAAAGGGTAATCGTGCTACACAAAACTAACAAATATATCTTTATATCTAAAATAGATATAATAAGATGTGGTATGAGTGCCAATCAGACAATTCCCCATTTAATTCGAACAAAATATACAAGTTGTACATTGAGGCCAAAGGTAAAGCTCACATGAAGTTTCTATTGCCACTAGACTCACCATCTTATGGCAATACATCTACATGCTACATATTCAGAAGCAATGTCAAATGAAAATTATATTTTGAGGTCAAGGTAATATACACACTGTATCCCGATGACACACCCCATGTGCATAGGTCAGAGACAGAAACATAAGACATATAACAAAACTCAATGTAACGGTACTTGTATTGCAGGTCATTATAATATTACAATTTCCTTCAAAATAAAACATAAACTCTCGCAACACTGCAAAATTAAAACCGCCTTTCACAAAAGTTTAACAGGATTCTTTGCAACGATTATCTTACCACTATCGATTGAGAATCGAGTCTTGCAGTTATTTCAATAAACGGTATATATATAAGCACTAAAAACTAGGGTTTACCATTAATTTCAAACCTAACCATGTGACAGTCCTATGCCATGGTAAACTGATGGAAACACATGATACAGTCATGAAATTGAATATTTGCAATAGTATGACCAGAACAATACAAGACAGAGTTGTAAACAAATGAAAGTAATGATACATACGAATTTTTAATCACAATGCACAAATAAGGAACCGTAGTTTTCATTCAATTTATTTATCAAAAATGTACGCTTGCGTTAAACAATGAAAATTAACACTGTATATTTATATAAACGATCAATCTTGTAACATTTAAAATAAATAAAAAACGTTACCCTATTCTTTTACCAAATACTCCTTGGAGAAGAAATACCATTTGAAACAAACAGAAAAAATAAAAATGTAGTGATCCCTAATATCTCAATCCTTTTTTCGGCTGTAAGCACGCTGCTGCAGCTAACGTTTTCTAATGCGTAATCGAGACATCTCTAGTATATTCAAACTACTGCAAATTATAAAGTAGCAACCCCTTAACTAAAATAAGGGTGAAGGTTATTTTTTTTTTATCTGAGTCAGATTTTTTTTCGCGGGTACGTTTTTATTCCTTTTTTTCGATGCTGGTGATCAAATACTTTTTTTTCAAAATTTAACACTATAATGTATTTTTTTTTTCATCTGTATGACAATTCTTTTTTTTTTTTTTATCAAATTGGGGTTCGGAATATTTCCATTCCCACCCCTCACCCCCCTTTTGAAGTCAAATGGTTGTTCCCTTACCGCTAGAAAAATTGTCCAAAAATTTTGAATTCAGTTCTACGTAATGAACATTTAAATGACATAGTTTACAAGTGGGAACAAATCTTATGTACAGGTAGCTAAACAAGGTGTATAGATGTGAACAAATGTAATGTGAAACCAGTGTACACTACACTAAACTAATTGTAAACATGTTTACTCTACACGGCGTTTGGTGTGAACACGGCCTTAGACTCAAGTATCAATCACTACATATCAACATATTTAGTCATAAACAGTCTGAAGGACGCCTCCGGGTGCGTCAATTTTCGATGTATTAAGGACCTATACCGTGCAAACAACCAGTCCACACTAATAAACAGCTTTTCTATAAAATCATAACAGTTAAGTTATTTAAAACTTATATCCATAGACTAGACAGATAAATACTATTCTGAAAAAAAGAACAAATTGTTTAATCATATTTTACTTTAGTCTAAAATAAGGACAACATATTGACAAAACGTCAAAAATATGCGTGTCAGACGAAACAGACTATACGCACAATCACTTTAGCAGGGGTGTTTGTGTTCTTCAAAATAGTGTTTTATCCACGAAAATTCGAATGAATGATATGCTTTATATATAGAGAATAATACATGGCAAAATCCGTATCATATGTCGTATCATCCGAGACATCAATATCAGCCCAAGGGCCTTTAGGCCCGAGGGATGATATTGGTCGAGGGTGATACGGCATGTGATACGGATTTTGCCATGTATTATACGCTTAATCATATATTTCAACAGAAGAGTATTATATTATATGAACTGTTTTCTGATCCATAGCACTGGGTTACCTTCAGTTCTGCTTTTGTTTCAAAGCTTTAAAATAACTGCATGCTCAATTATTTATACGAAGCACCTGGGTTACTTTACAATTTGCTTGCTGTTGTTTAAAATATATTTTGTTTATTATTGTATTTATTTGAGTGTTTTGTATTTTTTATAGTTGCAATTAGTGTGCCAAAAAATATGAAAATTTGATGTTCGTGACGTCGCATACAATATGAAAACTTGACGTTCGTGACGTTACATACCAAACAATGACGTCATTCAAAAATTTTACCTATTTTGAGGAATTTTTTTCTTAAACGAAAAAAAACCCAAAAAACTGACTTTATGTAAAAAAAAAAAAGTATGCGATACGGGTTTTGGACCATGCGATACGGGTTTAGCTATGCGATACGGGGTATGCGATACAGGGCAGGTGATACAGACTGGAAAAACGAACCTTTATTAGATATACAAAATAGCTGTATTTTGTACTAAATATATGATAAAGGCGAAGTGTACGTAATTAAACTTCACAATGGATTTTTTTTAAATTTCACATACAAATTCTGCTTGTAAAATTACACCAGAAAATGAAATAAAAAAAGGGGGTAACCGTTTTCGTTTTTGAGATACGAGCCGTTGAAATTAACTACACGATACACCAAAATTACAAAGGATATATAGGGGAAATCATCAAAATTAGCAGATATTTTTACACTATCAAGATTTTCATTTTTGTTGGACAATGGATTTTTTTCTAAAATTGATATACGATTTTAAAATGAAAGACGAATCCATCGGTGCAAAGAAAGTCCTTAGCAACCGTATTAGTTTTTACGCTACTCTATGTTTTTGGCCGGAACATTGAAATTATCTGGCGACGTCATTGTCTGCAGTAACGTCGCCCAGCTTCTACATCGAAACTCTATTATACCTTACAATGCCGTAGCAATGGCGTTCGTGTGTATTACTCATCTTCCTATGTATTACAAATAATCTTACGCTATAATTTGATAAGGAAATAAACTAACTAATTTTAAAGAATATTTCTGTCGCAAAAGAAATTGCAAGTTTGTAAATTAATTTACCGCAAATGAAAGAAATTTGCCGTAGACTCTAATTTCATCTTTTCTATATTAGAGTGATTTCCGAACCTTTTTCAATGCTGGCATGGATTGTTTAATTCTTTTATGAATCAAATATCGAGTTTGAATTTGTCCCGGTTAACACAGTGTTGTCAGAATGAATTGATCGGCTTTATAATACTAAGATCGGGTATACACCTCGTTTTCAATCTTACTTCTGTATGTTTGTATTTAAAAAAGTAGACCTATTTTCTGCATATTTTCATGTTCGTCATTTCTGCATGTTGTTAATCTGAGGATTTGCACACAATATAGTCTACATCATAAACCTATTTCATTAGTCATGTTTACACACATGCTAAAGACGCATCTCTGCCAAAACATATTTTATTTTACAAAATTTCCAATCTCGATCACTTTCCCTTTTCTTTAACTAAATGACAAAGAATGATGTAGTGTTTGCTGAATGAAGTTTCAGTAACATAAGAAAATATTTGTTTGTTCCATGCATTATTTGTTAAAAATCCACATTTAAGGATTTAAATTGATTGATTGATTGTTGGTTGCTTAACGTCCAGTGGCAAATATGTCATGCATGTTCAGGACGAGAACAAGTTGATAATAAATACAATAAGAAGTTTTGTTCATAACAGAGGCCATCCGTGTGATGGTCTGGGAAATTTGGAGTGCCAATAGAAAATGAGAGTACATGTATATTGGATATAGGGACAGAAATTTTGCCGCGTGCAACAGTCCACATATTCAACCCTTAAATTATAGTTGTTGCAATGGTTTTTAACAGGCATAGAGTGTGGCACTCTCTTTACACGAGGCAGCGGATTTAGCGTTCCCATTCTGACCGGACATGACTGCGAGCTTAATAAATCCTGCACAGCCAAACGGACGCTCCTCTTCGGCAAATGTTTTACTGCCGGTCGAGAGAAGACCAAGTGACCATATTTCGTTTCCCCAGTCATCCTTGGGGTAACACGGATTTAAACAATAAGCATAATGCATACTATGGTTCTTCAACTATTTTAGTTCTTATACATCCGTGGCTTTAAAATGTTCTGCCTTTAGTGTCCCTTATCTAGGTTAATCCAGAAAAGCGCTTCATTTCATTTTATCTTCAGAATTTTTTAGACCGCAATGAGGTTAAAAAGAAGGACTCGCTTATATATACATTTTTTAAAAAATAGAAAAGATCGGAGTATTTGGAATATCTACCAGTCGCAGATATTTCATACATGTATATTCAAAATGAAAACCTTACACCTTATGTGATTCTTTTGAGATCGACGTACCTAGTCAGTGCAATAACGACCGTAACATACCCATGCAGTGTTATGAAACACAATTTGTGTAGGGGAATGCTTTAAATAGCGATGAATATAGAGTAACGCTTTAAATTAACTGGTGTAAAATTAATTATATAAGAATGCGACCTTATGAAAATTATCATGTTCGATGCTTTAAAAATTTACCTAATAAAATGTTACAAGAATGTACTCAGTGTAATGCACGGAGATTATCCATACTGTATTGCTACACGGATTTACCTAGCAAAGTGCCGTACGAATATAGCCTCTGCATAATGCAAATGCACGGCTTTCCTATTTATTTCATATAAAACAATAAGGAGATGTGGTATGACATCCAATGAGTCAACTACCTGCCACTGGTTAAATGAAGTCGATGTAAGCAATAACTATTAACAACCAAACTCTTTTCAACAATTAAAGGGAAAAAAACATAATGTGTAGGCCACAAAAACCCCGATATGAAAAATGCAAAAAAATTCCAACGAGAAAATCAACAGCCTTATTCATGAAAAAAATAGTTACGAAAAACAAATACCATGTTGTGAAGTAAAAGATTTGAACCAAAGTGAATAACAACTAGTATACTATTAGTCCAATAATACAAATCTTTGGAGTTTGAAATGATTTATATTCAACGATTTTTATCGGATACATTTTTTTTTTGGGGGGGGGGGGGTCAATGTTGATAATAAGAAAAGTAATATCCTATAAAAAAAAATGTTGAATGTAAATGATATGAAACTCCAAATTCTTACATTATTGGACAAGTAATTGGCAGATCCTTACGGGAGTTGGACCCCCCTTTTTGGGCCGATCAATGCATTTGAATGGGGACATATAGTTGGAACCCCTCTTTTTTAATGGCTGGATCCGCCCCTGCTAGTACACCACGGGCTTCTCAATTCTTGTATTATGATCTATTATCATGAACTTAGTGAAAGCATAGAGCTGACTGAGTGCGAGATCTTCCTGGATAATCATTGAGGTCGTTTATATGCATTCCTTGCAGTAGACTTCCGTTGAATTAAAAAAAAAATCTTTAAAATGCTATCGAAATGTATAAAAAGTCTGAACTTATTTCACCTCTCATTCCACTTAACATCAAATTACAGTTACAAGTGCCACAAAACTTTCCTGGCCTCTTTTCATTAACCGTAATGATATTTTCTACTTATTAATAACCTTGAATTGAGACCTATTAGGAATAACACGTTACTCAGTCAAAATTACATTTTTTTCTTTAATTTGAAATGATGCACACAGGCACAATAACAGAAAACAAATTTTGCTATCTCTTCGAAATTGGAATTTGAAAAAGAAGAAATGACGTGTTATATTTTTATCATACATGAATCATGTGAATTTGTACTTTCAATTTCAATTTGGTTCTATATTCAGATTCAGTTTTCCAATAAATTTCGGACGGAATAGAAGACACCTGTTTATTTTCTGTATAAAAAGTTGAAAACTGGAAGTTGAATGACATAGTGTTTACTTATTCTAAGATAAATGTTTAGAGTGATCACTTTTTAGTTTACTATGAGTATATTTTTGGGGTCTACTTTTTTAACTTTCGTCTTTGTTCTTCCGACTTGTAAGTGTTGCCCTAGACTAGTCGTCAAATTATATTCTCTTGGTATCGTCTTATTTTCTAAATTGATATAAAAGTGTCCTAAAATTTTCATTAGCACAAAACACGAACATGTCAACGTTTCTTTAATCTAATAATTAATTTCACATGTCATTCATTAATTGTTCGGTAACCTAAAACTTTATGTTGAGTACTGTGTGTTTTTGTTCAAAACTACGACTTTTAAAACGATATTGTTGGGTCAATTCAGGTTTAATTTCAATAATTAAATAATTAATAATAGAGGTAAATTCGTCACATGTTTATTTATTCATAATTCTGTTGTGAGGCGTTTTTACAATCTGTTGATATCATAAGTTTTTACACGAAATGCCTTTCATGTCCCATGCGTCTGAAACAAAAAAAAATCAACTAGTATTAAAGTCAGTCTGCACGAAACAATAGAATGCTTTGATTTCTAAATGGAGTAATTCAGATAATTTCTCATGATTAGGTTTTTTTAGACAGCACGGGCGTGCTTGTTGGATTTATGATAGACCGCACGAAGTATTTTCTCTTGAAATCGTGTGTCCTTTCTTGGAGTAAGGGAGATAACTTGCGTAACTAACGTCGAACGTTATTAATCCCGTATTCCGCTAGGGGCGTGCAATTACGTACACTTCGCCTTAATTTCCTCAAATAAGGTCAATTTTTTAAATGACGTCATTGTTTGGTATGTAACGTCACGAACGTCAAGTTTTCATATTGTATGTGACGTCACGAACAAAAGTTATCATATTTTTTGGCACACTAAATGCAACTATAAAAAATACAAAAATAAATTTTTTTTTTTTAAAACAACAGCACGCAAATTGTAAAGTAACCTATGTGCTTCGTATAAATAATTGAGCAGTTATTTTATGGCTTTGAAACAAGACTATGGAACGCCGTAACTGCCTTATGGTACTTCATTCTTTATTATGATGAGCTTTTTCTTTATTATGATGAGCTTTTTCTTTATTATGATGAGCTATTTCTTTATTATGATGAGCTTTTTCTCTATTATGATGAGCTTTTTCTTTATTATGATGAGCTTTTTCTTTATTATGATGAGCTTTTTCTCTATTATGATGAGCTTTTTCTTTATTATGATGAGCTTTCTCTTTATTATGATGAGCTTTTTCTTTATTATTATGAGCTTTTTCTTTATTATGATGAGCTTTTTCTCTATGTTGATGAGGTTTTTCTTTATGATAGTTTTTCTCTATTATGATGAGCTGTTATAAGGGAATCATGGGAAATTAAAAGAATCATGGGAAATTAAGAGATTTAAGATCAAACTCAAAGAAAAATGGCAGAATCAGAAACGTTGCAAGTTCTGCGGAATGTTGGCTTGCTCTCTGTGCGGGAAATGTTTGATAAAGAAAAAATAACATCAAATTTTGTCAGCATGCTTTCAAAACATGAACTGGAATATCTAGGAGTTACCATCCTAGCGCATATGATGACACTGCGAAGGGAATGCATCAAGTATGGAAATATGAAACCTGTGAAAACTAATAGTTTGGATGGCCATTAAAATACCATGTCGACAAAAATGTACTAGAATGATCGTTGTTGGATTGTGACCTAAAGATATCGGACATTGGAAATCTCTAACAACTCTCAGGAGAACAATATATTGACGGACGGCTCATTTTGAACTATAGAAAAGAGATTTTTCTCATAGGCTGCCCCCCTTTTCGTTGGAAAAATTTGGTTGATCATATATGTAATAACTGAAGCATGACTTCCCTTTAGGAAAAGTTCTGGATCCGCCACTGTTTCTGACATTGAAGATAACAACCTTGACAGTATACTTTTCGGCATTGTCGTGGACTTTCCTCGTTGTGGCGAACGCATGTTGCGTGAAATACTGAAGGGAAAATGAATTAAAGTACAAAGAATGCCATTCTTAGAATATACTGGTACCCAAACGATAAAGACCGTTCGACTTCACAGACGTGAATACAACGTTTATACGGCACCGAATCACTTATGACACATAGACACTAACCATAAATTATTAGTAAGATGGAGATTCATTATACTGGGCGGAGTTGATTGGTTCAGTAGGCTTATTATGTTTCTACATTGTTGTGACAACACTTCCGCCACCGTACTGAGTAGCTTCCTCTCTGGAGTAGATTCAATATTTTATTAAAGTCTCACTACTTGTACTACATAAATATACAGTACATACAGAGTTTATACACATTATAAAACAGACAATACACAAATATAAATACAAGTACCTTTCTATTAAGAATTATGAGAGACTTAAAACATTAGAGTTTTGTATAGGTTCTGTCAGCAGTGGTGAATCCAGAAATGATCATATTAAAGTGGGCCCCACTGACCGCCTAAGAGGGGGCCAGCTCCGGTCATGCTTCAGTGATTACCTATATAATCAATCAAATGTTTCTAAGAAAAAGGGGAGGCGGGTCCCCCTCTAAATCTGCCTCTTTTCAGATAAGGTACTACAAAATGTATTTGTACCGGATTTTATATTGACAAAACATGGTGACGGCAGTATGATTACAGACCCAAGCACGCACAGTCAGAGAATAGAGAGATTGTAGAGGGACGTTAAACGAGGTGTTTTGTGCTATTTCTACAACTTTTTATATCCTTAAGGAGACCAGGGAATTCCCTATCCACTAAATGAACTGCATCTGATAGCACTACATTTACAGGGACGAAATTAATAGAAGACTTGATATTTGAACTCAAGCATGGGCAAGCCATAGACTGAGAACAACAAAAGCATCTCGTGTCAGTATTTGGATCGCCGTTCAAATACAGAATCCTGTTGGTACACAACTCAGTGAACGAGATTTAGTTTATTATGGATAAGAGGGAAACATTGATGCGGCTAATCTTAAGGACGATGAAAGGCCAATTATTGAGCCTATGAACATTGCAATTAATGACCAACGAATAATGAAAGCAGATTTCAATAGGACAGGTACCAACTTTGGCATTGATGACTTTGTGAATTGTGTCGAAATCCTTTCTGCACAAGCCCTATTTCCTATTTCAGTATTTTTTGGCGTACAATAACAATGTATAAATTATCATTATCTATTTCTTGGCCAATCCCCCCCCCCCCCCCCCCCCCAGTTTTAGTCTTGTCTTTGTTATACTCATCATAGAACTGATCTGGTACACCTATATAAAAAGAAAATATTGTATGATTGCCAATTGGACAACTCTCCACAAGACACCAAATGATACATACAATTAACAAGTATAGGTCACCTTACGGTCTTCAACTATAAGCAAATCCAATACCGCATAGTTCGCTATAAAAGGCCCCGAAATGACAATGTAAAACAATTCAGACGAGAAAACTAACGGCTAATTTATGAAAAAAAATGAAAAGAAAAAAAAAACAAATATGTAACACATAAACAAACGACAACAACTGAATTACAGGCTCCTGATTTGGGACCGACACATATATACAGAATATGGCGCTGTTAAACATGTTAGCTGAATCCCAACCCTCTCTTAACCTGGAACACTCACGGGTACAACATAAGAACGAACCATAAAAAGGCAGTTGAAAAGGCTGAACTCATCAGATGGATAAAAATACAAATGCCGGTAGTACAAATATACCAGCGGACATGGTCGGATACTTATACATCCTACCAACAAAAAGACAAAAAAACGAATAAATAAAGTCACGCATGTAAGACTGAATTATCAATTAATACACATCAAACATCCAATGGATTTAGTGCAAAGACGTCAATAAAAAGTCGGCGAAAAACCTGACCTTGTGCCTTGCTAAGATACAGGATTCGACATATTGCAGATCGATAAATGTGTATATGTATATTGAACAGATATATCATGTTAAGGAGGGGTATTTGCGAAAAATACCAGTCGAGAGAATGTCAAATTTCACGAGCCGTAAGGCGAGGGAAATTCATTCTCAAGACTAGTATTTTTCGCAAATACCCCTCAATAACATGATTTATCTGTTTAATTACACCGAATGTTAATGTACTCATTGAAAACGCAATGATGATCGTGACGTTACAAGCGTCCAGTCGGATAGAGTATTTTTTTTTAGCAAATACCACGGCAGAGAGGGTAAAAAAGGCATATCATTTTAGCAAATACCCCGGCGGCGTTAAAAATGAACGATATTCATTAGATAACAGTAAATTGGTGAAAAATACACTGGCTATTAACCAATCAAATTTAAACCCCGGCTTCTTACATAAGGTGTAATTAAAAAGAAAATAACCCTTTACCACCTTCATACAACTAGTATTTAGTTTGCTTTAAATTTGACTGATAACAAAATCAATATCAATATCAATAAAACAATATTCAAAGATCTAATTACAGTGCTGAATTGGTAACCTTTAAGAATGAGTTTATGATTTTAATAAGTTTACCAGGATGGTTTGAAAATTTCCATGCGATAAACAACATTTCCGTAAAAAAAAAAGTATGTGCTACATGTATCCCATTTGAAATAAGTTTTAAGGTACAACCTAACTTTAAAACCTAATATGTATACATGTATCTATATATGGAAGAATTAAGTAAAGGTTTTAAGTATTTGTGGTAACGACATCCCTAACTTATGCCTAGTCGTGAGGATCATAGTTGGTGGCAGAAGTGAGAAGCAGTGTCATCATATGCGCTGTCCAGAATGGTAACTCCTCGATATTCCAGTTCATGTTTGAAAGCGTGCTGACAATATCTGGTATTATTTTTTCTTTATCAAACATTTCCCGCACACAGATCAGGCCAACATTCCCAGAACTTTCAACGTTTCTGATTCTGTCATTTTTATTTGAGTTTGATCTAAATCTCTTAATTTCCCATGATTCCCTTGTAACAGCTCATCATAATAGAGAAAAACTATCATAAAGAAAAAGCTCATCATAATAGAGAAAAAGCTCATCATAATAAAGACAAAGCTCATACTAATAAAGAAAAAGCTCATCATAATAGAGAAAAAGCTCATCATAATAAAGAAAAAGCTAATCATAATAAAGAAAAGGCTCATCATAATAGAGAAAAAGCTTATCATAATAAAGAAAAAGCTCATCATAATAAAGAAAAAGCTAATCATAATAAAGAAAAGGCTCATCATAATAGAGAAAAAGCTTATCATAATAAAGAAAAAGCTCATCATAATAGAGAAAAAGCTAATCATAATAAAGAAAAAGCTCATCATAATAAAGAAAAAGCTAATCATAATACAGAAAAGGCTCATCATAATAGAGAAAAAGCTTAATATCATAATAAAGAAAAGGCTCATCATAATAGAGAAAAAGCTTATCATAATAAAGAAAAAGCTCATCATAATAGAGAAAAAGCTAATCATAATAAAGAAAAAGCTCATCATAATAAAGAAAAAGCTAATCATAATAAAGAAAAGGCTCATCATAATAGAGAAAAAGCTTATCATAATAAAGAAAAGGCTCATCATAATAGAGAAAAAGCTTATCATAATAAAGAAAAAGCTCATCATAATAGAGAAAAAGCTTATCATAATAGAGAAAAGGCTCATCATAATAAAGAATGAAGTACCATAAGGCAGTTACGGCGTTCCATACAAGACAAAAGCAGAACTGAATGTAAATTAGTGCTATGGATCAGAAAACAGTTCATATAATATAATACACAATGTACCCTTCTGTTGAAATATATGATAAAGCGTATAATACATGGCAAAAGCGTATAATACATGGCCTAAAGGCCCTTGGGCTGATAGTGATGTCTCGGGATGATACGACATATGATACGAATTTTGCCATGTATTATTCTCTATATAAAGTATAATAATATTACTGGATATGTGTTTCTGATATGACCAACGCGTTTTTTTTTGGCAAACTCAAAAAGTGTTCATATTGGTCAGATTTTAAAAGATGTTAAAAGTTTTCAAAATTTATAGGTTTTGAAATATTAGATTATATGATATTTTGTTTGTGTAAATTCGGCTCACATATAAGTACATACATAGACAATATCAAAATCGAATTTTTGCAGCACTCACACTACATATAAAATTGCAACGGCCTTTGTCAAATGTCTTGCAAAATGTTTAATGTCGGATTTCGCCGTTTTTTACAAATAAATTGTCATTTGCGACGTTATTCATTGAAAATTTAGATTAGTTGCATGCTAAATATTGCTTTTCCATAATTGTGTTTTAACTTTACAAAACAGCTACATACGTTTTGATAACTTGCGTAGTCGAAACGACTTCGTTTTTAAATGAATGAAATGTCTTGCAAGTTTGTCCACTGGACGATTTTCGTAAAATTTCAACGTTGTCGATTCGGGGTACGCTATTTATGGTGGATCATCTGTATATAGTTCCTCAGATAGAATTTTCTTGGCACTCATCCTACCGTATATATCTTCTCATTTCATATACCTATGCATTACCCAAATGCCATTGATGGATCCGGGGGCGGGGGGGGGGGGGGTACGGGGGTTGGAAACCCCCTTTTTTTGCCGATCAATGCATTTGAATGGGGACATATAGTTAGAACCCCCCCCCCCTTTTGTCCTGGGTTGGGACTCCCTTTTTAAAATGGCTGGATCCGCCCCTGAATACGATATATTTTTTTGTTTGTTGCTTACTTTACTATCATTGGGAAATATTCTATGCATATTCGGTACAACAAAACATTATAAGTAGTATACATATTGATAAGCAAAACAAAAATTGCAAGCGAAATACAAAACTTATCACAAATAATCGGTAATCGCCGTAAAACGTAAAACTTTGACGTTACCATATGATACGCAATATCGTGCTTAACGTCCTTTGTATTCTACAATTCAGGTTTTTGAAAAGTTGTGATCCAAAGGTTTTTGACCATCGGAAATTTGCAATAAAAATAAAATTTAGGACTAGCAGAGTTTCTTTAAGGTTCACCCTCATCCACATATTAAATACAAGACAAAAAATTGACAAATTATTGTATAGTTACAGCGATTTCTTCCTACCAATTGAATTTGTTTTATGCCCCACCTACGATAGTAGAGGGGCATTATGTTTTCTGGTCTGTGCGTCAGTCCGTCTGTTCGTCCATCCGTCTGTTCGTTCGTCTGTCCGTCTGTTCGTCCGTCCGTCCGTTCGTTCGTCCGTCTGTCCCGCTTCAGGTTAAAGTTTTTGGTCAAGGTATGTTTTGATGAAGTTGAAGTCCAATCAACTTGAAACTTAGTATACATGTGTTCTATGATATGATCTTTCTAATCTAAATGCCAAATTAGAGTTTTGACCCCAATTTTATAGTTCATTGAACATAGAAAATGATAGTGCAAATTTTAGTTTAAAGTTTTTAGTCAAGGTAGTTTTTGATAAAGTAGAAGTCCAATCAACTTGAAACTTAGTATACATGTTTCCTTTGATAGGATCATTCTAATTTTAATGCCAAAATAGAGAATTTATTCCAATTTCACGGTCCATTAAACATAGAAAATGATAGTGCGAGTGGGGCATCCGTGTACTGTGGACATATTCTTGTTACTTATTGTTTACTTACACCAAATATAAAAAAAAACCAAAGCACTGTTCCAATAGTCCAAAAGGTCCAGGTGGTACAACTCCTGGTAGGTCCAAACTTAATTATGTTTGCAGGGTCTAACATGCCTACCCCTAATTTAAAAAAAATCTGACAAAAATTACTTTCGGTTAATCATGTTTAACCACTAGGTACAAATGATAGGTAATGGTCTAAGGTGCAATGGACCTAAAGGCCAAGGATGGACATTTTAGGGTTTGTCTTCACCATAGCTTTTCATTTCATTTTAATGATTCTTCTGCAAAATATCTGTTTCATACATTTTACTTGATGGTGTTATCTCAGTGAAAGATGAAATATTAAAACACAAGTGCCTTATTTGTAATACCAATTGTAATGTTTTGTCTTTTTGAAAATGATATTCTCAAATGTACATAACTTAAATTAAGAAGTGTTGAAATTAAGTAAGGATATGGTATGTGATTGCCAATGAGACAACTAAAAACCAGAGATAAAGGTATTTTCAGCCAGTGACTGAACAGCCGTCAACAATGAGCAAGACCTATCAACATTTAAATGTCTGCATGAAAAAAACACAAAAACATTCAAATGGATAAACATAAGACACTGTATGAAAGCTATATATGCAAAACTATATACTGAAAATTCAGAAATTATTGCTAGCAATTGTAAGTGTGATTTTTCTCAATTTCATCATTTTTTTGTGTGCAAAATTTAGAATAATCCTGTTTAGGTCATAAAAATTTCAATATGCAAGTGTATATTATTGTGATTATAACCCTGTCACTATTTTCACAATAATAAAAACAGCAATAATTTCTGAATTTATAGTAGTTAAATTTTTGAAACTCGATTTGCACTATGACACATAGTGATTTACTTTCAATTGAGCATGCCAAGACAAAAATCGTAGAACACACAATTATATATATCTACAATTAAGATACAGAGAAATCTTTGTACCCATAATAACTTAGTCCGTTTTGTGAAATTGCTTCACTCATGCAATGAGAGGATTTTTTTATGTTTTCTTTTTAGTTATATCACTTCCCATGTGAACAATCATTGTTCCCATGGGAAAACATATTGTTCCCACGGGAACAATTATTGTTACCATGGGAAGAAGTATTGTTCCCATGGGAAAAATTATTGTTCCCATGGGAAAAAATATTGTTCCCATGGGAAAAGTTTTTTCCCATGGGAAGAAAAGGAGTTTCCTTGGGAAGAAAAATTCCCTTGGGAAATTTAGAACTTCCCATGGGAACAAACAATTTACTTATGTTCCCATGGGAACTTTAAAGTTCCTATGGGAACTCTAAACTTCCCATGGGAAAAGTAATTTTTCCCATGGGAACTTTCAATGTTCCCAAGGGAAATTCTAATATTCCCATGGGAATTATCAAATTTCCCATGGGAAATGTACTTTTAATCAGCTGCAGTGACAAGAGTGACAACAGTGACAAGTTGGAACATATGGCATTTTTTTTATTTTTTCAATAATCTATCACTGGGCAAATTTTTGTTGTTGATATCTTGTAAACCGACAAAGTCAGATTTGCCGATACCGGAATGGCAAATTTGTCATCATATTCAACTGTTTGTAGGCAGATGTGATAAATATTAATTTTGATCCTTTATTTGTCCACACTATAATCTACCTTGATGCGTCTTGGTTTGGAATTTGTAGATGTCGTCTTTCATTATACTAGATTTTTTTCAAACTACTATTGAACTGATTATGACAAAACTTGACAGAAATGCTTGAAATAACCATTATTACAAATGAATAAAGTCACATTCATTTTATTAACAATAATGTCTTCTTCAGGTGTCATACCACCAAATCATGGTACATCACATAGGTCGGGCAAAAATACTCCCTTAAATATGACACTTGTAAGTGATTAATCCTACATTTTATTGAAGTAAAACATTTCTGTGTCATACACATATATCTTGGGTATTTCAAAGCACCTTGAACAAGGACTAGTTTAGGGATGGGTTGACCGCTCTATCTGCATGCATATTGTATGTGCCTGTCCCAAGTTATGAGCCTATAGTTCTGTGGTTGTCGATAGTTCATGTCTGTCGACTTATTTTTGATGTTTTGTAAAAAAAAATATAGCCGACCATTCGGTGTTGGTTTTTGTCATTTTTCAAGGCCGTATGGTTGCCTATAATTGCTAACATTTTAATATTCTAGATGAAAGTCATAAAATGCCGGGAAGCTCACCATATCATATTTGGCATTTGGTTTTCAGTCACTGTCTAATGTACATTTAATTCGAATTGAATTTAACTCGAATTGACAAAGCCCCCCTTCCCCCCAACCCCCCTATATCGCTAAATAATTGGGAATGCCTTAATTGAAAACAGCATAACTCGATCTAAAACATAAAATGCAATTGAGCTGAAAATTTACTTGGCCTCACAGGCACATCTCTAACCGTTAGATTCAGGTATCAGTTATATTTTGGCAAAAGTTAAAAACGATCAAAAACAGAAGTACTCGAAAAGTGCAAATGGAATTGTGCTTCAAATAAAAATTGACATGTATTTCTGATAGTGCTAAATCATTGTACAAGATTAAAAAAAAAACATCATTTGTTCCAATCTCAACTTGTCATCTATTTTAATGTATGTACATTGTATTCGACCTTTTAACCCCACACAGTAGTGGAATTTTCATTTATGCAATCGGTAAAAAATGTACACATTGTATATTTATAGCACCGTTAAGGGTTAAAAGATCGAATACAATGTATACACAATTACACATAGAATATTGTTTAAACAAAAAACACGTGTCATGAATTTGAAATAAATTTTCCAACATGCGAGACTTAAATTCTCATACAAAATCGGCTTAATTGGTAACAGAGACGGATTTAGCGGGATGGCAGAGGGCCACAGTCTCCCTATTTATACATGTAGTTACATTAAGAAAAACATTTATTTATTTGAGAAAAGTGGTTATTCCTTTTTACCAGAGAAAGTATAAAAGTAGTTAAGAAAGCAAGATTTTGATTGGATAAAACAATTAATTAAGCATAAGCTGAATTCATTTTAGCATAAGCTAAAATCATTTCTAGCATAAGCTAAAATCATTTTAGCATAAGCTAAAATCATTTTAGCATAAGCTAAAATCATTTTAGCATAAACTAAATTCATTTTAGCATAAGCTAAATTCATTTTAGCATAAGCTAAAATCATTGTAGCATAAGCTAAATTCATTTAAGCATAAGCTGAATATTAATATTTATGACCTTAATTCCGCGCCAAGATTTATGTATAACCTTAACAATTCAGCATATGCTAAAATGATTTTAGCTTATGCAAAAATGAATTCAGCTTATGCTAAAATGAGTTTAGCTTAAGCTTAAATGAATTTAGCTTATACTAAAATCATTTTAGCATATGCTAAATTATAATATAGCTTATGCTAAAATCATTTAAGCATATGCTAAATTCAATGTTTTTGACCCTAATTCCGCGTCATAGAAATGCAACCTTCAATATTATGTTTGCTATGGTAAAGAATGACTAAAATAACCTTTTTCATGTTTTTTGTTAAATATCCAAATGGGTTTTTAATTCATACGGCATTTTAAACTTAATTATGAAGTGTTAGGAATAAGCTTTAATAGTGTTTGCACATTTTGTTTAACAATTGAAGTTATTGAACAATTAGAAAAAAATATATGTTAGTTTTATGACAATAACCCTTATGAAATTAATTCCAGTGAAACTGTCATTACATATTTTCTTTTTCTGGTGTACTTTCTTTTTAGAAAACTAAATAACCAACAGGGTTTATAAAAAAAAGTAATTTTTCGTGTAAAGGCTGCCGTAATCGTCGTGGACACCACCATTTTTTTCTAAAACATACACTAGAAGTCTATATTTTGAAGGATCTGATCATTTTAAAACCAAGCATTTTTTTTACATTCATATTCCAAATAAAGCTCTTTAAGTGTGAACTGAATATAAAAATTTATTAATTGGTACCACAAATTAAATAATCATTATTATCATTATCATTATTATTATTGTTTATGATGACAATATGTGTTATAAACCTGTCGTTTATGTTTTTTTTTCAGATATCCCAAAGATGAGCTTCAGTCCTAACCAGACTTTAACTGTAAAAGAAAACGAACACGCGCAACTGATTTACATCAACGATGGAAACGACCAAAATGCAACAACTGTCTGGAAAAGACAACGTACAATTGTCCAAAATAGTTGTGTATTGAATTTTCAAAATGTCAAAAGGACAGATGCAGGATTGTACACATGCATTGTTGATACGACAGTAGGTGTTTATGAAGACAATGCCAGAGTAATTGTTCAGTGTAAGTGAGTTATTAAGTATATGACATTTGACGTATTATGTAATAAGCTATTTTCATATTACCGACTTTTGACTTTGGATAATATAATTTTTCGATCGGTCACTTACCCAGCGACTGGACTACCTGGTGCTAAGCCAAGTAAGAGCAACCAAAAGAAGTTAAATCAACTATATAATCAGGGCTTTTTTATTGGAAAGTTTATCGTTTTCTGTTGATTTTATCGTGTATGGAAAAAATTAAACAGTTATTTCCCCCAAATTGTACTAATTGAAAGTTTGATTTAACTTGTTTACGTGGCTCTTACCTACCAGCGTTCCAGGATATCCTACCCCCAGAATAGGTAACATTTCGAAATATATATATTCCATAGTCAAAAGTCGGTATCATTAAAATGGTTTATTCATTTTTTTTTGTATACGCGTTTGATCTTATTATTTTCAATCTTACAAAGTGGAGAATTTTAACATCTACGAACATTGAATATTTGTGACAAACACAATGCAACACATAATATCGAGAACTATCACTTTTTTCATGTTTGACATAGATATTTTGGTCATGTTTGCTTTATTCGATATATTTAAAATTTTTAATTTCCTTTTCAATTTCAGTCTGACAATATCAAACCAATATGACTGGTATGGTCTTTGTATACACTTGCTGATGAATTTATAATAAAGTTTTGCGAGTTTGTTTTATTCTCTTTATATTAAATTGGATGAATTTGATTAATTTCCAGATGCTCCAACGATTGATATTGAGTATTTTTCATCAACTAGAACAATGAAATATATTCCAAGTGGTGTCCCTGAAAGTTACGTTTTCAAAGACTGGGAACATACAACCGAATACAGCGATCATATTAGGTTTTTAGCGGCAAAGAAGGAGGGAAATAATGCAACGTTAACTATACCTAAAAATGTAAACAATTTTCGAGAAAGAGGTATATACATTTGTCGGGCATCGAATAATATATCATCCCTTGATGGAACATTTGCAATGCAAAAGTATAATTTAAATTTGCCTGGTGAGTTCATTTCTCATTATGTAAAAAAATAACATAATAATTTCTTCATCATGGAGAAACCGTACTATGTTTTTTATTAGGGAAAAGGGGTGAGGACTATGACAAACGTCTCAATAATGACATTTAAGATATTTTAAAGAAAGAAAAAAAAAAACCCAGAATGAATGGCAGGTGACTATGTTCAACAGCTGTTGTTAAACTTTCATATTAATAAAGGCTAAACTTTAGAATAAGAATTAAACAAAATTTTACTTACATAATTAATAATGTTAACAATGTTTTTTCCCCAACCAGTACATAACTAAATAATCTTTAATAACAGAATTAAAACCACAACGAATTTCAATCAATCTTTACACAATGTTAGTATACTATATTGAAAAATCATGAATAAAACATAGATTGTTTCAAACTAGATAGTCAATGACTCTTCTTGATCACATAAATCCATTTCATGATTTAATTGGAATTCAGCTTGGTTTAGAATATTGTGTTCTATTACAAGCGTCGTTGTTAATACATAATATGCAAAGTGTATTTTTTTTTATAACAATTGAAATCACCTTGTTTTAGGAATTTATTTTATGCAGTTTTGACCTTATACTTAACCGACTATTTTAGATTATTTTGATCCGTTTATTCAGTTTTTTTATTGTAGGAATTTATTCATGCAGTTTTTACATTATATTTAACCGACTATGCTAGATTATTTTTACCCATTAATTAACGAAGGTAGATATCAATGCCTTTCTGGATTAACAAAAAATCATATTTCCCTTTATTTTATAGCATTTGTCTTAACAATTTACCAATCAGTTTTGTAAACTCGATTACATAGACTTTAACTGAACCAAGAATAAAGTGGGACACAAGTAAAAATTAATCTAAAATGATAAAGAATAGACCACAGAAATTTTCCATGCACATTCAATGTTTGGTGTTCTTTGTAAATTGCCTACATTTTTTTTGGAAAATCGTCTAGACCACATGGTCATTAAAGGTTGATCGATGTCAACTATGGTTGTGTCATCGACACATGGTTCCCTATGAAATACTAATAAAAATTTTATTATTATTTTCTCTTCTGAATCTACTAGGCTTAATTTATTTGACTCCGTAGCAATTATATGTTTAATGTAATCAACAATGGATGATTATCTTTAATTCTTATTGGCTAGTTTAAAAATTATCTTCTCTGAAACTACTTAGCTAGGAATATGACAGTGATTATCAAGTCAGAAATATAACAGTTGTCATTCATTCGTTTGATGTATTCGAGCTTTTGATTTTGCCATTTGATTAGGGACGTTCCTTTATGAATTTTCGTCGGATTCAGTATTTTAGTATTGTTTTCTTTTTAAAAAGTGATTGTAACTATTAATGAAAGACCTAATTATGATGCTAATTAGGGGATAAACATTGCACTATAAGCGACACATATATCCCCATTGCAATAGATTATGCCTTACATATAAATAAATGTCACTCATATACTTCTGGGTCCTTTTTGTTTTAATTTAATTTAAACAGGAAGGCTCAATGCAATATAAAAGAATTCAAAGATGTATAAGTACAAAAACAAGTGAAAATGATCAGATGAAACTATGGCCCCCATCTGTTATTAATTGTCAAAATTATTTGCAATTTGTTTTTAAATAGTAAAATTACAAAGCAAATAGCAAAAAGTTGGAACTTTAAACTTGTGGAGAATCTGGATAAGCTCTAATTTTTCGTTTTTGCCAGGTTGTAAAACGTTGCGATAATGTTAGCATAAAGTTACAATTGATTTAATTAAGGAAAATTAAATTTTCATTATGTTCACTGACACTTCTTATATGCCTGTCAAAGCCGTGTCGGTTCGTTGATTCAAGATTTCCACCCTAAATGAATATCATTTGACACAAATTGTTAGTTATATAATACAATTTTAAGTTTGATTTCTGTAGGCACTACTTCTGATTTTAGGCAAACCTCATTTTGTGGCCTCTTCTGAAAACATACAATATGGAAAATATATGGTAGCAACCGCGATAAAAGTAAAATTTGTGAGTGTTCCTGAGTATACCAGTTACGCAGTCTTTAAGAACGGAACCAAACTAACATTTTACAATAGAAATGTAAAGAGAAATACAAAGATAATTGATACGATGTATGGTAGAATTGTTGCTGTGAAAGGAAACATACTATCTTTCACTATAATACCATATACTTTAGAAGACTTTTGCTCGTATACAATTGAAGTAAAGAATGCAGTCGGATGCACAAACTATACCATCAATCTTCGTTCTGCAAGTAAGTTTAATTTGGTTTTTATCTTACTCATTGTTTGTACATTTAATTTAACGTGCTGTTTGCTTGTCACGTTAATTTGCAACGTAAATTTCTATTCCAATGAGAGAATATATTAGATAAGTGTAACCTGCAATTTTTTAATAGTTTTGTTTAAAATATACATATGAAGATTAGTAAATTAAACATGACACTCATGTATATAAGTTTAAATTTTTCTGTAGGTTTTCCAGAAGGACCCTTTAATATACGAGCGGTTTCAAAGCATACCGAGATAGCTATTTTTTGGAAACCTGGGTTTAATGGTGGCTTTAAGCAAAGGTTTACAATTCAATATAAAAAAATTGGAGACACATACTGGAACAATCATATAACAAATTCACCTAATTCCAGTGTTATTCGGGGTTTACAGCCAGCAACTAAATACATCATTCGAATGTTTTCAAGTAACATTATTGGTAGCAGTAATAGAACAGAAGAAGTTTTAATCCATACGGGTAATGTTGTAATGCAGTCAATGCAATTAAAACACATTTATTACATTTTTTTTTATATTATATTCAAATCGTTTAAATAACAACCATTATCTGTAGTGGTAGAATCGTTGCAAAACATAAATTCTTTACTAGTATGTTATATTTCAACACAATAAAGAACCGTCTGTATTTCAAATTTAAACTAAAATATAGAATACTAGTTTATGTAAATCTTTGATATTTTTTTAAACCTCGAACTGTGTCGTTGTTCCGATTTCCATTCACAACTTGAACCTTTATGATATTGTTAGATATAAATGTAATGGTGTTTTTTGTTTTTATACCATTCGAAATTATTTATTTGAATCTTTTTACATGGTCTTCTCAATATAAATTTATAAGCAATTTTGTTATACCCCCTTGAGAAGAGACTAAAGCATATCGTTTCTCAATTTTGGTTGAATAATCTATCAGGCACTTCGCCAGTAGGCTTTTGCAAGTAATCACTGAATATCTAGACTTTTAACAGTCGCTCTAATGGTACAGAATACATTTTATTTTAAAATGGTAATTGCATTACTACAAATGCTATGTACTTCCTATAATGTAAATGAGGTAAACAGTATGTCATCTCGTCAGAACAGCTATTTCATAAATGTATGATGGCAATCGTAATAATTATAGATGCAAGCCAGACATTCCTCTTTTTCGACATTTGAGACCCCCTGGCCTAACTAAGGAAGATCTCAATCGACGACTGACAATAAAGATCATAGACCGCAACACTGCGTGGTATTTGAGGATAGACTCTATCGGGAAAGATTTTGGATAAGAAAATTAAAAACTTTAGCACCAAATGAGAACAATGAAAAGGTATTGTTCTAACTTGCACAATGCTTTTAGTTTGGGCCATATTTCCTAAAAATACGAAGTCTTAGTTGCTCTTTCTTTATCTTTGTCATCTTTAAAGTTCTAGCATTATTTTTACTGTGTATATTTGGGGTATATTGCTTAAGATTAAAAATAAAAATCTTTTGTTGCAATTACTTTAAGGTAAGGGTAAAATTTATGCTAGATTGACTGGACTATATACCAATTTAAATAACAGGGTGCTATTCATTTGTGATGTTTAAGTACGCAGCTACGTTCAAATACCTAAACTGGTTTATTTTTTTAATTTTTATCGAACTGCTTTAATTAAAACAAAACTACCTGTTCATATCGGACATAACCACTACTGCAGATTTTATTACTTATATACTGAGCCAAAAAAGTTAAGTACAAAAATATGAAATTTTATTTTATTACAAAATCCTAACAACATTTGATTTTAATAATAAAACAATGAAATTATGACATGTCAGAAGCAACATGAATGTTTATCACTCGCATTCATTAGGATTTTCTTTGTATGGAGCGCGGGAGGTTAAATATGCGAAGATGATTACAGTGTTATTTAAAATCAATTTTTCGGCCATGCCCTAAGTGCATCAATGAAGGATTGGCAGGCACACCAATAGTTGCCCTTAGGCAATGCACTACTCTTCTTGGCGGAAAAAACCTGTCACGTGTTGACGTAAAGCGAAAGTAGCGTTCCTCCCTTGACAATAGTTTTTTTGGTCTACGACATATCGGCCTATCCTGTGCAGTTGCAATTTGTTGATATCTGTTTGTTAGACTGTTGACTTATGCACATTAAATCGAGCCACGACCTCAGCAACACTCATTCCGGCATCAACCATTCCAAGAGCCTTCTGACGGTCATTTTCGGGGAGTCCTGGTTGACGCACCATGCAATTTTTTCAAACGCTTGTGTGTTTTTCTTACAAATGGTGTGTTTCTGAACGTTAGTGAGAAAAAAATCAAATTTCGTTTTAAAAGTACATGTACAGAAGGTAAAACATCAATTACACGTGCAAAGCTGAAATGGCGGGAAATCAATCACCCAGAAAAAAATGTACGACTGTTTAAAATTACAGGTAAAACTAAGGATTATATCAATGATATTTAAAAAAAAATAATTCCAGACTCAACAAACAAAAAAAAAAAATGAAAAAAAAAAGAGTGTTGCTAAACTTTTTGGCTCAGTATAGTTTTAAAGGGCCAGATTTGAAAATTTCTTTAAATCCTTGTTAGTTTTCCATAAGTTTTTATTTTATACCTGGTGCCTTTTGTTAGCTATTATTCGTGTGTTTCTTTGTCTAATATGTTCACTATTTACTTGTAATGTAGTCCTGTAATGTTATGATGTCATTTGAATGTTATATTTAACATTGCCATTAAAGCGGGAGGTTTGGCATGCCACACAACCAGGTTCAACCCACCATTTTTTTCTTTTTGAAAAAATGTCCTGTACCAAGTCAGGAAAATGGCCATTGTTATATTATAGTTAATCTCTGTGTGTGTTACATTTTAACGTTATGTCGTTTGTTTTCTCTTATATTTGAGTGTGAATTCACATTACTATAGGTTGCACTTTGTAAATACAGCTGTTTCTCAAAACACGCCTCTTTTGGGGAGTAATTGAATATTCATAGAAAATTGATTTTGTTTACATACTGGTTCCCAGTTATACTCTCTGTATTCCATATCGCAGAGACAGAACTTGGGAATGTTACCAGTAAATAAACACGTGCATATTGTTTACATTGAAATCTGTGGTAACCTTTCATTCGAGGTAGGGGTAGTTAAGAAAATTAGTGTAAGTTTAAACTCTGAGAAGTTCAGGGCATATAAACGTTGAAAATATGCCGCACAACCCTATATTTTGACCTTTGAAAAAAATTGTGGTGCATATGAACTTTCAATTCTAGGATAAGATTTTTTTCATAACTCCATAGTAAAAGTGGTACAGTTTTAGCCGTAAAAGGAGTTCCTATGGGAAATTGCATTGTCAATATTTACAGAAATGCAACCTATATAGGGTGAAAAAGGGGAACATTCAGAATTTAACCAAATTTGCTTTATTTCACAGATTTTAAAGAAATTAACTGAAATAAGAAGTTTTATAAATATTTAATGAAGATTGATAGAATCCTGGGCCTTAAATATGATGACTCAGCATAAATTCACAGTTTACAGTATGCATAGTTTACTTAAAGTCCTGGATACAAAATTAAATCATAATTTTTGCATATTTGTAAGTTAAATTGTTAAGAAGTTCTTATATTTACTCTTCGCAGTCATTGAAACTCATAGATCCTTCCTGAATATTATTTATGGGGTATTTATGTCCTTTCGATAACCCAAAAGTAAGCCGCAACACCTAAATCTGCTTTTTTGTCACCACGTCATAATAAATACAAGGTAGAAAAACAAAAATATCTCAAGAAAACTTACAATAGTGTGTTCTATCCTGAATATGTACTAAATATTCCAAATTGCTAGAAACAGCAGAATGATTTAGGAAATTTGAGGCCCCAGGGGCAAAAAACATAGCAAATTGTCTACCCCCTAGGTCATAAAACAAATAATTTAACTTGTAAATGCTATGAATTTATGATTTTAAAGTTCGTGATATAGAAAACAATAACTATGCTTGGAAGTTATGCAAAAATCAGATGTTAGCAGTCATCTCTACAACATTTTAAGTGAATTTATATCTCAGACTGGTATCTGCATACATACAACTATTGCAAATATGGCTTTGTTTGAACACTTCTAGTATATATAGTAGCTAAATTGTGTCAGATATATGGTTACAGATGATACTGTTGTGACAAGAATTCTAAATTGACCATTTGAGGCAGAAAATGTGTTCTTTAATTGACAAATAGGCATACAGTAAGATGTGGACTGGAGATAGAGGCTGGATTGGATACTTTATATAATCTTGAATGTTGTAATGATTGACTGCTGAACATTACAATTATGATATTCTGATATGCTTTCAATATGTTATAAAAACAGTTTTTAACAGGTTTTAGGTATTTTTTATCAGGAAATATGCAAATAGGGTAAGCTGGCAATAATTAAAGTCTTGTTTTCAAATTCTTTAAAAAATTGAAACAGGGGAGGGGGTATAAAATGTATAGTAAAGAAAAACTTAGAGTATACACAGTGATTTCTTTAAGACTTTAATTCTGATAAATGAGTATTAATGTGAGAAAAACTGATTTTAGAGAGTTTTCTATTTGAATAAATGTCTGTATAGGTTGCACTTTGTAAATACAGCTGTTTCTCAAAACACGCCTCTTTTGGGGAGTAATTGAATATTCATAGAAAATTGATTTTGTTTACATACTGGTTCCCAGTTATACTCTCTGTGTTCCATATCGCAGAGACAGAACTTGGGAATGTTACCAGTAAATAAACACGTGCATATTGTTTACATTGAAATCTGTGGTAACCTTTCATTCGAGGTAGGGGTAGTTAAGAAAATTAGTGTAAGTTTAAACTCTGAGAAGTTCAGGGCATATAAACGTTGAAAATATGCCGCACAACCCTATATTTTGACCTTTGAAAAAAATTGTGGTGCATATGAACTTTCAATTCTAGGATAAGATTTTTTTCATAACTTCATAGTAAAAGTGGTACAGTTTTAGCCGTAAAAGGAGTTCCTATGGGAAATTGCATTGTCAATATTTACAGAAATGCAACCTATAAGACGTGTCACGGTACTTTTCTATCCCAAATTCATATATTTGGTTTTGATGTTATACTGTTATTCTCATCAGATTTTGTCTAAGGCTAAGTCCGTTTCTGTGAGTGTTACATTTTAATGTTGTGTCGTTTTTCTCTTATATTTAATGCGTTTCCCTCAGTTTTAGTTTGTTACCCTGATTTTGTTTTTTGTCCATCGACTTACGAGTTTTAAACAGCGGTTGCCTTTATTTAAACAAACTAGAGGCTCTAAAGAGCCTGTGTCGCTCACCTTGGTCTATGTGAATATTAAACAAAGGAAGCAGATGGATTCATGACAAAATTGTGTTTTGGTGATGGTGATGTGTTTGTACATCTTACTTTACTGAACATTCTTGCTACTTACAATTATCTCTATCTATAATGAACTTGGCCCAGTAGTTTCAGTGGAAAATGTTAGTTAAAATTTACAAAATTTATGAAAATTGTTAAAAATTGACTATAAAGGACAATAACTCCTAAGGGGTCAATTGACCATTTCCGTCATGTTGACTTATTTGTAAATCTTACTTTGCTTAACATTATTGATGTTTACAGTTTATCTCTATCTATAATAATATTCAAGATAATAGCCAAAAACAGCAAAATTTCCTTAAAATTACCAATTCAGGGGCAGCGACCCAACAACAGGTTGTCAGATTCATCTGAAAATTTTAGGGCAGATAAATCTTGACCTGATAAACAATTTTACCTCATGTCAGATTTGCTCTAAAGGCTGCGGTTTCAGAGTTATAAGCCAAAATCTACATTTCATCCGTATGTTCTATTTTTAGCCATTGCGGCCATCTTGGTTGGTTGGCCAGGTCACGGGACACAATTTTTAAACTAGATACCCCATGGATGATTGTGGCCAAAATTGGTTTAATTTGGCCCAGTAGTTTCAGAGGAGAAGATTTTTGTAAAAGATAACTAAGATTTACGAAAAAATGGTTAAAAATTGACTATAAAGGGCAAAAATTCCTAAAGAAATCAACAGACCATTTTGGTCTTGTTGACTTATTTGTAGATCTTACTTTGCTGAACATTTTTGCTGTTTACAGTTTATCTCTATCTATAATAATATTCAAGATAATAACCAAAAACAACAAAATGTCATTAAAATTACCAATTCAGGGGCAGCAACCTATCAACGGGTTGTCCAATTCATCTCAAAATTTCAGGGCAGATAGATCTTGAGATGATAAACAATTTAACCCGATGTCAGATTTGCTCTAAATGCTTTGGTTTTTGAGTGATAAGCCAAAAGCTGCATTTTACCCCTATGTTCTATTTTTAGCCATGGCGGCCATCTTGGTTGGTTGGCCAGGTCACCGGACACAATTTTTTAACTAGATACCCCAATGATGATTGTGGTCAAGTTTGGTGTAATTTGGCCCAGTAGTTTCAGAGGAGAAGATTTTTGTAAAAGATGACTAAGATTTACGAAAAATGGTTAAAAATTTACTGTAAAGGGCAATAACTCCTAAAGGGGTCAACAGACCATTTTGTTCTTTATGACTTATTTGTAGATCTTACTTTACTGAACATTTTTGCTGTTTACAGTTTATCTCTATCTATGATAATATTCAAGATAATAACCAAAAACAGCAAAATTTCCTTCAAATTACCAATTCAGGGGCAGCAACCTATCAACGGGTTGTCCGATTCATCTCAAAATTTCAGGGCAGATAGATCTTGACCTGATTAACAATTTTACCTCCATATCAGATTTGCTCTAAATGCTTTGGTTTTTGAGTTATAAGCCAAAAACTGCATTTAACCCCTATGTTCTATTTTTAGCCATGACGGCCATCTTAGTTGGTTGGCCGGGTCATTGGACACAATTTTTAAACTAGATACCCTAATTATGAATGTGGCCAAGTTTGGTAAAAATTGGCCCAGTAGTTTAGGAGGAGAAGATTTTTGTAATAGCTAACGACGGACGACGACGACGACGGACGACGGACGCCAAGTGATGAGAAAAGCTCACTTGGCCCTTTGGGCCAGGTGAGCTAAAAAGCGACCGATGTTAAAAGTATGAAAAATCTAGATAAATTCATTTACGGCCAAATTTTCAAAGGCTTATATCTCGAAAACAAGCGCGGGGAACCCTTATTGTTTTCTTCATTTCTAGTTCCTTTATTTATTTACTCTGAGTTTAGAAAAGTCTTAGAACAAATTTTGCTCTGATTTGGTATGGTTTAGACGATGAAAACCACCACCACTATCAAACAGTCAGCTAGAGTTTGTTTTGCGGGACAAGTGGAATAACATTCTTCGGGATCACATTATACTAGTACGTCCGGGATGATCAATTCCACGGCGTTGTCGAGATTGTGCTGCACCACGGGGTTATAACATTTTTTGTTAGGACTGTGAGTTAATGATTCGACATTGGATGTTTCGTTTACTTATTGCGCCCAAAAGATGACAATGAAACATTTTTGTTTGATATCGATCTATTAATAATATTGTTAATTTTCAATTTCAATTTGTTTTTAAATTAAAAGATTATCATTTCTAATATAAATTTTATTTTTGAAAAACCAAGTGTTGCGTTTTCATTGGCACCCAGTATATAATTAATTCAAATGAACAAACCATTTTCGTCTAATCAAAACTCTTTTTTAATATGCATATAATTAGTTTATCCTTTTTTTCTTATTATTTTATCATTTTCACATATGCGTGATTTATTTCAGATAATTATGCAAGCGTAGTGTCGTAATTATATCATTGGTGATTATTATTGCAGTACTTGTTGTGACTGGGATGGGGTTGTATATTCGTAAGTTTAAAATGTGTTATTTGTTTATTCAAAGATTTTTTTGGGGAATATTTCACACACAACCACAACGTAATATTGCACACTATAAAGACATATGCCAAATAAAATAATGACTATTCATAAGACGAATGTGGTATTTGTATATATATTGCATTGAATATCGCACCACAGAGTACGAATTTTTAGAAAAATGTTATTACAATTATTATTACTTCTCAAAATATCATCGTATAATTTTTTTCGATTCTATTTTAATGTATTAAATAATGAACTCTGTATAATGATATATTTTACTGTAAACGAGGTATATCAACATCATCAATTTCCAATGTAAATATTACTTAAAAATGATTATGATAAACATCCATTACTGTTATGCTACATACTCAATTTAAATCATTGTTATGTAAGGTTTGTTCCATGTTTCATTTTCAGGTAGACTGAAACAGAGGTACAGAGAAAGGTGCGTTTAATGTTTTGTGAACAGATAGATGACTAAGAACATAATTTTATAATTTCCAGAGAAAAATATTGGTGTTTTTTTCAAAATTTTGTATAATTGCTGCCCTGTATTGAAACTGATCTTAGTCATCTAATGTTGTATTGATCTTTACATGCAATAAATAATTTTTGAATTATCACTTTTAAAAAATGTGCATAATTTACTGTTGATTGTTTGTGGATATGTAGATTTTCCTTTGTATTACAGTGACATGACTTTTAGTGTTGCCCTCTATCTATTGCAACTAAAAATTCTGATCAAATTGCAAATTTGTTTTATGAAACTAAACTGTTCAAAGTCAGAATTTTGAACTACATAGTAACTGTAGAGTCAAAATGTGAAAATGCAAGGTGATAAAATAAAACATATTTACAATCCTATATGATTTTGTCGACTTAAATGCTGTTGTGACAAAATTATTTTAACAGTGTGTATAGATATATTAAGGTCATTACCATGCTAAAGGTGAAATGTAATTTTGAATTGCTATAAAAATGTCCGAATTAAGCTTTCATGTAATTTTTCTTTCGAAAAGTCCTCTATATTCAAAAGGATATAATAACTGGTAAGTTAATAAGCCAATTACTTTGACATGGAAACGTATTTTTTGGAGGCCAGAAGATTGTTAAGTGAGCAATGATTTGCTTATCCCGTTTCCGGGAGCGCAATACACATTTGAATAGACCATGTAAGCGTGTGTTTCTCTAGTAATTTTACATGATTTCTGCGGTAAACGTTTGCAATTTAGTTTTAGTTTTCACACGTCATTTAATCATTTTAGGATGGAACCTGCTATAAATGTCCAAACGCCTGAAGGGACTTTCGGTGAAAGCGCTCATTATACAGATATAATTGAAATTGATAATCTAAATCATACACCGCAAGGTACTTAAAGTAATATAATACCAAATATATTTTACTACCTGTTAGATGATGCGGATAGACAGGCTTCAGGGTTCAATTAACCAAGTTATGGTTGTTTTGTTTCTTATTTCTTTAAAACAGAATTTTTAATAATGAATTGTCTTCTTTCCTTATTTAAAACATATTCTATTGTTCAAAACAAATGGATTAGACACAAGTTTTTCAACTTAGTTCCGTCATCTTTTCTTGCATATTTCCAGAAAAGTTTGCGCTGATTATTAAATTGGAAAATGTAACCTTAATAATACTTGACTGTCCCTGTGTCTCCTTTATTTGATTCAGCCTTCTATTTTTCGTTTGAGTTTTGAGTGGAAAAGTTGTTCATTGTTGAAGGCAGTACGGTAAACTGTAGTCGTTAATGTCTGTGTCATTTGGTTACTTGTGGAGAGTTGTTTCATTGTCAACCATACCACATCTTTTTTTTTTATATAATAGTAAGAACCAATTGTACAGTTTTTCTGGATCTTCGGAAAAACCTTGGCGCCTTTACTATAAAAATTCAAAATTACCACCGTCTGCTGATGATGTTTTGATTTGATTACGTTGCAATGGCAAAGGACACAAATTATATTATTCAATTATTGAAAAAGATGATAAAATTTTAAACCAGATTGCATAAACGCTGTATGCGTCTAAAAGGTTATTACTGCTGCATCCTGAATATCTGACGTTCATTTTTTTTTTAAATTTACAGAAGGTTTATTGTTCAAATGAAAATGATATAAAAAAAATTGAAAACGACACGTTAAATAATTTCTTGGGTCCGAAGTGCCGTTCTGGATAAACCTTCATCAGGAACGCTCAAAGCCAAACATTTGAAATCCGAAGATGTATAAGTACCGAAACTGTTGAAGAGTTGTATGTCAAAAATACCAAAAAAAAAATAGCTAAATTCATCTAAAGCCAACTTTGCCTGAGGGAGTTGAAACCAAAGTTTCTTAATTATTTCAAAATTTATAAACGGACAATTTTAATAATGTAGTTAAATCATGTCAGTATCGAAGTACTGATTACTGAGCTGAAAACATCCTCGGGGATTGATAGTCCACCAAGCAGAGATATCGACCCAGTGATGTAAAAAATTGAAAACATCTTGCGTCCGAAGCGCTTTTCTGGATTTACCTTCGATCATCCGCGGTAACGCTCAAAGCCAAACATTTGAAATCTGAAGATGTATAAGTTCAGAAACCGGTGAACAGCTTTATGTTAAAAATATCAAAAATAAATAGCCAAATTCATCTAAAGCCAACTTTGCCTGATGGAGTTGAAACCTTAGTTTCTTAATAATTTCTGCCAATTTTAGTAAAGTTGTTAAATCATTGTGGTTCTCGTATTGCAGAAAATGATAACTCTGACATATCAATGGTCAATAGAGATATCGACGTAGTGTCTGCTGAACATACATCCACATTACGGGACAATGATAGAGATCCTACAGAATATATAGACGATGGATATGAAAAGCCTTACACCGCGATGGTGGTTACTTATCAAGTAAAAGATGAACATGTTTATCTCACTACAAAAAAAGAGTCCGATTATGAAAATGCAATTCCTTTTGAGAATATTGCTTTTGGGCATGCCTGTGAAATCTTAGAAGCAGATTCTTTATCAGATAAAACAAAGGCTCAAAATGACCACGAAAATTTGAATCTGAATGACGACGTGAACGACTTTCACGTAAAAAATGGAAGGGTGACTCAGATTTTTATTAATCCGCGAATGAATGAGGCAGAATACATCAACTTGTCACTTTATCAATAGTATTAGGTTTTAGAATTTATCGTTTTAACAAAACTACTAATATGACAATATTCGAATATGACGACACTATATGTATGATTCGGTTGCAGTTACAAACTTGCCTTTTTTTGCACATGAACCAAGACTACATTCAAATGACTTGTGATTTTAATATCGTCAACCAGTTTAGCTACAGTATCTACCTAAAGTGCAGACGTATAAACACACACTAATATAATTCATACGACAAAGAAAATTATTTTTTGACAATTGAATCTACGGTTAACATAGGTCAAGCTTGAAATATACTACGGTAATCTCAACTAAAATACAAAATAAACAAATCAATCAATTTCAGTTATCATTTTGATGTAAAATGTAATAAAATGAAAATTACGCCAGAAAATGTTATCGTCATTGGCAACTTAACAATGTGAATATGCTTCCGGCGTCAAATGTAAACACTAAATCTTTTGCAGGCTCCTTGTACGCTCCAGATTGTTATAAAAAGAACAGTTCTTATTTATTTTTCATTGAATAAAATGATATTATTAATAAAACTATATTGGCCAAAACAGTATCGTGTAAAAGGGGTTTCTTGGTTGACAAAAATTTATACTGTTTAACCTACATGTATCTCTCAACAAAAATGCAAACCTAAGTTATTCACTCAAAAATGGAAAACCACGAATCCCTACCCATAATCACGTTCTCAGTATAATTTTACAATTTCAAACCTTCTGTCTAATTTTCAAATAGAGTGGCGGTCATTTCTAGGCAGTTATCTTATTGAATATAACATTAGTTGTATGTGATTTATAAAACTATTCCGATTTCATGTAAGGTTCGTGTGGACCAAACGACTAATGCCATGTTTACACCATAAATTAAACTCTGGATGCTAACAAACCTTTTCATCACGAAATATTTGCGAGATATAGCAGTGAACTATATTTATATAATTCATACGCATTTTATTTCTTAATTAAAACTTAACTGGATTAGCTTTGCACTTATTTCGTTCAAACAAAATGGTGCAAAATGAAAACAAAATGGAAAGAGGTCTTAGATCTCTGCCCGTATGTAATAGTTTAAGTGAACTGTATGAATTGATAATAACAGTGGATGGACAATAGATATCAGACTACAATAAGCGATACAAACTGTATTACTGAATGGACAATTGCAGTGAAACTCACGATTTTTTAAAAATTTTATAATCTTATAAAATTGTATAATTATTCTTAGCTCACCTGGCCCGAAGGGCCAAGTGAGCTTTTCTCATCACTTTGCGTCCGGCGTCCGGCGTCGTCGTCCGTCGTCCGTCGTCGTTGGCTTTTACAAAAATCTTCTCTGAAACTACTGAGCCAATTAAAAGTAACTTGGCCACAATCATCATTGGGGCATCTTGTTTAACAAATGTATGGCGTGACCCGGCAAACCAACCAAGATGGCCGCCATGGCTAAAAATAGAACAATGGGGTAAAATGTAGATTTTGGCTTATAACTCTGAAACCAAAGCATTTAGAGCAAATCTGACAGGTGTAATATTGTTTATCAGGAAAAGATCTATCTGCCCGAACATTTTGAGACAAATCGGACAACCGGTTGTTGGGTTGCTGCCCCTGAATTGGCAATTTAAAGGAAATTTTACCGTTTTTTGGCTATTATCTTGAATATTATTATAGACAGAGATAAACTGTAAACAGCAATAATGTTCAACAAAGTAAGATCTACAAATAGTAAATATGACTAAAATGGTCAGTTGACCCCTTAAGGAGTTATTGCCCTTTATAGTCATTTTTTACCAATTTTTCGTATTTTGTTCTAATCTTTTACAAAAATCTTCTCCTCTTATACTGGTCCAAATTTAACCATAAAATATACTTGGCCATAATCATCATTGGGGTATCTAATTATAAAAAATGTGTGCGGTGACCCTGCCAACCAACCAAGATGGCCGCCATGGCTAAACATAGTACATGAGGGCGAAATGTAGATTTTGGCTTATATCTCTGAAACCAAAGCACTTAGAGCAAATCTGACAGTGTTTAAATTGCTTATAAGGTCAAAATCTATCTTCCCTGAAATTTTCAGACAAAACAGACAACCTGTTGTTGGGTTGCTGCCCCAGAATTGGTCATTTTAAGGAAATTTTGCAGTTTTTGGTTATTATCGTGAATGTTATTATAGATAGTGATAAACTGTAAACAGCAATAGTGTTCAGCAAAGTAGGATTTACAAATAAGTCAACATGACCAAAATGGTCAGTTTACCCCTTAAGGAGTTATTGCCCTTTATAGTCATTTTTTAACCATTTCATAATTTTTTGTAAATTTTTGTAAATTTTTAGAAAATATTTTCCACTGTAATAACTGGGCCAAGTTCATTATAGAAAGAGATAATTGTAGCAACAAGAATGTTCAGTAAAGTAAGATCTACAAACACATCACAATCACCAAAACACAATTTTGTAATGAATTTATCTGTGTCCATTGTTTAATCTGCACATAGACCAAGGTGAGCGACACAGCCTCTTGAGAGCATCTACTTTAGTACCATAAAAGTAATTAAGAAATCGATTCATACCGGAAATAAATGAAGCATACTTTTATCAACGCATTTTACCCGAAATCAAATCCTCAACTACAAGTTCAACGTAAATAATCACATAACGTCACCAAATCTCCTCAGCAATGTAACTATTAACAACGTATTATTATTATCAAGTGCCTATATATAAACTAAAGCCATTGACATGAAATATAAAAATACTGTAGCTGTTCTATTAGCGCAGTCGAATTCCATTGGCGATATGATCATTTACTGTGGATTTATTTATGTTCGTGTGTATAAATTTTCGTGGATTGCTGAATACATTCGTTGATATTTGATTTCGTGGTTTTGACGATATCTGTATATAAATCCTATTGAAAATATGTTATTCGTTAAACATTTGAATTCGAGGTTCACCTGTACTCACGAAACCCACTGGGTTGGGACCCCCTCTTTTTAAAATGGCTAGATCGGCCCCTGTATCGGTATATAAAGAATCATACAGTCTCTATAATAAATTCTAGTTTTACAAGCCTAAGAAACAGAAGGAAGGCGAGGCTTTGTAGAGTATTTCTATCTTGTATTGAGCCGATTAAAAAAAAAAATGTTTTGAGGCGATATACGGACTGCATATTTAATTGGTAACACATTCAATTTCAAAACGAAAAGTCCCCTTATAAAATGGCAAAATCATGAGCTCTTACACACATCAAAAGGATAACAAAGTTATCATATTCTTGACTTGGTACAGACATTATCTTATGTAGAAAATGGTGGATTAAACCTGGTTTTATAGCTAACTTAAATTCTCACTTGTATCATTGTGTATGTCAGTCACATAAAGTACCAGTATATTGACAACAATGTGTGAATAAAACAAACAGACATAATAGGTAAAAATATAAAAAAAACAATCGGGGGGAAGCAGTCAAATTTGTGTTATAATCTAAATCACCATAAAACTAAACAAATATATCAACAAAGAAAAAAAGCCATTAAGACAAACCACATTAGCAAAAATGAAAGATAAGAATACAAATTTTATCATAGCTCAATAACACAACAATGGGTCGTATTAGTACCAAGCCACGTCAAATGGATATAACGGAATATAGACTAATCAGTAAAGGTCATATTCACAGACACATAATATATTACCATAATACGCTATTAAGATGACTTTGAAATCTCAAGTGAGGTTACAATAAAAGGTTTGGAAAGTGTCGTGATTGAAAATAAACGAGTTATTTCAAATGTGAGATTATCAGAATTTATCACATTAATTTTGGAAACTCATATATCATCATCATCTATGAAAAAATTGAAAGGGTTCCGGGGACCTCAGTGTCTCTTATTTTTGCTGTTGTCTATATTTTCAGTATTATAGGGGAATGCGCATAATAGATTTATAGTTTACAGCTTCTGTCAAAATTTTGTAAAATTCTAGAGTCCAGAATGAATCTAATAAATGTTTAAAAACTCTAACTGCAGACTGTATGTAATGTTAACCGAAAAAAAAACCTAATCCATTTATTAGTAACGTATGGAAAAACAGTCCTACTTGATACTATTTTTACTTTATTTATTTTATCATAAACAAGCTTCTGTCCAAGTTTAGTTGAAATACAGGATAGTTTAAGAAAGTTTAAAAAAAATTTAAAAACTTTAACCAGAGTGAATGTAGTATGAACAGGCAGAAAAACTCATTTCATTTTTAAGTAAAATACACATACACAGGATTTTTTTTCACACCATTTACTTCTGGATACTGTCTTATGATCATAGATAAGCTTCTCTCCAAGTTTCGGAGACTTCGGTGGTTTTAGTAAAGTTGTGACTGTTAAATTTGTAAGGTTTAATTTCTCTGTCAGTCTGCCGATCAAAACTACCCTTAAAAGTTGAAGCGAAAAGTAAAAATAGATTTCTTTACTTGGTGATTATTACTCTTAGGGTCTACATGCCTTTGACTTTTTACCTGAAATTGATGATTTGAAACCAAGCTCCTTATATTGGTCATCTTAACACTGTCGTACGTATTAAGGATCATTAAGCACCATTCCTAATATAGAATAGAATAGAATATTTTTATTTACCAAAATAGGGCCCCAGGAGGGCATATAGCATACAGACAATATTATTATAAACAATAACATATGTAATACACAAACAATAAAAGATATGTAACAAGTGTTATAGAAATAATAAAATAAAATAAAATACCACAGAAAATACACTCAACAAAATAGTAGCAATGTATTATTATTCAATGAATACTGTGTTGACATTAACTCAAGTGCACCCGGTAAGTGTATTTTCACTTTGAAAAGACAAAACATGAGGCATTTGTAGTTTGTGCGGAGAAATCTCAATATAAAAAATACAAAAAAAAAACCAAACAATTAAGCACTCGCACATTTGACTATGAGGTATACTGCAAATAACAAGTATATTTAATAAAGGATATCTAATATGACTTATCTGCATAAAGCACCAAGAGTCGGTGCTTAAATGGAAGTCCCTACTTGTACTCAATGCAGATGAGTCAAACTCCTAAATTATTTAAAAACATATTTTTAAGATTATAAATTCTATGTCCAGCCAGCAAGGACCACCAAGGGACGGTGTCAGAGAATTTGAAATTCTTCTTATGATCTGTGCAGGCTTTACAGGTATCCAAATTCATATTAAAGAGTTATAATGAATTAGTTATTGCAGATTAAGTTGTCCTTCAATTCTTAGTATCTTCTATACATTTATAAAATGCAAATAGTACATTGGGATCCTCTTTATTCATTATCCAAATTAATTTGTTATCAATATCTAAATTTTGAAAGTTTGGACATGATTTTAATATGTTTTGCATCAATTCCCCTCTTTTTAATAAATGAGTGTCACATTTAAATAAAAAATGAACTTCATCCTCAACCTCAACTGAGGTACACCTGGGACAAATTCGGTTTTGTCGAAGAGTACCCTGGTATCTACCAGATTTAATTTGCAATTTGTGAGCGGATATTCTTAATCTAGTAATACATTTCCTTTGCTCAAAATGTCGAATTATTGACAAATAATTTTCAAAACCGAAGCTGCACTTGAATGTTACATAAGTTCGTAGTTTACCATCTTTATGTATATCTAGCTGTTTTTTTCACAATGCAGTATAGTATCCCTTAACAATCTGACCACAGTGATCCATACCAAGAGTTTTTTTTGTTTCAAATAGCTTTTTAGAACAATTATATGCAGCTTTTAACAAGGGAAATGATGAACCAATATTTTCTAAACGATGCCAATATCCTAAAACATGTTTGACTATATCATAGTGAGATAGAAAACGGCCTAATTCAGACATAACTGCAAAGTTTGTACTTTTTTTTTATTAACACCTAAAATATATTTGCAGAATTTAATATGAAGTTTTTCACAAAGTATCCTTGAGTAAATTGTATTCACCGATATGTTTTCTTTTTTTAAACGTGCAGTAAAGGGATTGAAATATCCCCAAATTTCACATCCATATAAAAGTAAAGGCTTTGTTGTATGGTCAAAAACATGAATTGCATTTTTAACAGTGAATTATGCACTAAAAAATCATTACATAGTTTGAAGTATGCTTTTAAGGCTCTTTGGTATAAATCATTCTGAGCATATGAAAAAGAACATGATGCATTAAATTGGATACGCAAATACTTATAATTAGATACACACTCCAGCTCATCTTTGTTGAAAATAATTTTTTGAGAGATATGTCTGCCTGCCTTGTTGAATATCGACACTTTAGTTTTCTTAGTATTTATTTTTAAGCACCAATCATTGCAAAAATCATGAAGTTTATTTAATATCCCTTGTAGTCCTCCTGCTGAGTTAGATAAAATTACAAAATGTCATCAGCATACATTAGTCAATGAATGAGTTTGTCATCCAGCATAATTGGATCTCTTGTTTGTGTAAAATAATCTGGAAGGCTATTTATAAATATTTTAAACAAGTTAGGACTCAAGTTATCTCCTTGTTTAACACCAAGCTTTGTTTGAAAGAATTCAGTTATTCTATCATGTATTTTTATACAAGATCTAGTTTCAAGATACATATTCTTTATAACGCTATAAAACCTTGAACTAACCCCAATCTCTAACAGCTTAATTCTAATTCCTGTCTGTATTACTTTATCAAAAGCTTTATGAAAATCAACAAAGCAAGCAAACACTCTCCGATCCTTAGTATTACAGTATTTATCAAAAATACATTTTAAAACAAACATATGGTCAGATGTTCTTGCCTTTCTTGTGAAACCTATTTGACAATCATTAATTACATTATTTTCTTCTAAAAAACTATCCAACCTTATATTAAGTATACTGTTAAAAAGCTTATCAATTGCATAAGTGATGGTTAGTCCTCTATAATTATTTGGGTCAGTGACTTCACCTGACTTATGTAATACTGTGATATAACCTTCGGTCCAATTTCTTGGGTATAAACCATGAGACGGACAAGAATTAAATATTTTCGAAAGAGACGATAGTAAAACATTTTGACTGTGTTTAATCATATTCTTTGAAATGTTATCCAACCCTGGTGATTTGTTACAACGTAGTTTAGAAATGGCAAAAGAAATTTCTTTCTGTGTTATAAGTTTATCAAGATCATTAAAACAAACTAGGAAAATGGGATGTGATATCCAGTGAGACAACTCTCCACTAGAGATCAAATGAAATAGAAGGTTAGCAACAATCATACAGCTTTCAAAATTATGCAAAGTCCATACCGCATAGCATACTATAAAAGATCCAACATAAGCAACCATTGTCACACGTTATTGTTCAATGTACAGATGAAAAGCACATACCATAAAATAATTCTTATTCAATTAATTTATATTTTATTTACGTTCAACAATAACGTATAAAACAAATCTTGTACATAAATATTAGTTAATTTAGGTAAAATACAAAAGTAATTCAGTACAAGGTTAAAGAGATGCATTACATATGTCACAATTGTAAACAGCTTCCAGATCATATACTTTCAATGTACAAACTGGGATGATAATTCTCAAACTTATCAGCACGATGTATCCAAGACATGTTCTGTTGAATAACAAATCAAACAAGTCTATATACTACTATAGGTTGCACTTTGTAAATCACGTGTGATTTGCAAGTCACGCCTCTTTTGGGGAGAAATTGAATGTGCATTAAATACTGCTACTAATTACATAGTTGTTTCCATGGATGCAAAGTAATCTTTTTTAATTAAGAATTGATTGGAGAATTAAATGGATATACATAAAAATGTCTATTTATTTAATTTATTTTTCAGGAGGACTGGAAAACATTTGAGTGTTGAGTCATATTTATTGGAACAATTCAGTGCGAACCTGCAATGTTTATGAATGGAAGGCAGTAAAACTTGAAAATATGCCGCACAGCTATTTGTTTTTATTAGTGCAAAAAAAGTAGTGCATGTCTCCTTTTAAGGGAAATATAACATTCTTCTCAAAACTTCCTGAATGAGGAGTGACTGCATATGCAGTTCCTATGGAAAATTGCATTGCTGGTTTTACACAAGTGCAACCTATAGCTAGTAAGCGATAAATGTGAAACTCAACAAATTTTTGTTTTATTAAATGTGATATTTTGCAATATTATGTGCTGCAACAATGACGAGTATGATGGCAACAGCTACGACGATGATCATGATAACGACTGCGATATAATGATGAGGATTTTATCATTCATACAACAAAATAGCTTTAATCATGAATCATGAAGTATTTCATTTCCTAATCATAAATATTAATACTTTGTTTCAGTGAGAAAAAAACCAACAAAAATTACATGCATCTTGTACACATTCAATATCAAAATACAACATCCATATATAGTATGACCATGCTTACTTTACAGAAGCTCATTAATTGAGTGATCACACAGATTCAATCAAATTAGCATTTATGTAAAAATTACTGCTGATAATTTTTGTAGCGAATAAATTTTTACCGATCTATAATGATTTTTTTTTATATAAAATAAACAACAACAAAAAAGTCACGCAAAATCGTTATTCCAGAACACTAACCAATTTACAGCGTTTACAAGGAGCCTATATTACTAACCATTTACTTGTTTATAGTTTCTTCCTAACTATTTTAATTTTCTATATAATTGGCAAAACACTTAAGTTAGCATACAAATTGTATTTAAGGGCAATAAATCATGTAGAAGTCATCTTATGTTTTTGATCATTTTGCATTTTAGTAGCTCTTGTATTACTGATATATTTTTTTTTAACTTTCTTACACAGTAGTTTGAGGTTAAAAGCAAAAACACGAAATTAGTCAAAAATCTTCATCTAAATGCAGTAAGTTAAACACCTAATAGAGTCCTGATAATTTTGAGTCAGATTTTCTCTCTCCAATTATGTTTTTTTTGGATAAACAAGAACATTTATGAAATGCTTTTTACCTTTACATTCTATTTGTTAGTCATACAATGTTGCTGCTATGTTTGTTGAGTAACGGAAATAAGACACACAAACTTGATTGTAAATTGCGGACGTATGACATTTGCGTCGATTTAAAAAAAAATCAATCTTTCATTTGCACCGATTGTGAACACTCAGTTAAATTACAGGTTAATGCTATTTTTCATTTATCAATATGAACCTATTTCATCACCCAGTTGTACATATGATTTGCATTATAAATTATAACATGTATATAACTGTTGTCCACAGCGAGTAGGTTTTTGTCGTTTTCATCTTGCTCAAAACTGATGGTGGAAAATTCAGTCTGTTGGGCTTAGTACAGTGTATAAAGAAAATTCAAGTGACACTGGTAAATTGCTACGTTATTTTTCGGGCTATCATTTCTCCCCCGATAAAAATCGAGGACTGATTCACGTTTGATATAATGTCTGAAAGCTCTTCCTAATGACAAATGGCATGCTTACTGAGAATACTTACAAAACTTATATATGCTTAACTTCACGTTATCCACCTTATTTTCGGACAGAAAATTATAAGAGAACGAATAACATGCTAAAAATCCTAATTTCACCTCCCCATGGTGAGCAGGGGACAACAGTTTGTACATATTATAATTCACAATTCATAACATGTGTACAACTGGCTTATATTATTGGTTTATAACGAAAAATAGCAAATTACATTCACCTGTAATCTACCTGTTCATAATCAGCGCAAATGAGAGAAATGATCGGCGCAAGTAAACGATACAATCGGCACAAATGCATAACGCCGTAAACACCATATTGAACGTTCAACAAAAGTTTGGTTGACATTAACTATAAGGGACGACGACAGGACGCCACGTGCATGATGACAAAAAATTGCATAGCTATTAAGGTCAGATCGTTTATGAGAATGGAAAAGACAATCATTGTAACACTCAATTAGTTATATAAAGGTCATGATATACAAAAAATGAAAGCAAAATGTGTGATAGCAATGAATGACAAACAGTGAAAAAGAATTAGGAAATTGAAATAAAATACAAAAACATATGCTCTCAATCATGGCGACTTGTAATATATGTATTATTCAATGGAATGAAGAAGTGGGTGAATACTAAGTTTGGTGCCTCAAATTGTATTTGTATTCTCTTATATACACAATACATATCAAACCAAATGAAATAGACCCCTCCTCTTTTCACAGTCGGGCTTGGGACCGCCAATGGCAGAGTTAACAAATGATGTTTAATTCAATGGAATGAAAAAATTGGAGAATGAATAATAGGAAAATCGTGAAATACAAATGTTGGTTCCTGAAATTGTATTTGTATGCTCTTATATACACAATACATATCAGACCAAACGAATTAAACCCCTCCTCTTTTCACAGTCGGGCTTAGATCCGTCAATGGCACAGTTAAAAAAATTATGTTTAATTCAATGGAAGGAAAAATGGGAGAATGAATAATTGGATAAAAAGTTAAATGCTAGTTTTTGCCTCAAATTTACTCCAGTATGTTGTAATTAACATATTATTTTAGATTCATTACAACTATGAACAGTAGAATATTTTAGTGTCAATCCACCTTCAAAGAGAGCATTTTTTTTATAATAAAACCAGTTGGCAAATAAAATAAGGATGCTACATCTTGTATCTTGTAACCAAAGAGCAAACTTTTTTTAAAACAATATATATGATTTCATTTTTTAAATAACATAAAACACAACCATAACTTGATAGTACATCATTTAGATCCATAATATAATAACACTTTAATTAGCCTGTTATATCCTCCCAATTGATAGATTGGCTCAAACCAGATTTACGTTTCTTCGCCAATACCATGATGATGCTGATGATGTCTGTTCTGGCGTTGTAATAGTAATTACACGTTGTTGTTCACGGTAACTGTGTACTTTCCACTACAATGTCACTTTAGTTCCATCCTATAATCGGGAAGGTATCCCCCTATAATATTATCAAAAACGTTTTGAATACATCAGTGTTTACTTTTAAAATCTCTGTAAAGTCTTTCACAAAACAAACCTAAAAACAACTTCTTAACAGTATTAGACTTTGAAATGTACATGTCTATCGAAAGAAAGTCGTACTCATTCCCTGTGATCTATAAGACATGTTACGAAAAGGTATATTCTCGACGCTGAGGTTGACAAATTAGCCTTTAAATTTGGGGACGGTGTCCAAACATTGATTATAAATTTAGATAGGTAAAATTTATCTAGAACATCATCATTTAACATCCTATACGACAATTGCTTTTGTGATATCATTGCTGGCTATCATAAGACATGTATAGTGTACGCATGCAGGAGTGGGTGGATTAGAAAAAAGGGGGGCTGAGAGTTATACAAGTGCATTCGATTCTAGATTGAAAATATATACATAGTAAGCCAATTAGATATTAGTTTCATTGTTGCAGTACAGTTCCTGAAATCTGTCGCTCCACTAATCCCGCACAAAGCTCTACAGTCTGGTTGATTTTTTCTCTCGGGTGTCTCCATAGACGTTACGCACGGTGTTCGGTTTAGTAATGGTAACGTTAGTTGACGTCGTTTTTCAATTATTTCAACCTTCTTCTGTACCAAACGTCAAAGCTTTGCAGCTTTTTATAAAACGGCTTGCATTTTGATGTTTAACTATTTATTTAAAAAAACAACAACATGTTAACATGACTGATTACTAGTATATATTTTTGACATCATATTCTTAACAAAATGAAAGTGTATATTTCAAATACTTTTCACTGCCCAAGCATGTCAATTGTTGCAAGATGCATTTATATATTATCTCCTTTATGATTCTCAGAATTCCGTCATCACAAGTATCTAGGACTAGGCATTTATATCGATTGGAAACAGCCAGTATCAAAGCTTTTTGTGCTTCAAGAGTATAAATGTTATTAACCCACCTTCAACTAGTTTTCTAACTACAGTTCGCGAATATAATTGCAGGGTCTTTTTATTCGTATTATTTACATCTTAAATATATGTCTTTCAAGAAGATTACAATGAAAAATAATCCTTGTTCAGGTCAATCGCAGCAACAACTACTATTTATCCTCTCTTTGCTTTATCTTTAATGATATAAAATCTGAGGATGAAACTAGTTAATAATTAAAATGAAAACGGCAGTTTAGAATTGTTGATTTTATTTTGAATTAAAAAGTGATCTACAGTCCTTGAAATATTATGAGTAATTTCAAATGCGTCTGTTTGTCGGTTGCATGGAAATAACTTTTAGCGTATACAACATATACAATCGTACTAGCAGACGCATCTATGTAAGTTACTAGAATCCAAAAAGCTCATTGTTGAAGGCCGTACGGTGACCTACAGTTGTTAATTTCTGTGTCACTTGGTTTAAAATGTAATTCTTTTGCATCAAAAATACCTAATTTTTTGCATGATACTTTTATTTATCCGACGCTTTTACGATCAGCAAATGGCTTAAAAATTTTGATGAAAGTCAAATTTTCTTGTTGATTTAATAATTATTCAAAAAAAATATCTCCCCAAAAAATATCATCACACAGAAAGTGTCAAATGCTAAAGAGACAACATGCTACACTTTCAGTAAATGGGAAATACAATTATATATTATAACGTTACATTCACGTTCCGTGCAAAAATCGTTCAATTAGGACGTGGTAACATTTACGGGAGACACGGACAACTTGATGGAAATTGATGAAAAATTTGGCGTGTCCTTAACCTGTGAAATCTTTTAAAAAAATCACATTTCAGTAAAAACATTTGTTTGCATAGTTCATTTGTCTGTCACAAATCTAAAATACCCTAAATTATCATTGTACTCAAAAATCTGGAACAATGGCTCTATGGTAACATTTACAAATGGGAGAAACTATGTTAAAAATAAAAATCTGTAGAGGTGGAGAACCATTCCTATTATTTATATAAAAATATTATAAGCTTCCAATGACTCTGAAAGTTTTTAAGCGCCCTATAGCGTGTTTGACATATACCCGACACTCTGATATACGCAAAATGATTTTTGTTATTTTCTTTTTTCTATTCGTGGTTTAGCTCTTAGTTGATGGTGTCTGTAGGGGGTAACCATTTACGAAGAACAGTATGACAGCCAGTAGCTAACAACCACTACTGAACTACAGGTCCCTGACTTAGGACAGGCTAATGAAAAGTATTGCGAGCTTAAACATTTTTGTAATATATTTGCTGCCTTTTACTTTCGCCCTATTATGTCCGGACCTTTTTTTTTATAGTTTATTTAGCCTTTTTTTGACTTGAGTTATCACCCGGCCTTTTTGTAAAACTCAAAACTCCTGTGCTTCCCTTTTTAAATTAAATCCTAGCTCCCCCTCCCTAAACAAAACATGATACCTCTGTAGAGTAGTAATAGGTACACATCCATTAGATTTAATAGAAAAAGGCCATAAATATTTTTAGAGAACCCCCAAGCATTGGTCATCGTTGTTAATTTTTCTTTTGTCATTTTCTAATGAAACGATTCGCGGGTCTAAATCAATTTTTTTCCTAATATAGGATTTTTCTATATTTTTTCATAAATGAACTTTATCATATACTTAATAGAAAAATAAAATAAAATATGGGGTCACCGTTCATTTAAGCTCACAATCTGCCTCCGAAAGAAGCATACATTTTTGTTAATGTCCCTTTTTTCTGTTGAACTAATAGAAGAAATGAAGGTAATATCGAAATAAAAAAAGAACTAAATTACAGAAATCGCTAAAATTTTACAATTATTTAGTTTATGTAAACCTTATTTGAAAACAATAACAAAAAATATAGGTCACCGATGAGTTAAAAAAGCTATTTCAATTTAAAGGCCAAAAATTGGCATTTTTGCATCAAAGGGAGATAATTTGGAACTTTTTCAATGATAAAAACATTTAAAAAGTCACCTGGGGCCAAACCGAATCGATTTTTTTGGTTGATTTTTGTACCATACATGTATCTTAAAGTAATAACTAATATTGTAAGAAATAAAATTTGTAATGAAAAAACAAATGTTTAATTTTTGGCCTAAATTTTTGTACCCACGAACCTCCTCAAGTTGTAAATGCAAAGTCACTATACAATGACGCAACGTTAGATATTGCCACCACCACGAAAATTAGCGCTCATTAAATATTTGGTCAGGAAATTTTCTTAGAAATGCTGAAATGAATATTTCAAATTATATATGAAAATAAAGATTGTTTCTTAAATTTTCATATTATCATGATTATGATAGAGGAAGAATAAAAATAAAATATTCATAGGCTTCGAAAGACACAGATTATCGGAAAAAACGTTCACTTGGTGTTGTCCCATGAAACAAACTCGAAACATTATACTCGAACAACTCGCGAAATGTTCACGCAACTCTTCGAAATTTTGCATGAATGTTCTATGACGTGATATATTTCAGCAACTTCCGAAGCAAGGTTGTCGGTTCTCCGGACATTCCCGAAGTCCTGCGTTAAACAGATTGATTGCCGAGTTTATGAGCTTCGATCCTTGCTTGGAAGTTGATATTTCAGTACTAGTTTACATTGCCGTCTCAATATAAAATTAGAATAGATATTTTGAAAAACAATATGTATAAATGACTGTCCCAGGGGAAATTTAGTTTGGAAACTTGAAACATTTCAGTTAAAAAAATAAAATTTTGACATATAATTTATTAAATTGATAGCCCGATCGTTTTGTCCTAAGTGTAAGCTCCAAACGTTCAAATTAGTGAATGAATTGAGCTACATATTCAATTCAAAACAATAGGTTTGCAATGTCTTGCGGTAATGTCCGAGTTAAACTTTCTTGCCTTCACAAAATTTTTACTGCCAAAAAACAGAGATTTAATTTCATGAAGATAATTTTTCAGCTTTGATTGCTATACAAATAAAAAGTACTTTAAAAGTTGAAATTGTTACACCAAATTGTATTAAGATTACAGGGTTACCTATGAAAACTAAGGATTAATGAAAATGTCTTGCAAGGTTGTCCGTTAACATTATTTGACGTCGTCACAAGCGTAATATGGGACGGCATGAACTGCATTCGCGGGTTCCTTCCTCCGCTTAATGTAAATGTCCTACTTTCAACAAAACGAAATGATGCACATATTACAAAAATATATATCTATAAAACGATAAAAAAAGTTCAGAAAAATTCAGTGTCATAACTAAAAGCCATTGACTTGTCTTTTGTTCCACTGCTTGAATAAAATCATATTCGGGTTGTTTATATAATGCCGCGAGCAATATTCCCCCGAAAAACACTTTATTACTAGAAGTAAAATGTAATATCTTATGTAAATTATTAAATCATATTGGAATGGAATATCTCGGCATTTCTACTTGTGTGCTATACTACAGATGGGTGCACTCCTAACCTGTACAGCAAGTTAACTTGATAACCAGTCATTTGGACTGGTCAAAGTTAACCTGTGACCGAATATAGGACTGCTCTGACCAGTCCTAGGACCAAAATCTAGTTAACTTGAAAAGCGGACTTGGTCCTAGGACTGTTTTTATGTCTGCCAAAAAGTTAACTTGGAAACAGGTCCGCTATTGATATAAGTTAACTTCGAACCAGTCCTGTCATAAGTTAACATAAGTTAACTTCGGAACCAGTCCTGTCATAAAGTTAACATAAGTTAACTTGGAAACCGGTCCTGCCACAAAGTTAACTTCTGCTTGGACAAATCCGATCAAAACCAGACCTGTTCCCAAGTTAACTTTTGACTGGTCTGCTCTACACTAAGTTAACTTGTAACCAGGACCGCTCTTCGTTGATTTAGAAAAAAAAATTAATATCTTTTTTTCGTAGTATAAACATCGAAAATAAAGTAATTTGAAAATTAATACTTCCGTTTTATGAACAAAATTAAATACAAATATTTGAAAATAAGTACGCACAGAACGTAACACAAATTTATCTGTGATCTGACAATCTATCTATTATAAAAAACGATCTCGGTTACAATGATAACAGGCACTGAATATATATATATTCCGAGATCAAAATCAATCATATTATGTATATTTTTGAAAAGAAGTATATTTGATGTTAGGTGTATACGTCCTTGTTAGTTAAACATCCTTGAACTATGCAGCCACAATCAGCAATAGTTTAATTCATTTAAATAATGACTACAAATTTTTGCTCGCCTAAATTAAGGGTGCCAGCATGTCCTCTTTTTACTCAAAATATTGATACGTAACAAAATTTCAGTAGTTTTGATGCCTCCAGTTGACCTGTACAACAAAATTATTTGACCGCATCCACCAAAACTGACCATATATGCACTTTAATTTGTAAATCTATATACCTGCATAGTAAATCAGCCATATTTTTTTTTATGTCAGGATTCAATGTATAATACAATCATGACAATGGACAGCAATATTGCAATATAATAACAACAAATTTTTGTTCGCATGAATTTAGGATACCAGCATGTCCTCATTTTATTCAAAATATTGATACGTAACAAAATTTCAGTAATTTTGATACCTCCAGTTGACTTGTACAACAAAATTTTTTGACCGCATTACCAAAACTGACCATATGTGCACTTTAATTTGTAAATCTATATACACCATGACGTACCCGCAAAGTATTAATCAGCCATATTTTCTTTGTCAGGAATCAATGTATAATATAATCATGACAATGGACAGCAATATTGCAATATCATAACAACAAATTTTTGTTCGCATAAATTTAGGATACCAGCGTGTCCTCCTTTTATTCAAAATATTGATACGTAACAAAATTTCAGTAGTTTTAATACCTCATGCTGACTTGGAAAACAAAACTATTTGACCAAAACTGATCATATGTGCACTTTTATTTGCAAATCTATATACACGCATACCATTGTACTGAGAGCCTTAACGTCTTCTCCTGGTGCTCCTGTTCACATTTTTGTAGGACCGTAAATGTACACGTAATCAATAATATTGGAAAACTATTAATGCAAAAACATTCTGAATAAATTGAGAATGTCAGAATTTCATCTCTTTATTCATAATAACAGTCACATCATATATAGGAGTTCATGATGGTGTACATGTAAAACAAAACTATTATGCCACATCATCAAAGTACCAACGAATCCGTACCAACACTGACATGTCTGAATTCATTTGTACTATTTACAATGATTTAATAAAAAAAGTATACGAGGTTCTCTTCTTGGAATCTATTATGTCGGTTGATTGATTTTGTTTATAGTTAAACGTCAAGTGCGACTATTTCATTAAAATGCGCATTGAGTATAATTTTAGGACGTCCCATATAAATATCGGCAATGACAAATCTGACGAATTTGACGAGATTGTTGATAGTTTTACCACACCGTATGCTTACGGACACTGTACAATTTCTGTTAGAATATTCTGCGGGAAATAGAATAGTAAATCCAATGCAAACAAGTTGAATATCAATGAAATATCCATGAAAGTATAAATTTATGCATAAAGTAAAATTTAGGAAGGGACAGGTAAACAACGGGGAAAGAAGTAACGTAGACAATGTTGCCGATATCCCGTGATATAAGAATATTGTTCCGATGCGTTGGATAACCTTTCTATCCGCCTTCTAATTAAAAAAAACTCTGTGTGATCGTATAGCCATTTTTTATTTATATAAGAATACATGTATATCAAATAAAAGAGAGCATTTGTATAATAGCTAGTAGAGTCTAGCGAGTAAATAATAAATGATATCTGCGGAAAAACAATGCGAATGTTGTTTACATATTTTAATGAAAGCTCAAGTCTGATAAGAAAACTCTTATCACGATAATCTGCCATAAGCAGACCTGTCCTCAGGTCTGGTCAATAGCAGACTTGTCCACAGGTCTGGTCAAAAGCAGACCTGTCCTCAGGTCTGGTCAGGAGCAGACCTGTCCACAGGTCTGTTCTGAGGCAGACCTGTCCTCAGGACTGGTCAAAAGCAGACTTGTCCACAGGTCTGGTCTGGGGCAGACCTGTCCTTAGGACTGGTCTAAAGCAGACTTGTCCACAGGTCTGGTCTGGAGCAGACTTGTCGATAGGTCTGCAGCAGTCCTAAAAAAGCAGACCGTAGGTCTGGTTCACCGACGACGAAGTTAACTTGCTTGACTGCTTAAAAATTCTCAAGTTAACTTAGAAAGCAGTCAACAAGTTAACTCTAAGTTAACTTTTGTCAAGGTTAGGACCGCACCCATCTGTATGCATTTACTCAACAAGGAAAGCAGGAAAACTTGATAGTGCGCGTTCTAATTTAACATTATTTTTCTGTTACACTAAATGGTAGCAATATCTGACGTTGCGTCAATGCGTTTGAAACGCTGCAGGGATGTTCAATGGGTGAGTAGTGAGTCATATATTACACAAACCTCTTATCGTTTTGAATATGCTTGAAATATTTGCTACTGGATGTATAGTAACCAACAATCAATCAATCACAAACCCCTTATAATTTTCTAAAACTATAGTGCAACATGTTTCAAGTTGAAATTGTATAAAGACTATAAAATACGTGTTTTAACAGACCCTGTTAGATAAAAATTAAGGTGGCAAACAACTGGATCAAAATACATACACTCCTTTGTTTGCTTTTCATAACTATATAAACTGAATGACCGTTACATATATACATATTCACGAGAAGGTATAAAATAGATTTTAAATCTTAAGATTATTTGAAAGACCTAGAGTATTAAGGGCTCGCCGTATGTACCCCGTATCTCCGTTGCCCCAGACATCTACTGCATTTACATTAAGACCCCACCCCCCCTTTTTTTGCATTAGAGTTTCTTAAAAATATCATGGAATTTATTAATATCTATATCTTATATTTCTAATGGTTAATTTTTATTGAATGATCGTTCCATACGGAATTGCCACCAAAAGGATCAATGCAGTTACAGGTAAACTCTTTTGTGTTTTGACACATTCCTCACATTTAAAGTGTAATTTGTCAACCTCAGCGTCGTGAGTATACCTTTTCGTAACATGTCTATTAGTTTACCTTCAAACTTGTTTATGCTTTTCATACATGACTATTGATTAATAAGAACGTGCAAGAATGTGTACGGTAGCTAAAATGACCTTCAAACTGGATACTGGACGAGTCAATATTATGTTTTATCAATGAAAGTTAAGGTATGAGAGGAAAGAATTGCCACTTCTTCTATTTATACAAAATTTTCCGAATACAAAATTGATAGATTATTTTTTAAAAGCTTTTTGTGGAGACAAAAAAGAAAGTTTACAAATAAGACTTTTTGTTCAATTAAACAAGTCATTTTCTTGAGAGAAATGCCGAAATATATTTTACGCACGGCTACGGCAGGTAAAATTATTATTTATCATAACCAAAAAAAAAAGCATTTTTCAGTCTCATTCGAATATGTTAATTACAATTAATCCCAAAATTAAGTAGTAAGTAAATAAAGTTAACATATGTCCGATCTGCCTATTGTTGGATATCAAAAGTCAATACAATCGTTTTAAAGTCAATTTCGTCTACTTCACAAAATCTTGTTAGGCACTGTAGTGTCATGCAATTTATATATATATTCATTCTTTAAGTAATATAATCAGCATTTTTTTTTAAATCATTACATCCACCAAAAAGTTCAGTGACAAAATATAAGATGTTTTTACAGTGTGTGTTGCGTTTTAAGAAAACAAAATGTTGCTCCAATGATCGAAAAGATTGTTGATTAATAAAAAAAAATGGTTTTAATAAAAAGTCAACACAATTTTGAACACAATTTTGCCATTATAACGTATACTAGTTATAACCACACCAGTAAGATAATTGTTAATTAATAATTTCTTATTATTCCAATTTATATTTAGTTATTAGAAAACATCCTTTATTCTAATCTTTTTCTAGATATACACGAAACAAAAACATAGCCAAACAGAAACGCAAATCTATATTGAGAACATAAAGGTCGAGACAACTCAGTTCCAGTAAGGACTGTTTGATTCATTCTCTTGTGCAAAAAATAAATGTTATCGTATAAAATCACGAGCAAGGTTTTCTAGAAGCAGTTAAATTGTAATAAAATAAAAGATTAAGGTTTTTATCGCTGATATGCAATTTCATTTCTTTAATTTCATCATGATGAATACAATAATCTAATTCATTAAATGATTCCTCCAAAACAGCACCAACGGTTGTGTTACGCACCAACCGTACCTGATACGGAGCAAATCGTGAAACCTCTAATAAGAGTTGTGTAAATAGTTATTAAAGGTACCAGGATTATAATTTAGTACGCCAGACGCGCGTTTCGTCTACATAAGACTCATCAGTGACGCTCAAAATATTCATAAAGCCAAACTAGTACAAAGTTGAAGAGCATTGCAGATCCGAAATTCCAAAAATGTAAAAGTGTTTCCGGTCAAGTTTTAGTTACATTCTGAATAATAGAATAGAGGACAATGATTGGTAACGCGTATCTATTTTTGATCGATTTCATTCTATAATTTTACTGAATGATGTTCGTATACATCATGTTACTGAAATGTTACTGAGCAATTTATGAATAGTCAATGAAAATGTATACCGCCGTGGAATATTTTGAAAACAAACGAAAAAATTATGATTCATTTGTTCTAAATATGGTTCGTTTTGACAAATACTTATGGCGAGATTGTTCGCAATCGTTGCGATCGCCAATGAGACAACTACATATCCACCGTAGCTAATACAAAAAAAAATCAACGAAAACTAATTTGACAGACGGGTTTTGATGCTACATTGAATTACAGACTCCTGACTTGATATAGGCAAACATAAAATGTCATATATGAAACATGATTATGAACAACCAATCATTCACAAAACTGTGACAAAGTTGAAACAACACAATCAAGAATAGTTTGTGAAAATAGTTGATGGATTTATTCATCAAATGAAGAAAAAGTCTTATTAATAAACAAGAATATGTCAAAAGTATCTGCGCTATCATTTCTATGTTCAGGGGACCGAGAAAATGAGGTAAAATCTCTAATTTGGCAAATTAGAAGATCATATCATAGGGAACATGTGTACTCAGTTTCAAGGTAATTGGACATCAACTTCATCAATAAGTACCTCAACCAAGCGGGACAGACGAACGGACGAATAGACGAACAAACAAACGAACGAACGGACGGACGAACGGACGCACAGACCAAAAAACATAATGTCCATAAATGGGGCATAAAAAAAATAATATCGCTGTTCGTGTACTTGAAGCTCGCGATCCCTGATCTAGGATATTATCAATCAATAAACACCCAATTGACTTCTCATATATAAATCTGCATAGATACGATGTATACTAAAAACAAGAGTGGACACACTAAAACTTCTTGTGTTCATAACTTATTTAATGTTGAATGTGAAAAGAGGAAGTTTATACCCCAAGCATTACAATAAATTACCAAAAGATTTGATGTTCAATGTAATGATGTCAAAGTGAGATAAACCCTTTCAGACAGCCATTTAGGCCATACAATCATTGCGAACAACAAATTAATCAATAGTTAAACGTATCTCAGAAACACACATTTTAAGACATACACTCCTTATATTGTTTTAAACATAAACTTAATGTTCAGTTATACTATTCCTTTACTATCGTGTCTGAAAAACAGACCATATCTGAGATTTTTAACATTGACCGATAAACAATGAAAATGAAAATAAGGTAAAAGAAGTAGTTATCAAAGGTAACAGGATTATAAATTAATACGCCAGACGCGCGTTTCGTCTACATAAAACACATCAGTGACGCTCAGATCAAAATAGTTATAAAGCCAGACAAGTACAAAGTTGAAGAGCATTGAGGACCCAAAATTCCAAAAAATTGTGCTAAATACGACTAAGGTAATCTATTCCTGGGATAAAAAAATCCTTAGTTTTACGAAAAATTCAAAATTTTCTAACAGGAAATTTATAAAAAGACCATGTAATTGAAATTCATGTCGACACCGGAGTGCTGACTACTGGGCTGGTGATACTCTCAGGGACACCAGCAGTGGCATCGATACAGTGGTGTAAATAGTTATCAAAGGTCCTAAGATTATAATTTAATACGCCAGACGCGCGTTTCGTCTACATAAGACTCATCAGTGACGCTGAGATCAAAATAGTTATAAAGCCAAACAAGTACAAAGTTGAAGAGCATTAAGGACCCAAAATTCCAAAATGTTGTGCCAAATACGGCTAAGGTAATCTATTCCTGGGATAAAAAAAATTCTTAGTTTTACGAAAAATTCTAAATTTTGTATCAGGAAATTTATAAAAAAAGACCATATAATTGATATTCATGTCAACACCGAAATGCTGACTACTGGGCTGGTGATACCCTCGGGGACAAAACTAAATACTGTTTACAGAAAGGATGTGGAAATTTATTTTACATGTTTATTCATTACATATGATTTTTTTTTTAATTATAAGATTATTCAAAATAATCCATTCGTATTCGCATTTAACGTTTGCAACGGATGTACCATTTCAGTCTTAGACAATTTGGTTTTCTGTTTATTATGTCAGTAGCAGTAGCGATAGATGTAAATTAAGAAAATCATAACTTACACAACTTTATTATTTATAGAAACTTGGATAAAAACAACCTTAAGATATAGTAATTGTTGTGACTTTATATACATCTAATGTCTTAACCCCTCTATGATCAATGAAAAGAAAAAAAGCTTTTTTACAATGAATGCATAATGTCTTAAAATACATGACACGTACCTGCTGTCATAATTGTTGTTATTAAAGCACAGTTTTTCTTTTTGATAAATACAAATCATGAAGACTGCTGCTACCACCAGAGGTATGGTGAAAATAATAACAGCAATCATTACAGTTATACTTTCGTTATTACTATTTTCACCATCTGAAATGAATTGAAATTCACAAAATACAAAAAGAGAAATATACGTCAAATTATGTAAAACAGACAATAAATATAATTTATTAAATAAATATGTAATAAAAATAGCATATTCAAATTAAATGAAGGAAAGAGAAAAAGGGTTTTCATTTGATTTTAACAAATTTTCACTCAAACATCATCACACTTTTAATCTAACACTTTTTATATTCAAAGCAAAACACAGTCTACTTTAAAAAAAACCGGGTGAAAACCTAACCACCGACAAACTGTTATGAATTGTTCATATTCAGTTATACATTCCTCGGAGAATGAACTTTGCAAAAAGGAAAGTAACAAAAATATTGAACTCCGAGGACAATTCTAAACAGAAATTCCCTTAGCAAATGGCAAAATCAAAAGCTCAAAAACATATAACGAATGGATAACAACTATCATATTTATTACTTGGTACAGCCATTTTATTACGTAGAAAAATGTTGGAATTTATCTGGTTTTATGACTAGCTGAGACTTTCACTTGTATGACAGTTTTTATTGAAGTCGATGTGAACAAGAGATTATATATATTAAGGATAGAATCATTACATTTATTTACTAATATTTTTTTGTTGTTGCTTTTGATTGTAATGGTACCTTTACCACACATTTTCATCTTTTTAAATACATATTTTTCGAGGTATTATTGAGAAATTATAATTCAAATAAAACTAACATTGCATGCATGCACTTGCTGTTTCGAAAAGATTGAATGTGTTTCGTTAAAAAATAAAGCAAAAAGGTTACATATCATCCAAAACAATACATGACAGAGTACAGATACTGGAGTAAGATGCATTTAATTATAAACCAACGGCAACATTAACAAAAAATATTTCTGTTTTAATAAAGTGGGTCTTTATTAAAACGTACCGGTATGTCTTAAACATTTCTCAAACAAGACACAGCATTGTCTGCAAATGACATGCAAAGATTATAATAGTGCTGGTGTTGATGCATTTGACCGTAAAGGGTATAAATAGAATTTTGAATTTTACATATGAATTCCTAATTGAATCAATAAATAGAGTGAGCAAACCTTGCACATGACAGCTATCAAAGTTCTTGCTTGTAATGACAATTTTATAGTCTCCCAGATAACAATAAACGTCCAGTTTTTCGCATGGTGACGATGAGAGGTTTATATGTAGATCTGCGGAAAAGTAAAATCCTGGTTTTGCAACTGAAATCTGCAAATGATCTGTAATATTTTCCCCCTAAAAAAAAGTCATCGCAGGATTAGACTGAATTAAAAACAGTACAAAAAGGTTCGCACAATCCTAATAAAAAAATCGAACATGAAAGAAAATAAAACTATATTCAAAGAATGTGACTTGCCAAAGAGATAAATTCAAGTTTTATTTTGAGATATAATCGATATGTAATTCAAATTATGCTTTGAACTCGGAAAAAGAGTTATAGTTTTTTTTATAAGTTATAATTTGAGGTAGAGTGGAATTTCAGGTTAGTTTGTGTTGGAGTTTTATTTGGATTTAGAAAACTTTTCATTTTGAGGTGTAAACTAGAAAAAAATATTCTGTTACATTCAAGTCTACGGAAGCGTATAAGCGCCACATATCTAAACAAAAAATCTTCATATCTTTGCGTTATAACACAAACCTTTGTTTTATCTTATTTCTTATTTAAGATTCAAGGGAAGCAGCAGTTATAAATGGAGGAGGCTGCATACATTAAAATATATCTCCTGTGTTATCATTGCAAAGAAAAATGCTTAAATATTTAGAACATATCATTGACTAATAATGAGTAGGATAATATATATAAGAAGATGTGGTATGAATGGCAATGAGACAACTCTTCATCTAAGTCACAATTTCTAAAAACCATTTAATATGGGTCAAAGTACGGACTTCAACACGGAGCCTTAGGTTACACCGAACAGCAAGCTATACTGAACCCCAAAAATTATTGAGTAAATTGAAGTAATATCGAAGAATATAAAATATTAACTGCTAATACAGCTATAGCCAAATATAAATATACTTCCAAAGTAAGCTCTTGTTTGAGGATTGTGTTAGGTTGGATAGATTCAAACAAGCTACCTTTTTACAATAAAATGAAGATGTTTTATTATTAAAACCATGTTCTCTCCATTCATATTGCTACCCAAATATCTTAAAATTACTTCACTAGATTGAAATGAAAACTCCATGACTTTCTATCAAAGAAACTTTATCATATTCTGAGATTTAAAAAAATCTTTATTTATTTTCATTTTAAAGCAGAAAGATTATTCTGTCTATTTGACTTAAAGTGTCACAATTGTATAACATTATTTTTTGCTCTTTCAATCAAAATATGCCTATACCATATCTTTTTTGTTGTTAAATCATATACTTTTCTGATGCACAAATCATTCTTAATTTATGTATAACTGCACTTCAAGTGTTCCCTTATTCCTATGCATATTTATTATAATGATTTGGCCTTGTATTTATGGTTCTTTTCTTATCTATTAGTAAATCACAACCGAAATTTATGACAGACGGACAGATATACAAAACTTAATGAATAATTGAAATCAAGATGTTTGCGTTATAACGCAAAGGTTTGCGTGATTTCGCAAAGGTTTGCATTATAACGCAAATGTTTGCGTAATAACGCAAAGATAGGAAGAAAAATTAAAAAAAAAATGTGTGGCGTTATTACGCTCCGTACAAGTTCATCCAAATTACCTTTGGTAACTAAATTTTCCATATATTAATGTGCCGGCCACAAAAGAGAGTCTTTTTTGCCATGTCTAAATACCGGTTTTTGGTCATCATGTTGATTACAGATCTCTATAGTCTATATTAAATTTATTCAAAATCTTTTAGACTTCTTGCGGTTTAGAAATATTGTATAGACACCTGACTTATGAGGAAGACCCTTTAAACTTTATAGTTGGTATCTAGTTGTTTCACGTATCAAAACTAAAAAGAGTGGAAAAAAACTTTCAACCTGATCATAAGGACCACAAAAGGCACGTAATGTATCCTAAACCTCAAAAAAACTTTACACTACAAAAATAATTAATTCAACTATTTGCTTATGCTTACGAAAATTAGTGATACATTTTTTGTAAGTTCTTTGATAGTAGTGAATGAAATTCAACATGAGTGATTTTACAAATTACGGATACTTTGATTATTATCAAGGCTCAATCAGGCCACAAATCTTACAGTTCCTCCCTCATTACGGCATAAGACGAAGTCTTCAAAAAAAACAATACATAACTTTTAAAAAATGAGTGATCCCGTGTTTAAAGAATAAATTTCAAAGTTGGTTCATTTTAAGTAAAACACTTGCATTTGAGTTTCATATTTTGCAATATTTTTGACAAATTTATCTAGCGTTCGCTGTACTCGACTTACTTACATTTAGATCAGCACCACATGATGGTTTTGGAAATATCTTAGAGATATGAATCCTCCAAGATAATGTCTTGTCTTTTTCGAAAGTCTCTTCTGTAATATCTTCAACATGAGGTTTATCTATAAATACAGATTAATGAACTTAAAATGACCTCAAAATGGTTAACTTTTAAATTTAAGAAATGACCTTAACACTTGAAACAGTATGTAATTTTGTTGTGGTTAATCAAGTTGCATAGACATTACTAGCACATATTTTAGTTATATTAAACGTTCTTCTGCTCCGCGTGATTTTGAATGTACTGTCAATTCGGAGAGAATAATGTCATGAGATCGAAAGTTGAAAAAAAGATAATAGCAGTGAGAAACATTCCATGGGATATGCAATTGAAATGTTCAGACAGCCGTCACGCCATCCCTCTTCGGTTTACGAACCTGGCGATTAACTAGATTATTTTTAAATAAACGACCAGTAAACACAACACGTGTTTTTGGCTCAATGGACCGAGTTTATGCCATCCTTTGACTTCTGTCGTCGTCCAGCGTCTGTCGTCGTCGTAAACAATTTCAAAAATCTTTTCCTCTGACACTATTGGTCCAAATACCTTCAAACTTTAACTTAATGTTTCTTAGTGTATCTAGTTTATAAATTGTATCCATCATTAAATATGGCCGCCATGTCCAAATAGGACATAGCACATAGGAGGTCAAATACAATTTTGGATTACATTTCGAAAACTAAAGGTTTTAGAGCAAATCTGACATATAGTAAAATTGTTCAACATGTCAAGATCTATCAGCCCTGAAATTTTCATTGTTGGGTTGCTGCCACTTAATTTGTAGTTTAAAGGAAATTTTGTAGTTTTTTTGTTATTATCTTGAATATAATTAAAGATATATATAAACTGTAAACAGCAATAATGTTCAGCAAAATAAGATCTACAAACAATAGATATAGGAAGATGTAGTGTGAGTGCCAATGAGACAACTCTCCATCCAAATAACAATTTAAAAAAGTAAACAATTATAGGTCAATGTACGGCCTTCAACACGGAGCCTTTGCTCATAGTTTATATGACCAAAATTGTCAATTGACTCCTTAAGGAGTTATTGCCCTTTAAAGACAATTTTACACAATGTGTTCAAGTTTGCTTACATTTAAAAATCGTCTGCTCCGGAACTATTTTGCTTAATACTTCTTGACTTTAAATGAATGTTCATTTAGGAATCTAGTTTATGAATTGTATCCGAATTTTTTAACCATCAACAAACATGGCCGACATGGCTAAAAATAGAACATAGGGTTCAATGCAGTTTTTGGCTAATATCTCTGAAACTAAAGCATTTAGAGCAAATCTAACATGGGGTAAAACTGTTCAACATGCCAAGATCTATAAGCCCTGAAATTTTCAGACAAACCAAACAACTCATTTTTGGTTGCTGCAACTAAATTGGTTATATCATGGAAATTTTGCAGTTTTGAAGATAAAGATAAACTGTAAACAGCAAAAATGTTCAGCAAAGTAAGATCTACAAAAAAGTTTATATGACCAAAATGGTCAATAGACCCCTGAAGGAGTTATTGCCCTTTAGACACAATTTTACCCAAGTTGTTTATGTTTTTTAACTTAAATCTTCTCAAATGAATCTAGAATAAATTATTTTATTTTCTTGTACGTCAAGAGACATATTCACTTTCGTTAAAATGAACCATACGAGTAAAAAAAAATCATTTTGCTTTTGAAGAAAATTTGACAGATACAATGAACATTTAAATGGCATTTGAAGCAACTCGTTAATATAAAATGAAAAGTAAAAAATTGATGAAAGGTTTTAGCAAAAAAATAACAGATGAGCGATTCAGGCTCTTGAGAACCTCTAGTTTTTATGCTTTAAATCAATACTTTAGCTTAAAACCAGAGAATAGTTGTTTGAAGATTAAACAACAATAAAATTGGCTTCAAATGGTTCCTATAGGTTTTATTTTGTAATGATCACCATGCTACCAGCGATTTCAATTATTTTCAATAACAGTCTGATTTAGTTACACGCCTTTTTGCTATGAACAAACTCAATTGCTTACTTATCCTGTCACCTGGAATGACAACGAAGCACACATAGAAGCTTGTATGTCGAAATTTTACAACACAGCCTGTGTGTCCAAACATAGTAAGGTTAATATCAGTTGACTGTTTGTCAATCTATCAGTCGGAAAGTTGACAACATTGATAATGATCACAAGGAACATCATGAAGACCCTTAATTTCTGGAAACATATCTCCTGTCAAGAACTGACATTCGATAGTGAAGCACTCAATAAAAAAATCATAGAAAACCGGGAAATCTACATTATAACGAAAAAGTTAAAGAGAAAGTAACTTTTATACGATTTTAATCAGGAACCAGAACACCTTTTTGAAATTACTGTCGACGCCTCCGCACGAAAAAAAAAAAACAAAAACAAAAACAAATGCTTACGGTCAACAATAAATGATTATTTTGGTTTATATCAAGTGAAAAACAACGTTGGGCATTCTAAAACTAGTTGTTATTGTCTATTAGCAAATAAGATGATTCAAGCTTTTTTTCATATTTGTCTAGTTGTTTTGTGTGTTGTGCTGTTACACTATCTCATGTTGCGACCACACATATTTATAAACCGTGTGTTGTTTAAGCATAAACTATGTCATTGGTTTAACATGTTGTCATACCTGGACTTTATATAGGTAACTTTACGGTACGGGGTTTTGCACATTGATGAAAACAAAAAGGTGCCCTTCAATTGCATTCAACATTGAAATTTGATGCTATATATATCTTTTAGTTACTTACCATTTATATTAATTGTGAAATACGGCTTTGATTTTAAATTATGATTAAATATTTGAGATCATATCGATTTCTAACACTGTATAAAAGTGGTCTAAGAACTTAAAAAAATGAAATTAACCTTTTACCGTTTATGGTCCTGTGTTGTTTATTTAAATAATGGTTAGATTCAGCATATCAAACAATCTAAATAGTTTATATTTTTATGAAATAAAACAAAGTTATTTTGGACACTTTTGACCTCAATATGATCCAATTTAATGAGGGGGCCTACAATCAAAAATCAAAAAAACATGGTATGATTCAGCATATCAAAGAATCATATATTTGATTTTGTTGAAATCAAACAAAAGGAAATTATGGACCCTGATTTGGACAAATCATACAATGTTTAATATTGTATTAATGAAACTTAATGTTGACAAATATGAAAAACAGCCCCAAAATTTCAAATTTAATTACAAGGTTGGATATGGCGTATTTAAGAACACAAATAACTCTCTTTTTATTTTAATGAAATCGAACAAAGCTTAATTTTGGACTCAACTGGGATTAATTTAAAAAAACTGGGCTCAAATCAAGATTTTGACTACACGGTTAGATTTAGCATATTAAAGAACTCGATAAATGTAAGACTTTCAATTAAACCAAATTGAAATTTGTCAAGAAATAAGCAATTAATTGCTGCAAAATATTAGAAAAGTATTGATGTGACCTCTTTTTGGCCACTATTTCTTAAAAGACTAAGACCATTAGCAAAGAATCAATCAAATACTGCCTTTTGGGGTATGGAACCTTGTGGTATAATTTCATAGAGATCTATCCACTCCCACAATTTATTATCCTGAAACAAGAAAAAGGCTTGTTTTAGCCCTTTTTAACCCCTTATTGCTAATCATTTAAGTCAATGACACCAATAATAATCCCAAACCTTCCCTTTGTGATATGGAAGCTTGTGGCACAATTTCATAGAGATCTAAACATTAATACTCAAGTTATTGTATGGAAACTTAAAGTTTCTTAGCGACGACGACAATCAGACGATGAGAAAGTTATACAATATCCGGTCGGAAAACTTACTTTTTGTTGTATTACGTTACACTAGAAATCTTTTCATATATACAAAAAATACTTTTAAAGGTCACCATATTAGTTGTTTGCTGCAGAATAATAGATATTCAAGAAAGCCTTATATTATACGAACTGAAAACATACGTGAAAAATTGCATAAATTCAAACTAAAGACGACAAAGAAGAATACTTAAAAAAGGTCACATTTTGATAAATCATGCATTTTAGTTAAATGAAGATTATACCTTAAGTTTACTTACAAATAAACTTCCTTTCGTCAAGTGTTAAGTTTCGTCGCATATTCGAAATTCCATAGAGGCATGTATATTCCCAGTTGACGTCTTTGTCCGAAAAATAATTAATTATTAAAGTGTACTGACATCTTGGTTGATACATCACCTGGTACTTGTTTGGATCTGTACAATCATTTTCGTAACAAAGCGACCCATAATTAGGACCTCCAAACCACTGTCGAGGACTTTGATTACAGTTGTTTGATTCGTCAGATATTTGACAACGAAGAAACGCTGCATTGCCAAAAAATACTGGAAGATGTGTCTCCCAAGAAACCTCAACTGTGAATATACAAAGAGTATTTATATTCAGAGTAGCAAATACATTGTTTGACACACTCCATTCATCGTAACTCATTATATATGACTTTGAGCTATATAGAGAGTAACACATATAATTAGAATCTTGGTAGGTCAGTTAATATAAGCTTTAATAGTTTTCTATACCAATGTCTTTGGGGTCAATGTACATATGAAGTGATACTGTATACACGGAGTTTTATGATTTTTTCATTTAATTTTCCTGTTGTGTTCATGACGCTTCTTCCTATGTGTGAAATATACTCTGCAGTTCAACCATAGATATGACAGGATATAAAAGCATGGTTCATTACAGCAAGTTCAATACTTTAGATTATTTTTAGTGAAAGGTAAATAATAGAAATATAGAATTATGAGCACAATTCTGAATGGAATGTCCCTGAGCAAAGGACAAATTCAAAAGCTCAGACACATCAAACGAATGGATAACATATTTCTGACTTGGTACAAACGTTTTCCTATGTAGAAAATGATAGATTAAATCTGGTTTTATAGCTAGCTTTACCTCTCACATGTATGACAGTTGCATTAAATTCTATAATATTGACAAAGATGTGTGAACAAAACAAACATACATTCTAGTTGAAAATGTCAAAAATAGAGGTCAACATTGTGTTATAATATCAATCATCAATAAAACTGACAAATATGTCAACTACGAAAAAAAGGCATATAGGCAAAGCACCTCAGCAAACACGAAAGACAAGAATACAAAATTTATCATAGCACAATAACACAATGACGAGATGTATATGACTGAGCCACGCCAAATGGATATTACTGCGCACGTTCCTTTTTACTTATAAAGCTTTAATATACTTATTGGTTTTTTTTATTACTTGATACTAATACATGTTTATCTTCGGTGTAGAACAAAATAAAAAGGAATACTAAACCGTTCTTCAACTGAACATTTAAAAGTTTATATTTTTTAAAGCAATCATTAAGGTGAGGGCAGACATCTTTGTATTTCTTTTCGTTTTGAGATTTATTACTATTTCTGCTGCGCAATACTAGTACTGAGTAATTCGGTTTTAGGACTTTATATACTGTTTTACGCGCCCTTTTCATTTCATCGAGATTTCACACACCAAAACTTTTTCGACAACTTTACGTACAACATGAGTGACGAGGAGGACCAACGCGATGTTATATGTTTTAACCGATATAATGAACCGCCAAAATCAAACAGACCCAGGTTATCATGTAGGATTTTCTCCTGAAGACGCCCTTTCTTTGTTTTCCCGTCAACGGGATACTGCCAACCGTCCGAACTCTTATAACAGGAACTCCGTTGAAGAAAAGGCTATTTCTGGTCTTTTTCTTCACCCTAGCGCAGCATATATACAGAATATTCGTCTAGGAGTAGGAGCACGGCTGGTGGAAAAAGCGTTTACACATCAAGCGAGTACTTTAATGGACAGAAAGGAGCAACCCTATGCTACTACTGAAACGAAAAAGGTCATTGGGCTTATCAAAAGTCCCAGGCAAGCAGGCAGATATCCCCAAGAGAAGCAGCAGCAGTAAAACAGTTAAGTACCAGTTTGATAATTTACACGAGCAAGATTATGAATATGAAAATTCACTCGTAAGATAAAAACCCATTTTACGTTGGTAGTCTTTACAAAAACTTTCATTTTGGAAAGATATTTAAAAAGCAAACAATTTTGTTCTCAATGTAATTTCTTTAATAAAATTGAGAATGGAAATGGGGAATGTGTCAAAGAGGCAACAACCCGACCAAATAAAAAACAACAACAGAGGGTCACCAACAGGTCTTCAATGTAGCGAGAAATTCCCGCACCCGGAGGCGTCCTTCAGCTGGCCCCTAAACAAATATATACTAGTCCAGTGATAATGAACGCCATACTAATTTCCAAATTGTACACAAGAAACTAAAATTAAAATAATACAAGACTAACAAAGGCCAGAGGCTCCTGACTTGGGACAGGCGCAAAAATGCGGCGGGGTTAAACATGTTTGTGAGATCTTTAATAACTTTTTATGAACAACATTTCTGATTTTAAACATTCAGTATTCGTGGAGCGTGCTATTAATAAGCTTTTAGAAACGAGGGCAACTATTGAATGCCCAGATCACTTTCGTTTTTGTTATAGATCATCGGACATATTTGTTTTTTGTGGAAATTTCAGAACACAACTAATACTTTAAAATTTTCAGCTCTCCCATTTGGATTATCTACAGCAGCATGTGTTTTCAAAAGTTTTACGTCATGTTGTCAAGCATTGGCGTTCGCATGGCCTTAAAAATATATTATACATTGACGTAGTTGGGAGTAGAGTCTATTGCACAATCTTGTAAAATGTATCTGATATCTTGCAGCTAGATTTTTTAAAATACGCAGCTGCTTTGGTTTTTTTTGTAACCCATGCAAGAGAAAGGCGTTTGGAAGCCTAATCCAAATTTAACTGGGCTTGGTTTTGAATGAGATATGCATAATTCAATTCTGAATCTTCCTCTATGTAAAATTATTCGTTTTTAAAAATACATCGATAAACTTGTATACGCTGTCAGCAAGACAGTTAAATAGTTACCGGAAACATTATTTCTTCCATGCCTAGTTTAGGTTATATTTGTAGAATCATGAGTAGGAATTTGACGAAGTTGGTTGTTACTTCTGGTTTTTGGGACGGAAGAATATTTTTAACATTAAAAGCACTGCAGGAAATGAATTTTTGGTTGAATAATTGTCATATCTATTTTAACAAACCTATCTACCCGACAAAATAGTGTATACATGCGCTAGCAGTCATGCATGTGCTGGTTTTATAGTAGAGACTGTTCATCAAGTAGCCCAAAAGATGTGGACTAATTAAAACAGAAGCATCTAAAAGTTTGACTTATAGAGAATTAAAGGCAGTTTTTATTACTTTGTCAATGTTTAAGCAATCGTTAAGTTAACGTTTACACTGATAATTTTTATTTTTTCTTTAAAATTCAGTATTTAACCAGAAATAGAATGGATACCTAGAAATTAAAATGAACTTTTGTTTTGTAAATTTTTTGACTTTGATGATTGGTTTGTAACCAATTTGTATTTTAATTATTTTGATAAAGTGTGGGGTCCATACACGTGTGACATATTTGCAGACAAAATTTAACTGTTGAATTACGCCATCTTTAAAATTAAATAGATCAACTTCACATATATCTACATGCAAAGGTCTAGGCACTTTACTCGTACTGAAATAGATGTCATAGGCTTAAATACTTCGTGAAATATTTAATCGAGTACGCCAAACCCAGCAGGTTGTTTCTAAAAGGCTCTGATATTAACAGAATTTCGTTGCTGAGAAATTATTATTCAATATTCTCATTCTGAGCTTAGATTTCAGAAGCGGGGGCAATTATATATTGTTTTCCCGTGATGGGAGTTTATTTAGTCATGGTAATTACCCGTGGTGGGTATTGCAAATTTTAACCTGTTATAGGTGTTTATAATCGAACAGCATTATTTACGTTCATGTGCTGGGATGTTGTTTATTTCCCCGTGATGGGACTCTATTTATATCCTGTGATGGGATTTTGTTTTCGTTCATCTGCAGGGATTTTGTTTATTTTCCCGTTCTGGAACTTTATTTATCTTATGTGACGGAATTTTGTTTTTTTCCCCCATGATTGGATTTCTATTTATCTTCTGCGACAGGATTTGTCAACTGATCTCAACTCCGTGACGGAGACACTTGCAAGAATTGATTAAGTCTGATAACAAGCGCAATATAAGTCATTTTTTCACGTCTGAAATTTTACAAAATTAAAGTTTTTTTTAATAATAACGAAGATTTAAATAACATTAAGAATTAAAAAAATATGTTGTTTGAAAACAGAATTTCGTTGCTGAGAAATTATCATTACACATTATCATTCTGAGGTTAGATTTCAGAAGCTGAGGGCAATTGCATATTAATTTTCCCGTGATGGGAGTTTATTTAGACAATGTTATTACCCATCATGGGAGTTTATTTAGACATTGTAATTACCCGTGATGAGAGTTTATTTAGACATTGTTATAACCCGTGATGGGAGTTTATTTAGAGAATGTTATTACCCGTGATGAGAGTTTATTTAGACATTGTAATTACTAGTGATGGGAGTTTATTTATACATTGTTATTACCCGTGATGGGAGTTTATTTAGAGATTGTAATTACTTGTGATGAGATTTTTTTTAGACATTGTAATTACCCGTGATGGGAGTTTATTTAGACATTGTAATTACCCGTGATGGGGGTTTATTTAGACATTGTTATTACCCGTGATGGGAGTTTATTTAGACATTGTAATTACCCGTGATGAGAGTTTATTTTGACATTGTTATAACCCGTGATGGGAGTTTATTTAGACATTGTTATTACCCGTGATGGGAGTTTATTTAGACATTGTTATTACCCGTGATGGGAGTTTATTTAGACATTGCTATTACCCATGATGAGAGTTTATTTAGACATTGTTATTACCCGTGATGAGAGTTTATTTAGACATTGTAATTACCCGTGCTGAGAGATTATGTAGACATTGTAATTACCCGTGATGGGAGTTTACTTAGACATTGTAATTACCCGTGATGGGAGTTATAGACATTGTTATTACCCGTGATGGAGTTTATTTAGACATTGTTATTACCCATGATGAGAGTTTATTTAAACATTGTTATTACCCGTGATGAGAGTTTATTTAGACATTGTTAATACCCGTGATGAGAGTTTATTTAGACATTGTAATTGCCCGTGATGGGAGTTTATATAGATATTGTAATTACCCGTGATGAGAGTTAATTTAGACATTGTAATTACCCGTGATGAGAGTTTATTTAGACATTGTAATTACCCGTGATGAGAGTTTATTTAGATATTGTAATTACCCGTGATGGGAGTTATAGACATTGTTATTACCCGTAATGGGAGTTTATTAAGACATTGTTATTACCCATGATGAGAGTTTATTTAGACATTGTTATTACCCGTGATGAGAGATTATGTAGACATTGTAATTACCCGTGATGGGAGTTTACTTAGACATTGTAATTACCCGTGATGGGAGTTATAGACATTGTTATTACCCGTGATGGGAGTTTATTTAGACATTGTTATTACCCACGATGAGAGTTTATTTAAACATTGTTATTACCCGTGATGAGAGTTTATTTAGACATTGTTAATACCCGTGATGAGAGTTTATTTAGACATTGTAATTGCCCGTGATGGGAGTTTATATAGATATTGTAATTACCCGTGATGAGAGTTAATTTAGACATTGTAATTACCCGTGATGAGAGTTTATTTAGACATTGTAATTACCCGTGATGAGAGTTTATTTAGATATTGTAATTACCCGTGATGGGAGTTATAGACATTGTTATTACCCGTAATGGGAGTTTATTAAGACATTGTTATTACCCATGATGAGAGTTTATTTAGACATTGTTATTACCCGTGATGAGAGTTTATTTAGACATTGTAATTACCCGTGATGGGAGTTTATTTAGACATTGTAATTACCCGTGATGAGATTTTATTTAGACATTGTAATTACCCGTGATGAGAGTTTATTTAGACATTGTAATTACCTGTGATGGGAGTTTATTCAGACATTGTTATTACCCGTGATGAGAGTTTATTTAGACATTGTAATTACTTGTGATGAGAGTTTATTTAGACATTGTGATTACCCGTGATGGCAGTTATAGACATTGTTATTACCCGTGATGAGAGTTTATTTAGACATTGTTATTACCCGTGATGAGAGTTTATTTAGACATTGTAATTACCCGTGCTGGGAGGTTTTTTTAGACATTGTTATTACCCGTGATGAGAGTTTATTTAGACATTGTAATTACTTGTGATGAGAGTTTATTTAGACATTGTAATTACCCGTGATGAGAGTTGATTTAGATATTGTTATTACCAGTGATGAGAGTTTATTTAGATATTGTAATTACCCGTGATGGGAGTATTTTTTAGACATTGTTATTACCCGTGATGGGGGTTTATTTAGACATTGTTATTACCCGTGATGAGAGTTATTAGACATGTAATTACTGTGAAGTTTAAATTTACCCGTATGATTTTTAGAATGTTTACCATTGATGAGAGAGTTTATTTAGATATTGTAATTACCAGGAGTTTTTTAGACATTGTATTACCCGTGATGGAGTTATATTAGACATTGTTATTACCGTGATGAGAGTTTATTTAGACATTGTAATAACCCTAATGAGAGTTTTTTTAGAATTGTTATTACCCGTGATGAGGTTTATTTAGCATTGTTATTACCCGTGATGAGAGTTATTTAGACATTGTAATTAACCCGTATGGGAGTTTATTAGACATTGTTAAAACCCGGATGAGAGTTTATTTAGGAATTGTATTATCGTGATGGAGTTTATTTAGACATTGTAATTACCCGTGATGGGAGTTTATTAGACATTGCTAATACCCGGATGGAAGTTTATTTAGAATTGTTATGTCGTGATGGAGTATTTTTAGACATTGTAATTACCCGTGATGGAGTTTATTTAGACATTGTATTACCCGTGATGGAAGTTTATTTAGACATTGTTATTACCCGTGATGGGAGTTTATTTAGACATTGTATTACCCGTGATGGGAGTATTATTTAGACATTGTAATTACCCGTGATGGGAGTTTATTTAGACATTGTAATTACCCGTGATAGGAGTTTATTTAAGACATTGTTATTACCTGTGATGGGAGTATTTTTAGACATTGTAATTACCCGTGATGGGAGATTATTTAGACATTGTAATTACCCGTGATAGAGTTTATTCAGACATTGTAATTACCCGTGATGGGAGTTTATTAATTTATACCATGTAATTACCCGTGATGGGAGTTATTAGACATTGTAATTACCCGTGATGAGAGTTTATTTAGACATTGTAATTACCCGTGAATGGGAGTTTATTAGACATTGTAATTACCCTGTGAGTTAATTTACCCGTGATGGAGTTTATTAGACATTGTTAATTACCCGTGATGGAGTTATTAGACATTGTTATTACTCGTGATGGGAGTTTATTTAGACATTGTTATTACCCGTGAGGAGTTTATTTAGACATTGTATTAACCCGTGATGGGAGTTTATTTAGACATTGTTATTACCAGTGATGGGAGTTATAGACATTGTTATTACTCGTGATGGGAGTTTATTTAGACATTGTTATTACCCGTGATAAGAGTTTATTTAGACATTGTAATTACCCGTGATGAGAGTTTATTCAGACATTGTAATTACCCGTGATGGGAGTTTATTTAGACATTGTTATTACCCGTGATGGGAGTTTATTTAGACATTGTAATTACCCGTGATGGGAGTTTATTTAGATATTGTTATTACCCGTGATGGGAATTTATTTAGACATTGTAATTACCCGTGATGTGTATTGCGACTTTAACTTGTTATAGGTGTTTATAATCGAATACATAATTCCCGTGCTGGGATTTTGCTTACGTTCATGTGGTGGAATTTTGTTTATTTTCTCGTGATAGAACTCTATTTATCTGCTGTGATGGATTTTGTTTCCGTTCCCATGATGGGATTTTTTTTATTTTCCCGTGACGAGATTTTTATTTATCTCCTGTGATAGGATTCGTCAACTGATCTTAACTACGTGACGGAGACCCTTGCAAGAATCTATTAAGTCTGACAATTGGCGCAATATAAGTCTTTTTTTTACGTCTGAAATTTTACAAAAAGCTTTCGATAATTTAATATGAAGATATAATTACATTATATATATGTTTCACTTTAATACGTTATTCTGATTGGCTAACTGCATATCACGTGTTATTCCTTTAGCAATTGCATTTCTCAATAAAACTTTTCACACATGACAACACGAGGTCACACAATAAAGTTCACAGGAAAATTAAATAAAAAATTGATAAAATTCGTGTTTTCATGATCCTAGCTAAAAAATGTAATTATAAGTATTGAATTCTTCTTTTTGTAACTTCATAGGGTTGTAAAAGCGTTGACCGTGCGCACATTTTTAGAATGAAGCGCTACCGCGCTTCATACAAATAAACTTCGGTCAACGCTTTTACAACCCAATGAAGTTACAAAAAGAAGCATTCAATTCTTTTAAGATTAAAATTAAAATTAAATAAAATAGAATATCATTAGGAATTTAAGAATATGTGGTTTGATGCTGTTGGGTGTTCATGCATTTCAGCGAGGTTCGGTATTAAAGCATCCAATTTATCTTTTTCACAAATCTTATCTAGATATTATGATAGAAAGTAGTAAAACTGGTGTGTATAGACAGGGCAACACTATTTGTATTGCCAGAACTAACTCGGACTTGTGTACAGTGACAATGTTAGAGAAATATTTAAAATTATCAAAATATTTAATATCTTTGATTTCCAGAGAATATGCATTTAGAGCAATTAAGAGGTATTATAATAACAGTTATACATGTACGTTATGCAAAATTAACAAACTTATATCATATACTAGAGCAAGAGAGCTATTTTAAGATGCTTTGCGTAAAGCAGATTTTGATAAAAGTAAATTTGGTCTTCATAGTGTGAGGAGCGGAGGTACGACTCTGGCAGCTCAAAATAGAATACAAGAAAGATTTGTAAAAGCACACAGTTGATAGAAATCAGATCTATTAAAAGAGCGTAACATAAAAAACAATTTATATAACAGGTTATTTGTTACTAATAATTTGAATTAAATTTTGTAAATTACTATTTTCATACGGTATCTTATTTATACCAGTCTACACATATTTTCTTTGTTTTGTCGAACTGTTTGGTGTGTATCTCCTGCCATATTAGCCTTTTTTGTTTCTTTATACAGAATAAGAAATAATTTATTTGCGGACGAGCAAACCAAGGTAGAACATAATTGTATTTCTTTTCGTTTGAGATTTATTACTATTTCTGCTGCGCAATACTGAGTAATTCTGGTTTCGGACTTTATATACTGTTTTACGCGCCCTTTTCATTTCATCGAGATTTCACACACAAAACTTGTTCGACAACTTTATTACATTTATATTGTAATATTATGCTTTGTTTAAATCCTAATTCTTTGTATTTTCTTTTTTTAGATATTAGTATGAACAGTTGAGATGATTATATAGATAATATAATGACGCATGATTTATGGACTTTAAATATTCAATTGCACGGTATACATGTATTTAAAAAAAAGTTATATTAAAACTGTTTGGTGTGTATCCCCTGCCTTAATTAGTCTTTGTTGTTTCTTTATATAGAATAAGAAATAATTTATTTGCGGAGTAGCAAAGCGAGGTAGAACATAACACAATTTTTTTACCTGTGTTTATCTATAATTATCCAATCAAGTGTTATTTCTTGATTAATTTTTGTTCTTATTTCTTGTCTTAAAAGAAATATACTTATCCTTTCAGCACCCGTGTTAAGGAATGAGGCCTATATTTGTTCAGTGTTAGTAATTATTGATTCAACGGCATACTTAAGGATCTAAAAGGGTAAAATTTAAGATTTAAACTCGTTCTCTCAATTCAACATGTATTTTCAACTTAATTCCGAATACGAATACTTGTGAAGTCAAGCATCTTGGAAAATTAGATTGTTTGGAAAAATTTCTAAAGAGCATAAAACTTTCATAAATTTATTAAAGAGAGTTGTTACTTTAGAGAACTTATAGGCTATTGTTAGAACAACTTGCCATCATCATACCTATCGCTATCATTTTAAACCACCTTCCTTTAAAAAAAAAAACTCGAAAATTCTATTCTATAGAAGTATAAATGAAAAAAATTGTAGTTCATCGTTTTTTTGTAAAGCTAATTTGTGCAAAATTGTGAATTTAGATTCGGTATCGATTGTAGATGGAAACAAAATACTTTATGAATAAAAAAAAAAAACCTCAAAGATAAATTTTGGAAAGTTCTTATAATGACTAATCATAGGGAAATGAAAATAAAATATTGTGGTCACTAAACTCGATTTTTTAAAATTAAAAACACGAAAGATAGACACATTCAAGCACACAATTTAGATTATCTCACCCTTATATGGCTTAGTTGAAACAAAAAATGCATCAAAACAAAAATATTGGTCTTAAAATAATTGTTATAATATTATTATAACACATAATTTTCTTCTTTTATACGAAGGTATTGCAAATGAAATGCAAATATTTTCTACTTTCTTACATTACTAGATTTAGGATTATTGCATCATAAACGCTCTCACACTTACATTTCATGTAGTTTTTCTAAAATATTTGTAATCAAACTTTTTTTTTTATCATTTATCGACATAATTGCTCGACATAATTGCATTTTAAGCGGTCTAAGTCATACATTGGGGTTCGTGTTGCTTATTCTTTAGTTTTCTATGTTGTGTCATGTGAACTATAATTGTCTGTTAGTCTTTTTCATTTTTTAGCAATGGCATTGTCAGTATATTTTCGATTTATTTATGAGTTTGACTGTCCCTCTGGTATCTTTCGTCCCTCTTTTATGTCACATTTTTTTTTATCAATGGGACATTAAAAGTCATAATTCGAAATTAAACAGAAAAAAAATAAAAAAATAAGCAGACAAACAAAAGTATATAAAAAAAAATAACATAGAAAAAAAACCCAAGATATATTGATGCTATTTGTTGATTGAATTGCACTTTACAAACAAAGAAAAGGGCACACGTTCTTCGTATGATTTTCTTAATGAAAATTATAACTGTACTTAACTGTAACGTGTAACCGGGCAGGGATGTTTGAATATAATTATCCTTGGGTTCGTTCAAGTTTCCTGGGATTTGAAGAGCAAAGCAAAATTCTTATCAAACAGTTTACGCTATACTACATGTACCATATATTAAAACAAGCCCGAACCTGGTCAATTGAAACAGTTAAACAAAACCCTTTCAGTCTGACAATTTTTTTAAACCAAATGTCTGGAACAACTCTCAACCTCAAAAACCTATTAATGTATGAAACTGGGCTGAAACCTTTAAATGCATGAAAATAGACTGCAACTAAAATGTATTGAAACTATTTGAACTGGTGTAAACTTTGCTAAAGTATGAAACTTTATTTAATTAAATGTCGATAACTGTCGGAAATACAAGGTAGCACTTATACATGGTTTAACAGCAAACACTCACTGCAATAGTGAGAGATGTGTCACGCAAAACCCTAGCACCAGCCCTTTTTTGGAAATTTATACAGAACCAACTGTTTAAAAAACTTTTGCCTTTATCATAAACTTCACTTTATTCCACTACTACTACTGCTTACTAGACACATTTTACTGTCCTACCTTTCCAATTCGTGTTGTCTACTGTCTTCGGTACAAATTACAACTTTAAAGAAACGATTGAAGTTTTTATAAACGACCGTGACTTGAACAACAACAAATGGAAGTTTTGTTAACGACCTTGACTTTAACAACAACAAATGGAAGTTGAATTATTGATTCAACGGCATACTTAAGGATCTAGAAGGGTAAAATTTAAGGATTAAACACGTTCTCTCAATTGAACATGTATTTTCAACTTAATTCCGAATACGAATACTTGTGAAGTCAAGCAGCTTGGAAAATTAGATTGTTTGGAAAAATTTCTAAAGAGCATAAAACTTTCATAAATTTATTAAAGAGAGTTGTTGCTTTAGAGAACTTACAGGCTATTGTTAGAATAACTTGCAATCATCATACCTATCTCTATCATTTTAAACCACGTTCCTTTAAAAAAAAAACCTCGAAAATTCTATTCTATAGAAGTATAAATGAAAAAAATTGTAGTTCATCGTTTTTTTTGTAAACTAAGTTGTGCAAAATTGTGAATTCAGATTCGGTATCGATTGTAGATGGAAACAAAATACGTTTTGAATAAAAAAAAAAAACCTCAAAGATAAATTTTGGAAAGTTCTTATAATGACTTATCCTAGGGAAATGAAAATAAAATATTGTGGTCACTAGACTCGATTTTTTAAAATTACAAACACGAAAGATAGACACATTCAAGCACACAATTTAGATTATCTCACCCTTATATGGCTTAGTTGAAACAAAAAATGCATCAAAACAAAAATATTGGTCTTAAAATAATTGTTATAATATTATTATGACACATAATTTTCTTCTTTTATACGAAGGTATTACAAATGAAATGCAAATATTTTCTACTTTCTTACATTACTAGATTTAGGATTATTGCATCATAAACGCTCTCACACTTACATTTCATGTAGTTTTTCTAAAATATTTGTAATCAAACTTTTTTTTTTATCATTTATCGACATAATTGCTCGACATAATTGCATTATAAGCGGTCTAAGTCATACATTGGGGTTCGTGTTGCTTATTCTTTAGTTTTCTATGTTGTGTCATGTGAACTAAATTGTCTGTTTGTCTTTTTCATTTTTTAGCAATGGCATTGTCAGTATATTTTCGATGTATTTATGAGTTTGACTGTCCCTCTGGTATCTTTCGTCCCTCTTTTATGTCACATTTTTTTTTATCAATGGGACGTTAAAAGTCATAATTCGAAATTAAACAGAAAAAAAAAAGAAAAAAATAAGGAGACAAACAAAAGTATAAAAAACAAGAATGTGTCCAAAGTACACGGATGCCCCACTCCCACTATCATTTTCCATGTTCAATGGACCGTGAAATTAGATAAAGAATATAATTAGGCATTATAATTAGAAAGATAATATCATAGGGAACATGTGTACTAAGTTTCAAATTGATTGGACTTCAACTTCAACAAAAACTACCTTGATCAAAAACTTTAACCTGAAACATGCACTTTCATTTTCTATGTTCAGTGGACCGTGAAATTGGGGTCAAAAGTTTAATTTGTCTTTAAAATTAGAAAGATCATATCATAAGGAACTTGTGTACTAAGTTTCAAGTTGATTGGACTTCAACTTCATCAAAAACTACCTTGACCAAAAACTTTAACCTGAAGCGGGACAGACGGACGAACGAACGAACGGACGGACAGACGGACAGACGAACGGACGCACAGACCAGAAAACATAATGCCCCTCTACTATCGTAGGTGGGGCATAAAAACATAACATAGAAAAAAAACCCAAGATATATTGATGCTATTTGTTGATTGAATTGCACTTTACAAACATAGAAAAGGGCACACGTTCTTCGTATGATTTTCTTAATGAAAATTATAACTGTACTTAACTGTAACGTGTAACCGGGCAGGGATGTTTGAATATGATTATCCTTGGGTTCGTACAAGTTTCCTGGGATTTGAAGAGCAAAGCAACATTCTTATCAAACAGTTTACGCTATACTACCATATATTAAAACAAGCCCGAACCTGGTCAATTGAAACAGTTAAACAAAACCCTTTCAGTCTGACAATTTTTTTAAACCAAATGTCTGGAACAACTCTTAACCTCAAAAACCTATTAATGTATGAAACTGGGCTGAAACCTTTAAATGCATGAAAATAGACTGCAACTAAAATGTATTGAAACTATTTGAACTGGTGTAAACTTTGCTAAAGTATGAAACTTTATTTAATTAAATGTCGATAACTGTCGGAAATACAAGGTAGCACTTATACATGGTTTAACAGCAAACACTCACTGCAATAGTGAGAGATGTGTCACGCAAAACCCTAGCACCAGCCCTTTTTGGAAATTTATACAGAACCAACTGTTTAAAAAACTTTTGCCTTTATCATAAACTTCACTTTATTCCACTACTACTACTGCTTACTAGACACATTTTACTGTCCTACCTTTCCAATTCGTGTTGTCTACTGTCTTCGGTACAAATTACAACTTTAAAGAAACGATTAGAGTTTTTATAAACGACCGTGACTTTAACAACAACAAATGGAAGTTCTTAACGACCTTGAGTGGCTAAACAGCCCTTGCTCGGTCGGTTGACTTTAACTGAATAGCTACCCAGTATTTATACTAAGAACGCGGACCTCGAAGAGAGCACCCTTGCAACAACTGTACAGGAAACGGTCTTAAAGCAACCAAGGATAAAGGAATGATTTTTATGCCGTTGTCACCGATAAAAATATCAAATAGTAAATAAAATTGAGAATGGAAATGGGGAATGTGTCAAAGAGACAACAACCCGACCAAATAAAAAACAACAGCAGAGGGTCACCAACAGGTCTTCAATGTAGTGAGAAATTCCCGCACCCGGAGGCGTCCTTCAGCTGGCCCCTAAACAAATATATACTAGTCCAGTGATAATGAACGCCATACTAATTTCCAAATTGTACACAAGAAACTTAAATTAAAATAATACAAGACTAACAAAGGCCAGAGGCTCCTGACTTGGGACAGTTGCAAAAATGCGGCGGGGTTAAACATGTTTGTGAGATCTCAACCCTCATAAAGTTCATAAAGATAACATAAGTACATAAGTATAGAAATATATTGTAACATGTAAATTCGTAATATAACTTCGAAAGACATGAAAGATAATTGAATAAATTACTCATGTGCATTTTTGATCTCAGAAACAATTTTTGTGACTTGAAATAATGGCATGTATACACATAACTATTTACAAATTACCTGCAATACTTGTGCAAAATGCTGTCAAAAGAATGACTAACCACATTTTACCACCAAAATGACCCTTGAATATTTCTTTAGCCACCAGCCATTGATTCTTTTTAGTTTGCCATATTAGATCTTCAAACTAAAAGAACAACAAAAACAGAACAGCATTACTGATATTATTTCCCGTGAAAAAGGTAAATAACAAACCTATATCAATTGAAGAAAAAGTATTAGTCTGGTTACTTTTAAAATCTAAATAATATATATATGTAGACTGCTTTAAATTAAAGACGCTTATTTGATGTAAACTTGATTGTACTCTCATAGATCTTTCGAAATTGATTAGGATTCGCTTTTGCTTCATGCCAACCAAAATGTAGGTAGTCGTTTAGATGCATAAGTTTCCCTCCTATAATGTAGCATAATTGAATTGAGTAAAACTGTAGATTGACCCTTTAAAATAAAATTTGTCGATTTTAATTTAGGACCCTAATACAACTATAAATTTCATTTTCGGTAACTGCTTACAATCGATATTAATAAAGTTTATACACCAAAATACTTTTAACGAACATTCTGTACTAGTTGATAACGTACTTGTTCGTTAATTTAATAGTTTAAAAAGAAAAAGGCCTACAGACAAGTAAAAGTACACAAAACACAACATAGAAAACTAAAGACCGAGCAACATGAACCCCGCCAAAAACTTGAGGTGGTCTCCGGCAGGATAAGCAGATCAGATCCTGCTCCGGATTCGTGACGTTCATGTTAGTAAAATTCGGAAATAAGTCTAATTAAGTAGGTCAAATTCGGAAAATTGGTCGACCAGCTGGTGATTGCGTCCGTAAAACTTACGAAATGATGGTTTCAACTTTACGACTTGACACTCCTGGTAAAATAGCTTTCTTATGAGGAGCAATGCACTTTCAGGGAAATCTTTATAGGAAATACAAGCCACGTAATATCGAATCAACTTGGAGATGTAAAATTGGTGTGCAGGCGCTGCTGGAATGTTGCTACATTAAAATAGAAAGTTTACAATTGGGAGGCTCAATTTATCTCTTTTATCGTACATTTTGTTTTCTAACGACTTTCATTGTCAATTTCTAGATGATTTAATTCATGTTATTATGCAGACTGAACTGTATCTATTATATCCTTTATTTCTAGTTCGATGGGACAGATATGTTCAGCATAGGCACCAAATGTGAGAGTGAGAGAACATCATCTACATTGCAGAAAGTAAAGTTAAAGGAAATTGCTAACTTCTTTCCTGTCTTCCCAAGAAGTTCCTGTATGAAGTCTGCCCGTATTGAATAAAGGAAAACGTCGACAAAAAGAGGTGCACATTTTGTTACCATGGGAATGCCGATAGTTTTTGAAAAATACGTCCTCCAAACGTTTATAATATTGTGTCACTAAATAAATCAAGCATCTTGATAATGTCTCGTTTAGAGAATTGTTTGTTTGCATCAGAGTAATTTTTACAAAGTAGAATTTAACCTTCCCTAAAACAAGATACTTTTATATACGTTGGTCATTATTTTCTACGGAAAAAGTAGGACCAACACTTTCAATTTGTCTTTTAGTTTGGAATTGGAATACTTGTGTAAAATGTAGAAAAGTTAAATGTTTAATTACTATAAATTGCGAGTTGAAAGTGAGTTAGATTGTAAATTTTCTCAAAGATCTTTGGAATTTCCGAGTTTTCATATCTGATTCACGCAACCTCTAGAATAGGAAGTTTAACAATAACTTTGAACCCCGCCTTTCATGCTGATACAAATAGATTTTAATAACTTAGAAAGAACGCTTGATAGACACAGACATATACCGTTGTGTATTAGGAAAGTAATGTAGCTTAGGTATCAAATACAGGGATTTAGTTGTTCATTTTCGGTTTAAATTCTAAAGGACAATAAATAAAACAAATCCTCTTTAGTAAGAGTATATGTTGAGTTTCAAAGTGAAGTGTCAATACTTCATTCATTTATCAAGCAATTTATGTGATTTAATCCTAGTATCTATGATGAGTTTATTAACATACAAAAACGATGTTAGTTATGGCTTTTTTTGCGAGACAACATTACAGTTGGCATGGAGATAAGTGTTTTGCAACATTTTTGTTGTGCAGGTTGATGAATAATATGTATAAAAAGACCCATTTAGTCTCGTAATTATGTTTTTAACCAACGACCTCACAGTTTTAATTCATTGGGAAAAGAGTATCTACATCTTCTTTTTTGCGTTTTATTTATTGTATATTTACCCATGTCAGTCATGTTGGTTGGTAGGCGAGGTCATTTGACACATTTAAAAAAAAGATACCCTAATGATGATTGTGGCCAAGTTTTGTTATATTTTTATCAGTAACTTTAGAGGAGAAGATTTTTGTAAAAATTGACACAATTTACAAAGAAATCTTAAAAATTGAATTTGTAGGACAATAACTCCTTAAGGGTCAATTGACCATTTTAGTCATGTTTGACTTTTTTGTAGATCTTACTAGTCTGAACTATATTGCTGTTTACAAATTATCTCTATCTATTATAATAGGCAAAATAACCGAAAACTGCAACATTTCCTAACATCCTGGTACCTTTGATAACTATTTAACAATCCAGGGACAGCAACCTATCAACAGGTTACCTGATGCATTTGAAAATTTCAGGGCAGAAATATTTTGACCTGATGAACATCGTTATTACGTGTCATATTTTCTGTAAATGCTTTTATAGATTTAGAGATATATACCAAAAACTGCAATTTACCCCCATGTTCTATTTTTTATGATGGCGACCATCTTTGTTCATGGGCGGCGTCATCGGATACATTTGTTTTACAAGATACCATTAGGATGATATAGGCCAAGTTTGGTGCAATTTGACCCAGTTGTGTCAAAGGAAAAGATTCTTGTTAAAGTTAACGAACAATGACGACGAAGGTCGACGGACGCAACGTGATAAGAAAAGCTCACTTGACCCTTTTGGGCCATGTTAGCTAAAAAATTGAATTTTGTCATGAAATCTCTTTTAGTCTACAGTGTTGAATAGACCTAAGTGGAAAGTAAAATAAAAAAATACTGAACTCCAAGTGAATGACACAGGCCCTAGTTTAAAACTAGATGCCACAAAAAATGGTTGATGGCCATTTTGTTTCAGGTGAGCTAGAAATATTTTGTTGTCTAAAAACAATTTCTTCTCTCTAATATAAGTAGGCGACCAATGATTTTTGGCTATTCCTAATTGAAACTCCATTTGACAATTATAATTGGATATTTTGGGCCGGTATTATTTCTTATAGTCGTTTTGTCTACAATGGTATCATCATCCCAGTGAAGTGAGCACTTCTTAGTGATATAAAAAATCATTGATGCGGTCATTGAAGCGATCTTTTTGTGAAAAAATTGATATTTTGGTCAAAAGAAGAACCACATTTAGTTTTTTAAAGCTGCTAAGAAATGAATGTAGAATTAGTTTTTCAATCATTATAGCGCAACTTTGCTGGTAGATATCATCACAATTTGTAATTACTTTAATATAATGGTAACAATTTTATTCCACCAGATGCGCATTTCGACGATTAATGTCTATTCAGTGATGTATGGGTCGAAATTTTGAAGAAAAAAAAATCCGTTAGGCCAATAAAATAACAGTTATTGAATATAAAACAAAATTGTATAAAGTTCAATCTATAAAACAGGCACATATTTGTTGCGTATAGAGAAACTTTTCCGATTCTACTTATTATGATCCTCTATTATAATTAGAGCAGCTGTCATTGCTCAGTAAATAAAAAAAAGTCTGTCTTATTTATTAAATCTGATGTGGTTTTTGCATGTTTTGGTTTTATGGTGTGGCTTTTGTTATAGCGTTGTTCGTATTGGAATATTATTCGAATACCTTTATTTGCTTCTTTTTTTTTATCGTCTTATGATCCGTTTATATTTCGTAAATTATGATTATCATCATTACAAACTTTGATTTTTTTTTAAAATACTCCTGTAAATCATCTACAGTTAAGTTAAATTGTCTTTAACAGAATCCCCGTCAAGGTTTATTTTTAAATGAATCATTCTTAAAATGTCATCCCAATACAATTCAACTAGTTCAATGTTAATAAATAAGATAATAATATTTGCTTGCAAAGGGAGGCAGTGTTTCGGTATGGAAAATAATTCTAATTATGTCGGCGCGAGGTGGCTATGAAAAAGGTGAAGAATTTCTTATTCGACTCGTGTTTTTAACAACCAAATAATATCTTTTTCGTATGTTTTTTCGTTTTGTTTAATGTTCATTTTAGTAAAGTAAAGAAGATATAAAAGGGTTAATTCATTGTTAATGACTATTCTGGTTTTGAAGAATGCAAGCACGTACCCCCAGCCCTCGTCCGCTGCATTATAAATTATTTTTTCCGTAACAACATATAATAGGTATATAAATATACAGTTATAATATTCCACAAAAAAGGACAATAGTCTGGTATAAATAAAATTATAAAGTATAAAAAAGAAACAAATTTGATCACTAAGTGTATTAACCGTTCTAGATTATCAATATAAGTGATTCTGAATTTAAATAAGAAAAATTGTTTTTTTATTATTGCGAAAAAAACTAAAATTAAAGAAGGAGGAGGTTATCAACAATGACAATATCTATATATATATATAAGAAAATATGGCATATGTGCCATTAAGACATTACTTCAAACAATGTTTCAGAAATGTTCACACTGAGATTAAACAAAATTAAAAACTCACGCTGAATTTTTAGCCCTAGTTTCAGATTTATGAACATAGCGCCACTTGAAGTCTTGCGCAAACAAAGTGTTTAGTTTCTCCTTTACAGTACCTATATAGTCACACCCCGTGACACCCCTCATTATTTTTCTCTAGAAGCCATTGGATATAGCTGAACTCCCTTTTTTCTACAAAATTTCAAATTTTAAGTTCTAGTTTCAGATTTTTGAACATAGCTCAAATCAAAACCTTGTGCAAACGATGTGCCTGTTTATCCTGTTCAAGACCTATATAGTCATACCCCGTGACATCACTAATTATTTTTTTCTAGAAGCCCTGGAATAACGATACAAGTGTTTCTCATCTACCAGACCTATATAGTCATACCCCGTGACACCACTCATTATTTTTCTTTAGAAGCTATGGAATAGGCCAATCGCCGTGTTTATCCGATTTTACAAATTTGATACAAACAGGACTTAAATAGCCATACCACGTGATACCCAGAATTATTTTCTCTAGAAGTCATGGAATAGGCTAATATCCCCCTCATCCCCCTGATTTTTTCCATTTTTGTCTGTTGTTAAACCCTAGTTACAGATTTTTGAACATAGCACCATTCGAAACCTTTTTTTTTTTGTAATATGTATTTTATTATTTTCATTTCATTTTCAAATCTCATCTACAAATAAAGATGCACAAACAGATTATTCTGCTATAACTCCTAAACATATAGTTAACCATACTTGTTACAAATTATAAAATACAAAGTCAATAACAGAATAATACAGAATACATCTGCATTGAGCTCTATTTCTTAATAATATTATCAATGTTTGACCTTTTTTCTTTTATTCTTATTGCTTTATTGGTAGAGCACAAACTCACAGAGACCATGTCAACCCTATAATAGTAGTTAAGCCATTCAATTGCTTCAGCAACAGATGGGACTGTAAATCTAACTCTACATAAATAAACATATCTCTTCAATATCAGAATACATGTATTAAGAATATCTTTAAATAAATGATATTTAACACCCAAGATTATACTTGATAAGGTTGGGAGAAAGCTTACATTACATACATCTTCTAACTTTTGAAAAAAATTAAGCCAGAATGTTCGAATATATCTACATTCAAAAAAGAGATGTAAGTATGTTTCTTTAGTTTCTGTACAAAAAGTGCACAGTTCTGTTTCACTATATTTACATTTCATAAGTAAAATATTTGTTCCTAGAATTCGATGGAGTAGTCTGTATTGAAATGCCCTTAATGTGGGATCTTCAGTTATAAGTAAGGGAAGGCTAAAAAAATAATTCCATTCTTCGACCACAATATCTATTTCCAATTTTATTTTCCATTTCTCTTGTATGCGTGATGGGGTTTCCTTTATTTTATCTAGAAAAATTTTATACAAATGTTTTGATACTTTATCAACTATTTTTATGGCGGTAACAATTTTGTGACCGACAGTATTTAGTTTGAGAAATACTTGAGAATGAATAACATTCTTCCATTCCTTTGGAAGTGTCAAGATTAGTCCATAGAACTCTAGGAAAGTTGTTTTTATATTATAATTTCTAATAAATTCATCATAATTGTAAAATTCTCCATTTTCCTTAATGAGATCATTTATGAAAAATACATTATTCTGTATCCAACTTTTATAAAAAGCTGTTTTTCCATCAACCATAATATTTTCATTTAAAAACAATGGTTGAGACAAGATGTCACTTGGGGCTGTGGTCAGAGGTTCACACAGTGAGGCCCATGATGAGATTACATTTTGCCAAAAAGGGTTAAATTCTTCTTTAATTTTATTGAGTGCTGATTTTGATAAATGCCAAATATTTTCTCCACCATTCATTTCAAGGTGATCTGCCAAAAGAACCTTCCATGATGAATAGTTTGTGGGGTCTAAAACTTTTTAACCCAGGATAACTTAAGTGATTTTATAAATGATTCAATATGTGGCATTTTTACACCACCATCCTCGTAATTTGAGATAAGTATATTTCTTTTAATTATGTCCCCTTTACCATCCCACACAAATCTGTATAGCATAGCTTGTATCTGCTTTAATATGTCTGGGGATGGATCTGGTAAAACAGTAAAACATTGAATTAGAATTGGTAGGGCAAGAGCTTCACAACTACAATTTTCCCATATATAGTAATATTTCTGAATGACCAATCACTTAAAAGATTTTTTACTTTTTTAATTTTTTCTAAATAATTATCAACACATATATCAATTTTTGACAAACAATATTGAATGCCTAGGAGTTTGAAATTTTCTGACTGGTTCCATATTATTTTTTTATTTGTGTTTAGCTCCTCACCACAGCCCCTGTTTGCCCCAATCCATATAACTTGGGTTTTTTCAAAATTAGCCTTCAAACCAGAGCATGAGTAAAACAAGTCTATCTTATTTAGAGCACTATTGAGAGATTCTTCACTATCATCCAGGATCAAAGTCGAATCATCAGCATACTGACTGAGTAAAAATTCAGAATTTTTAATCATTATACCATTAATGTTGTTGTCATATTTTATTGATGCACTAAGCAGTTCCAAACATAAAATAAAAAGATAGGGAGACAATGGATCCCCTTGTCGAACCCCCTCTCTATTACAAAAAAATCAGATAGATAGCCATTATTTTGAATGCAGCTTTTTGAATTGTAGTAAAGGGTTGTGAACCATTTCACTATTGTGTCACCACAACCTAGAAATTTCAAGGTTTCGCATATAAAGTTCCACTCAAGAGAGTCGAAAGCTTTTTCAAAGTCCAACAAGACAAGCAAGCCAGGAATATCTTCGTCATCTACTTTTTTCAAGAGGTCATATATGAGCAGTGTACACTCACCAATATATCTGCCTTTCATAAAACCAGTTTGAGTTTCACTAATTAGGTGATCAAGGACTTTTTTAATTCTATTTGAAATACATGTTGATACTATTTTATAATCTACATTAAGTAGTGAAATAGGTCGCCAATTTTTTAGAAAATGTTTTGGTTTACCATCTTTGGGTAGACAGGTGATAACACCTTGTGTTTGTGAAATTGATAATTTACCTTCTTGAAATGCTTCTTTGAAAGAACGCAGTAGGAAGGGATTAATGTCGTGCCAAAAGAATTTATAAAACTCAGTTGTAAACCCATCCAGACCAGGAGATTTACCATTTTTCATATTTTTTAATGCATTATGAATTTCTGAGCTTTTTAGTTCCCCTTCTAAATTAATATTTTGTTCATCAGAGAGAATTTTGATAAATGGGTTTTCCAGAGAAAAGAAATTAGCTCTGTGTGTATTATTTATAAGTGTTTTCTTGGATGAATATAGATTCTCATAATATAACTTTTGTTCTTGACGAATTTTTGCTTGATCAGTGATAGTTTCCCCATTATCTAGAGTTAATTTTTGTATTACTTTTTCAATATAATTTCTTTTCTCTAGATTAAAGAAATATTTTGTACTTCTCTCTACTTCAATTAGCCATTTTGCTTTTGCTCTCATTATTGCCCCTTTGATTCTAGATTCTCTTAACGACCTTAACTGAAGTTCAATACGTGTAATTTCTTCCCTTTTATCATTGATGTTTTCATTATTGTTCAAATTGTTCAATTGACTTTCTAGTTCTGCCTCTTTCCTACTGCGTTGTTTCTTTTTAAAAGATGAATAAGATATTTGTTTTCCTCTTATCATCAGTTTTAATGTTTCCCAAAACAGTTGGTCTGAAATGGAAAATTCTATTTCTTCCTTATTTTCAGAACCAACTATTTTATATTGATCAATACAATCAGCAATACAAGTTTTAGTATTAGCAATACATTCTTTGTCGTATAATAAAGCATTGTTAAATTTCCACGTCCCTTTGCCTTTTTCATTTGTATTAAATTGAATGGACAGAGATACGGGTGAGTGATCAGACCTATATGCAACACCAATATCACACGAGGTTATCATTGGTTCAAAATCAGATGAGACAAGAAAGTAGTCCAGTCTTGGTTGCTTCTTGTTAGGTCCTCTCCAGGAAAACCTCTTTTTCTCTGGGTATAATTCCCTATAAACATCAACCATATCTATTTCTGACATCATTTCATTAACCTTCTTTTGAGCTTTAGGATTATTTTTATGCAAATAATTTAAAGTATCCATATCATAATTTTGTGGTAAATTCCAATCACCCCCACTATTACTGAAGTATTACCAAAATTTTCAATATCTCTTTGGAGTATTTCATAAAAAACTGGTTTGTCCTCATTGGGTCCATATACCACTGCTATTGTCATTCTATGATTGAAAATTTTTATGTCTAGAACTGCATAGTTCCCGTCTTGATCCACTTTCTGTCCAAAAATTTCAAAAGAAAAAGTGCTTCTAAACAAGATAGCCACACCCCTACTGCTCGTGGTATGCGACCCAAATATTATTTTATACCCCCATTCTGCCTGCCAGTACTTTTCAAGTTCTTTTTTACAGTGAGTATCTACCAAGAAAACCATCTCATAATTTTCTCTACATTTACTAAAAATATCTCTTCTTTTTATTTTATCAGAAGACAGGCCTCTACAATTTATTCGAAACCTAGCACAAACGATGCGACTACAAGACCTATATAGACAGACTAGGCCAACACCCCTGTTTTTTCCAAATTGTTCAATGTTAAAGCCTTAGTGTCAGATTTTATACATAACGCCATTCGAAACATTGCGCAAACGATGCGCATGTTACTATTCTACCAGACATAAACAGCCATACCTCGTGACATCCCCAATTATTATCTTCTAGAAATCATGGAAAAAGACAACCCTCCTGTTTGTATCCAAATTTAAAAATTTTGAGACCATAGTTTCTGAATTTTGAACATAATGCCCTTCAAAACCATTGAGCAAATGATGCGCCTGTTGCTCCCCTACATGACCTATATAGCCATACCCTTGACAAACCCTATTTTTTTTTAATCTAGAAGCCCTGGAACAGGCCAACCCCCTGGTTTTTTCCCAAATTTTCCAAATTTTGAGCCCCAGTTTCAGAGGTTTTTAAATAGCGTCACTAAAAACCTTGTGCAAACGATGCTTCTGTTTCTCCTCTACAAAACCTATATAGCCAATTAATCAAGTATAAGTGAAAAAAAGATCTACATTTTTTTCTTTAGATTTCTTTCAAATTGTTAGTTCAATTAAACAAACTCATCAAAGGTGCTTTTTTTTGCAAGGAATGACTTCTTTTACATACGATCGAAATTAAAGTTGGTGCATATCAAATGTCGTTCTGATTTTAAGGCTGAAAGGGGGTTTGACTTGTTTTTTGATAGATGGGTTAAAGACCATTTCATTGAAGAATTGAAATTGCAATTACTTGGAGGATTTACTGCCTTTGACAATATTTTTCTATCTAACAGTCGTTGCTGTCTTTTTCCTTTTTTTTCTTTTTGGTTTTTAGATATATCGCTTAAGTATTGTTCGCTGGCTTAAGCCTTGTAATTAAATATGCACAGATATCACGTTCGGATACACAGGGCGCGTTTTGATAACTAAGTTTAACTGACTCCAAGGTACATATGGTCCGGGAACACAGTTATCGTCCCTTGATCCTTGATTTTCGGTTTTGGACAGCTACTTTTTATACCCTCCAATGTTTTTTGTCTCTATGTTTTATGTCTCAAAATGCGATCAGGAGGATGAAACTACACTGTAAAATAAATTGGATCATATATTTTAAAGTAAATTTAGTAATGGTAAAAAGGTGAAAATAAATATTTCGGATTTGCCAAAAGTATTTAAGATTATTCATATTTTGAGTTAGAGCTGTCGAAGTTTTCAATAATTTTGATATAATTTGTCTCAAAAGTAGTACACGACTAATATGATTAAAAAGCGCAGGTGGATTTTTTGAATTTAAAAAGAAATGCACTATGAAATAACTGTGTCATCGGGCCATATACCTTTTAGTACATACGGTTGAAAACTATGATAGATAAATCTGTCTTTCGGCGAGCTTTCTTACTTTCAGTACACATAAGCGGTTAGTCAATATAATATTTATAAGTTATCAATCATACACGTACACAATACATCGATTGGGTTTTAAACATATTATGGTATTAAAATGCAATGGTTAATTGTTGGATAAAATACTAGTAGCATGGAACTTTTACTCCAAAGGAAATTTCAGTATATTATTTGATGGTGAGTTAAGTCAGAAAAAGATGTGAGTGAAGGCTGTCTTGAATTTTTCAATGTACATACCAGAAAATAAACTCATCAAAGATACCAGGATAATATTTTTATTTACGCCAGACGCATGTTTCGTCTACAAAAGACTCATCAGTGACGCTCGAATCCAAAAAAGTTAAAAAGGCTAATAAAGTACAAAGTTGAAGAGCATTGAGAACCAAAATTCCAAAAAGGTTTACCAAATACAGCTAAGTAATCTATTCCTGAGGTAGAAAAGCCTTAGTATTCCAGAAATTCAAAAGTATTGTAAACAGTTAATTTATAAATATGACCATATCAATGATAATTCATGTCAGCACAGAAGTGCTGACTACTGGGCTGGTGATACGCTCGGGGAATTTAAACTCCACCAGCAGCGGCATCGACGCAGTGGTTGTTAAAAAACTAATCATAGATACCTGGATTAAATTTCTATTCATGCCAGACGCGCGTTTCGTCTACAAAATCTCATCAGTGACACTCATGGACAATGCATGTTATGATTACTTTTTTTTGCACCTTTCGGTAATGCCATTTCCCCCGAAAAATAAAAAAAAATTTGAAAAAACAAAAAAACAATGAATAAAATCTTTATCATTTACGGGAGAAGAGATAATGTGTTTTTTCGCGAAAATGGGGAATAACAGTAACGGCATTTGTAAAAGGTGATTCAGGTTTAAAAAAAGACAATTTCAAAATTTTAACTTTCTGCTGAATGTAGAACCATAGAATGTGACATGATCATAACAGGACACCATCTAGAAAATTGAGAATGGATAAAGGGAAAATATGAAAGGGCAACAACCCGACCAAAGAGCAGAAACCAGCTGTGTTTTATTGTGAACAGTGCTTCAGAAGGTTGAGACAACATTTATATACAATATTAACGAGTCTAAATTGAAAACTACGTTCAAACCTATGATTGCGTTGGATAAAAACCGCAATTTTTATACGTGTGCATGGAAAACAAATTTCGTTGTAGAAGGGTCTAAATACAGCACAAACAACATTTTCCAAAAGACCAAAAAGTGAAAAAGTATATGTAAACAAAACGCACATGACTAACAGGTCGAACAATTGATGTTCTTTAACCCTGCTGACTGCCATTGGCGATTGCCAAACAAAATTGATCACAAGATGTAACAAAATGGATTTTATTATAAATTTCATACTAAACAGAAAACGATAAAACTGTGGCCAAGATGTTATGCCACAAACACAAGGTGTCAATATATTTTTTGTACACCAGATCTAGATTTCGAAAATATATGTCTCTTCAGTGATGTTAGGCATCGAAACGGTATTTGGAAGGCCATATAATTTACCCTCATTTTCAGATAGACTCTTGAATTTTATGAGTCAATATAGGATGAACGGATCATATAAACCGGAGGGAAAATATGATACAAGCCCAAACGAAAAAATATAAACGAGTCTAAATTGAAAACTACGTTCAAACCTTTGATTGCGTTGGAAAAAAACCGCAATTTTATATATATGTATATATATATTAGGTACAGTCAGGGGAATTATAAGATTTAGAGTATGTACAAATTTTTTTTTCTGAAATTCGACGAACCCTTATTTTGAAATTATTTCTCTCCATGTATGCAATTTGAAACCCAAAATAGTATCTTTTAAACAATTTGTATACTGTTGATAAAAATGGAGGCACAGAGAGGGGGGGGGGGGGGTAAATTGTAAATTATGATTTCAGGTTAGAGCTAGAAGCAAGTTCAAGCAACTATATCTTTTAGTCTTGGTCTTCTGTCCTAAATTGCTCTTGGATTCTCTTTCCAATATCTATTTTTACGTTTACAATCCCTGGACCTGTATAATCATTTTTTCTTTTTTCAAACTTTTTTCTCCAGTTTACGACACCGGGTTTACAGTTTTGCCCATATCACCCATTTTATTTTCATAAAAGACTTCTATAGCTCATAAAAAGGTCATTACGTAAATTTAAGCAGATTCTAGTTTGGAGACCCATATAATGTCAATGCTACATATAAGGTAAAAGTCCGAGCCAGCCTTTTCCAGCTATTAGAAAAAAATCAAATATCGCAAATGAAGTTTCATAAACTATCAATATTTCAGCTTATTCTGTCCCTTTAATCTCGAAAGGTTTTGGCGGAAGAGGTACTTCCTATATACAAGGTGATAGGACGTGCCTCTAGAAAAGAGCACCTTTTAAAACTTGAAAATATGTTATATAGGTTTGGAAAACATGAAAAACTATCAGAAATATATATGATATGGTCAATTCAGTCCTTATTAATACTTTGTCTGTCATCTTTCTTGGTGTTTCCAGCTGTGTTTTTATCAACCAATTTTCTCCATTTTTACACTATGTTATTCTACTCTTACATTATACACCATGAAAACCAAACAAATTGGGAAAGGGTAACATTTTTACCTACGCAATATATGAAAAGGTATGCATTTTTGAAATCTAAATTATATAAAAGGGGGGTAAAAGAACCGGAGGGTTAACCCCTATCAATTAAGTATTGAAGTGCACCCTCGCACTTTTATTAAAGCTCTTATGACTTATAGTATCAATTTTAAATACTAGATGCACACACTTAAAAATAGTTTTCACTTTCGACAAATTCCTTCTACTTTCGATTTATATTTATAACTTCAAAAGTATATATTAAGCTATATATGGCAAGTAATGGTCTTTCTTTGTTTGATGTATCACTTGATTGGCTTTGAGTGTTGCTGGTGAAGGTAAATACAAAGCTCATTGAGCAAATGTAATTTGTAAAATGATATTTTCATTCATTGTGGGTATATAAATATATGATATTCATGACCTAGATTTGACATAAAGCGTTATAAACTAATAATCATAATACATTAACGATGGCGTAAATATTTAATCGTATTTTGATATTATATATATATATATATATATATATATAAATATATAAACTAACCTGTTCAAATTTCCCCAGAAATTGAAAACTGACAAAATGGCAGCTTAGACAAACTAGTTATAGGTTACAAGGAAGTGAATATAGTTCTGTGCGTCACCTGGTTTTTACAACCAACATAAAGCCAAGAAGTAAATATATTGTTTTTATGAATATGTATGATATTTAAAGAAATGACTATAGTGGAAGAAAGGTATGTATTTATGCAACATTATGTATGCATTTAAATAATTTTATTGAATCAGCAATAATTTTCTTAACCTATCTGTTGTAAAGGTGAACGTCCCAATTTTTGACACAAAAATTAAGTTCAAGCCAGACGGTAGTTGTTAAGAACCAAAATTTAAAGTAAACAAAGCTGCGGCACCATATGATTTTGGTACTGAACAACACCCAAAGGTATGAACTCTGTGATTCAAAAGACAAATTCCTCCTTAATGCTAGGGTAAGTGAGTGAGAGGGGGAAATGTTAACATTGTCGCAATGCAAAACTTACTTCATTTTGACCTATAAGGTGTATTTATAAATAAATATTTTAGAGTAAAAACTTCTTTATTTATACAAGAAAAAAGTTTGTATCACTTAAAAAAACCAACTTTAAACTGCAAAGGACAAAAACTCTCTACAGCCACCAACAATGATCTTGTTTTCTGTTGTCATGGCTCTGAAGACCCGCATTTTAGATATGTTAATGCTATAAAAAATTTTGTTGAGTTCTAACATATGCAAACAGTTAATGTGTATTGCAAAACGTATGTGCTTTAAGTGTAAGAGGCCCAGTTACCACCTCTTTTCAGGGCTGATTATCCTTCACCAAATCACCAAAACATTATCATATTAATTGTTTAATAGTTTAGTTCAAATTTGTTACAAAAGAATGGAATGTATTTTATTTTCGTGTATAAGCAATTTGTTTTAGTAAGCTATTGATTTTCAAATCTGTTGTCCTCGAGCGTCACTGAAAAGATATTAATTGCCAAAATTCGCATAATAATCGATATCGTCAATATAATAAACAATAGATTCAGCGATTTCTACCAATATTGAGGTAAATAATAAAATGCACAATTCCATTCGATGTTTTTAGTTGAAGACAATTGGTTTAGCAAGACATCTCGAAAAAAGAAATATTCTACATTTTCTGATCAAACTGCAATACACACGAACTTTTAAAATAATTTCAACACCAACTGTCCCATACACCATTGGCGTCCACGAAAGTTATTTGAATCAAAATTAAAAATGGGTAATTTATCTTTAAACATTTTTTTTATCGGATTTGTAGAACTCGCGTAAACTAGCATCCACTTTTAACCACTATAAATAATTGTCCCTTACATTTTTTCGTTATTTTCTATTTTTATCTCGATTATAAATTTCGTGTTTGTAATCATAAAAAAAAACATGCAAATTTGACGTTTAATCATCTATGCATCATTATAATTTTCAGAACCCTCATCCTAATGTGCTTGTACCAGACTGTCTCGAAATTGATACCAAAATGTAAACACAGGTAATGAAATTTTCAATTTCGAATCTAATTGTAAATTCGTGAGTGCATCATAAGCCACCGGATGGCCTCTGGTTGAGTGTCGCAGATTTAGGCCGCAACTTCGTGAGTACTTGAAATATCTTTGGCTTCCAAAAAAATTACCAAAACACCTTGCAATTGTTCATTTTCGTGTTAAATTCTTGTTCAATCAGATACGTGGAAGAGTATTTTAAATAAAGACTCTCCTGAGTCTAGTGTGTAGTTTAAATGTATTTAGTATACTGTCACACAGTTCCGAGTTAAATTAAGGACCGTGAACCAGGGGCCAGAGATATGCAGAAAAATCATCACAACATGTGTGATCCTTCATAATCTCATCTGACCACCTGATGGATTTGCATGGAGGATCAGAACACAAAGCAGAATATCATTCAAGGGGCATAGAAAAATAACAAAGTATGTCTAAATGTTTACCACGAGAGGGGGACACTAGAACCAAATAGTGCAGTTAAGTTTAAGATACCTGGCTCCTACTTTACACCAAAGGCCAGTTTTATGACATCACACGTTGATCCTGTAGTTATCCCCAAGGAAAAGTCACAGTCAAATGAATACAGAGTCAACCACATAGGCGAAGCTAGAGCGATCAAGATGACTACCCTGGAACATGTGGAAATTAATTGAATATTTGCGCATTGATATACATCGAAGTATCTAGGTGGTGAACCTTTTAAACGTACACGTATCAAGGTGGGATATATTTTGTAGCTTGGTCTTTAAAATCAACTATGTTCTATTCCCGATCATACATGTACCCAGTCTGGACCTGAACTGTTAACACTTTTTACTAATCAAATGTAAATAATTTAGCTCTGCGTATCAAATACAATCTAGGGGCTGGACGTCCTTTTAATCGTGTTCATCATTGCTTTATCCGTCACTATTTAGCATTTGCGTTTTTAGTACACATCTTGAAAATTTGTTCTTTGAAATTATAATAGTATATATATATTAAGACTGCCAGTTTCGATAGTGTAAGCAAAAGTTTCCCTTCATTTTTTTCCTTTGCACATGCCATAAATTTGAAATTCCTGGAATCAATCATTCAATGAAAATTATAATTCATGAATAAATTTCCCAAACATCGTGATTTTTTGTAACATGAAAAAAAATGTCGCCCCTTGGTAATAAAAATCGCTGGATATTTCTTTTACAGATATAAATATGTCCATAAAAATTCTTTCCGAATGGATTAAAACTGTGAGGTCGTTGATACAAAGGAAAACTAAAAATATGAATGGGTGCAAATATTGTTTCAGCATCCTTTTTGAAGACCAAAAATGTTGTAAAAAAACCTTTCCTACCTCCGTGACTAATATTTTGTAGTCACCACAGATCATTGTTGGGTGTAACTCACCTTAAATAAACTGCTCAATAAGTGAATTAGTTGTCGACACTTTACTTTGAAACTCCACGTATACTCTTACGACGCGAACTAAGGAGGATATCCAGGATTATCATAGTTCTGGTCTATGTTCATTTTGACATTCAATTAAAGATGAATTACTGGATCTTCCTTCACTTTATTGAAAACCTCAAATACACAAGTGCCCTTAAAAATAACGGTATATTGCAGGGTATTCAAAGCGCTCCTCAAAACCTCTTTCTAATTATCAAAATCAATTTTACCGGTCACCAAAGCCGTATTTCAAAGTGATTTATGGATCTACCTATTTCTGGAGATGGCATATGAATCAAATAATTCCAAAGATCTTTTAAACTCTTTCATCTTGCAATAGTAATCTAACTTGAATTTTCCCGATTTTACACAAGTATTCCCCATCCCAAACTAGAAACCAATTTGAAAGAGTTGGTCCTGCTTTGTTTCATGAAAAAATGCCGATGTAGATACAAGTATATTTCTTAGAGAAAGAAAAAAAGTGTTTTGTTCAATTCACTGTGATTCAAACCAACAATTTTCTGAGATTTATTTCATAAAGATGATAGATTTTTATTATTGGTAACTTATTTTTACGTTTGAAGGATGTGTGTTTCAATAAACGATTGGCATTTCGATGAAAACCTACTGTTCTCCTCTTTTTTGCCGATGTGTTCTTTTATTTACATGAGACTGGTTTCATACAGAAGTTTTATAAGAACAAGGAAAGATTTCGACAGTGTCATTTCACATTACTTTCATTAAATTAATGTTCTCTCACTAAGTAATTAAACGTTTGATGGCTGTGGTGAACGCTTCTATCCCATCGAATTTGAGAGAAAAGATACAACATATACATCTAGCTACGGGTCGCCTTCCTTTTATCTGTCCTTAAATCTAGACATTTACAATTTTCGGTTGAAAAAAACAAACGAAAAAAGAAATGACGTTTGCTTCTCAATCGTCAACCTTCCATTTCTGTGTAGCAACAATAAAACAGCGCACAAACGTCCGTCGCTTACAAGTTGAACATTTTTTAATATCTTACACATAAATTAAAAAAAAAATTGAGTATTTGTTTGATGGTTTAAGTTGAACGTATTTTTATTCAAAGATCGTATTTCCTATAATGATTTTTCTAAATACAAAGTGGTTTCTAATACATAAACTAGCCATCCAGAGTTCCAAAGACTGAGGTTGAAACATATCGTCCACAATTTTACGGACCGGAACACGAGGAGGGCTGACCGGAACAGAATATATGTTTCAGAGATGACAAAGGGAATGTTTCAATTTAGCCTCGGCTTTAGATAAACTCACATGTAGGACCATTGTTGTCAATATCTTTAAAAAAAAAAAAAAAGCAATTACCTTATCAAATTTAAAAAAAATCAGTAGGCAATTCTACGTCGTCATCTCAAATGTTACAAATAAAATAATACGAAGATGTGGTAAGATTGCCAAAGAGTCAACACTTCCTGAGAGACTAAATGACGTAGAAGTTTTTCCTCTTTTTTTTTTTAATATAAAACATCTTTCACTCAGAAACAAATTATATAACTACAAGAATATATAATATTTATTTATGTAGAGTAATGTCAGGATAAGGAAACTAAAGCATGCAGTAATTCTATATAAATACATGTCTCTGATGTAGGTTAACAAAAACATAAGAATGTCTTTCAAATTTCATAGTTCCAGTTCTGTGTGTTATCTGATTGTGTGTATGTGCTTATGAGTGTCTGTCTGAACATGCAGACTTAAGATGATTTTGTTGACTTCAGCACCTGTTAAATTGCTTTGATTGATCCCATGTCACATGATATAAATACTATGTATTCAGCATTATTTAAGGAAATAATTCATTTGGTTATTTATTTTAGTACAGGGCTGGTATACATTCTGCAAATTCATGCAATGACGCATTTTTGTAAGTTTAATCTTATTGTTAATACTATTTTTATCTAACGCTACAGAAAGTGCTAAAAAAAAGCATCATTACAAACTCGGAAAAATAAGATGATGCCAAAATAATCAAATAAAGAAACGTAGTCGAAGATTCGTTAATTTGAACTCATTATGATGCAAATAAAATGCCAACTGTTTCATAACAAGATTTAGAAGAATTCATTGCAGTACAATTGTCTTTGGGGCTTTTATTTAAAAGAAAAGTATTTTGAAAAGAGACGGTTATTTTTCTATTATTGAAAGCATTCTACTTAGATTCTTAGATTATTCAAACGGAACCTGTATATACTACATTTGTAAGTCTGGTGAAGAAGCTAATCTATCCCGGAGTTAAATTTGTTTCAGAATTCACCAAGAACATTATAATTTGAATGTAAAAAGTATCGGTCTACTAAGTATTATTCGTGATAAAAGATAATATTTTTTCTTATTTTTTCTTTTTTTTTACATAATAAAATCTAATGTTGTTCACAAACATATTATGTGAAAATGAGCAGATATTTGTCATGAAAACTTCTATATTTTTTAATTCTTGCATCAGAAAGTGGCTTGATAGGATAGTCGTAAATAACATGTTGATTATAATGAATATTTGACCAAACAGACAATGAGAAAAAAGAGGTGGAAATAAACACATCATAGATACCAGGATTAAATTGTGCATCAACGCCAGACGCGCGTTTCGTCTACAAAAGTCATCAGGAATAGCTAGTACATATATAGGTGTTATACCACCAAATCATGGTACGTCACATCTGGTTGTATACGAAAGTAGGTCGAAAAAAATATTCCTTTGAATTTGACAGTTGTAGGTGATTAATCCTTCATTTTATTGCAGTAAAACCATTTCTGTGTCATAAACATATGTTTCGGGTATTTCAAAACACCATTATTTTTTATTTGGGATTTCTAGAGAAAATTTTGTAATCTTGAGGTTACAAGGTGACTAAATCTTGTACACAGATAAAATAATAAAAATTTGATTGGTTAACTTCCAATGAAGTTTTTTTTTATATGCAATGAAATGTTATGTGAATTTTTTTTCTATAGAACTGGGCAGGATAAAACTTTACTCAATTTTTTTTTGAAAAGGACAAATATAACCAAGAGTAATAGGGGAACATCAATGGTGGTATTACACTTAATATGGGAAGCTGTTCATGTTCCTTTGACCTTGTGAGTAATCTCATTGCTATTTAAGTGAATAATTCAAAAAATGAAACATTCTGAGTGGGTTGAGTCTCCAAAACACATTTTATGAGAAAATTGTCTTGAAATAGGACTCTACCATGAATATTCAGTTGACAGAACAAGCCATACTAAGGGCGGACATTTTCCCCTTATTTCTTATATTCTGCTAGGATAGAACATTTTCCTAGGAAATACTTACATAAATATAAAGTTATAAGTAGATGAAATTATTTTAAATGCCGTAACGACAAATTATTTACTAAAAAAGAAGCCTTGTATGTCCCTCTTTGGAACGCGGCGTAAATTTAATTTTTACGTAAGGACTTATTGAAACCTCCTTGGAGACAGTAAACTTTTATATGGATAGTTCATTCTGCTAAAATGCTTCAATTACTCATTTTTTTATAACAATTCTACCATAATTGAGTGAAAGATACCCCATTATTTTTATTTATTGGCCTGAAAAGTTGACATTTTGAGGAAATGAGAGGTACAAATTAACCAAAAGAGACCTTATAAGGAAAACAAAGAGGTTCATTAGTGGTATTTATCTTCCTAAAATCATCTTTTGTATCATATTCAACTGTTTGTAGGCAGATAAGATCGATATTTGATCAGTTATTGGTCCACACTCTATTCTATCTTGATGCGGCTTGATTTGTCTTTGCTCGAATCGCTGTAGATGTCGTCTTTCATTATACAAGATTTTTCTCAAAATATATATTGAACTGATTATGACAAAACTTTACAGAAATGCTTGAAATAACCAGTATAACAAAGGTAAAAAGTCACATTCAGTTTATTGAACAAAAATGTCTTCTTTATAGAGCACCATGTTTTTCTGTTGAAGTTTGTTTTTCATTCTGATATTTTGACCTATGATATAGATTAAACATTGGGTATTGGAGTAATGGAGAAAAAACTTGCACATATTTTGAAACCAATGTTGCTTTGCATCCAGTCAAAAACAAAAGTTTAACATTTTATACAATTTAGGGAGATGTGAATATCTAAAAATAACATGGACATAAAGTAAGGGGTAACGGCAAGCACATGTGTACCTAAATAAAACCTTTCAAATAATGAAAACGAAAGACGGAAGTCCACGTATCGCGGACACTTTGTATGACCCTATGAAAGAGGTATTTTCTGCATAATTCACAAAATGATTACTTAATAATAAAGCACAGATGGAAGAGGAAGAGTATGATTGTCTTGAAAATAAACTCATCGTTGAAACGGGCAATATAGATAATAAGAGAAAAGAGCTAAAATACTACAAACAGAAAGATTTGCCATACGAATACCACTCAAAGAAATGGACGAACTATTGTCTAAAGAAATAAGTACACCCCCATCATATTGGTCACAAATTTAACTAGTGTATAATTTGTGCATTTATTTTAAGAATTTAATAAAGAATTTTTCCATCCCTTATGCATTGTATCAAATTATGACATTTTCATTGTCTTTGCCTTCCAATTGATATGCAGCCAATGCATAACCACATCATTTTAGCAAATTTCACTTTGTAATTTGGTTCTGATCAGCACAAAATTTGTTCAAATAGTTAAAGAGAAGCCTTTTACAAATACTAGATAATGATTGACATCTATTGGTGTGCTGATCAATAATTTTTATTTTATAAAACCAAAGAACACTGTTTTGGAATTGAGAAATTATAAACGTAAAAGCAACAGTTAAAAAAAAATAGAAACAGTTAAATACATTTTCCCACAATTAACCCATTTCTTTGACGTCAGTCGCTCGTTGATTATCGTTTACGAATCTGATGACATTACGTTTGATAATATTCTGGCTTTTTAATCGGCCATTCCAACATTTCAAATTATTGATCATGGGAGTAAATCGAAACTCTCGTCTTACAATCCAAACAACGCGAGCATTATGATGCAAATGCAAACAATGAAAAACGAAGTGAAAGTATTTTAATTTATCAGATATAATTTACAATCAGAGAGAATTTTTTTATGCAAAATGTCGGACGTCACAAGTCATTAACTTCCGGTCAAAACAGAAACCTGAATAAACCGGCTCACTGTCCAAACCGGCCCTTTTGCATGGTCCCGTAGCCTGCCGGTTTATACAGGTTTTACTGTATTTAAAAGGAAAAAATCATGAGCCCACATCAGATATCTATGTTTAATAACTGTTATCAAACATAGATATCTAATGTAGGCTCATGAATTTTTCCTTTTAATTATTTGTATTACTATGGCCAAAAACATTGCAATTGTCAGGAAGATGATTAAACTTAAAGTTTCGACGATGAATTAAGTCATTTACTAGTACACACAAAGCATTTTTGAATGCTATTATCCAGAAAGATAATTTTAGATAATGTTTTTCTGTAGGGTGATATGAAAAATATGATACTTAAACTGATAAAAAACACTTTCAACGGGACAACATTTCTAGTTTATTAATTATTTATCAGGGTACAGACATGGTCTTTTTCTTTTGTTAGTGCCAATGGAAAGATACAGTCTCCGAAATATTTTTACCTTAGTGATGTTTTCTTGGGGTAAGTGTCTTACGTTTCTATGAATCTAAAATTTCTTACTTTAAATTACGGTAAATAAATATGTGTTATTTTCCTGTATTATATATATTCGAATATGTAAAAAGTGACAAAGTCGGCTACTAGAAAGTTACATAGAATAGGGGAACTCAAATGTGCGAGACTAATCCAAAACTAAATCTAGAAAAACGAAAAATTTGCGATCATCCACTGTATACAAGTACTCAATTGTTTGTTCTTTCTTTTATGTAATAGATGTTTACCGATATTTCTTATATTTATTTTCATTAGTTTTGCATTTTTAAGATAATTCATCAACTATGGCAATTATTTCATGAAAGTTCAGTTCACTTTGCTTGCATTTCCTATAATAGCTACCTTGATGCAACGGTTGCTTCTCAAAAGGAAGCTATAAAACAATGAATTCTAAGTTGTGAACATGAATTAAATTCCTCTCGTAATTTTCACGGATACCAAAGTTGGTTGACCGGTTTGGATTCTCCGTTTCCCAGATAATAACGGATATGTTCCAAAAATACAATTCCGAACCCTGTTCCCAAATGTGACTTATCGAATTATACTTATTTCCGGGTTTTAAATAACTTGAGCAATACGACGGATGCTACATGTAGAACAGCATCCGTAACATTTTGGGAGCTCCTGAGATCAACCTAAATTTTAAGTGAGGTTCCTGTTACTCAATCTTTAATTTTATATGTTGTGTTTGGTGTACTATTGTTTGTCTATTTGTCTTTTTCTTTTTTTTTAGCCCCGACATTGTCTGTTTATTATCGACATATGAGTTTGAATGTCCTTCTGGTAACTCTCGGTCCTTTTTTGGTTTACGTAATTGTGTGTTTCGTAATAACCCGAACTCATTATATATTATAATAAAATTGAGAATTTAAACAACTGGTTTTAGAATAAATTTGTTTATTCCTAATGCAAATACGTTATAAGTGAATCAATGTTAATACCAACATATGCCATTCTTAATGATCTGACGACAGTATCGTAACTTTATCCCTTCAAAATAAGTCTGTTTAAGGGTTTGGTTTATAAGAATAGTTCAATAAAAGATTAAATGTGAACTGCCTGAACGTATAAGATGTTTTATGTTGATTATCATTTACGAATATTGTCCTCGTTGTGCTCCTTTTTGCGACATTTGTATCTATTGTGTCTGTTTGTTTTGTTCACACATCGTTGTCAATATAATAGAATTTGATGCGACTGTAATACAAGTGGGAGGTTTAGCGCTTTAAAACCAAGTTTAATCCACCTTTTCCTACATTTGAAAATGCCTGCACCAAGTCAGGAATATGACAGTTGTTATCCATTCGTTTGATGTGTTTTAATCATTTGATTTTGCCATTTGTTTAGGGACTTTCCGTTTGTGAATTTTCCTCGGAGTTCAGTATTTTTTGTGATTTTACTTTTTCTCGTGCCGATGATAAAATTTAGTAAATGTTTTGTCTAGATTGCGACATCAAATACTCTGATGTAATAATTTTTCAGTAATACAGATATTTCTTTCGTTAAAATCAAACATGTTGTTACATACACGAGCGAATCGATAAAATTGTGATATATAAACACCATAAGATGGTTACAAAGGAACGTCACCATATGAATAATCCTTTCAGGTTTTCCTAAGGTCTTAATGCTCCTATATTAAACAAGGTCGTTATCTCTACCATTCTGGGCCAGGTCTCTTTTAGCCTCTTTCTTTTTCGTCTACCATCAAGTGTCCATCTGACCCGTATAGAAAGAGTGACTACACAGTGGTGTTGTATATTCTGATCTTCGTTTTCAAACTGACTGACCTTCTTTTCCATGTCACACTAGAGCTTGTGAGTTTACAACTTAGTTCTTTCGTGATTTTATAAACAGTGCTTAGTTCTCCTTTAGACGCTGCTGTCTCTGCTTCTTTAGCAAGGGTCTCTCGGTATATTGCCTTATCTACTTTGGCTTTACGGACTACTTCTTTGTCTTTGACTGAATATTCTTTTCTTTTGTTGTAGTTTGGATTCGTTCTGATTTTGAGCTATTCAGTTTTGTCTTTATGTCTTTTCTCTGCTGAAAGGAGTCATCACTTATTCATTTCTTCCTTTCACGTTTTCGAAGTCCTAGAGTGTTTCTTGATGTTTCTTTAAACACAATTTCAATCCTTCTCCATCCCTTTTCTAAGCTTTTTACAATGCTTAGCTCATTGTCTTGTAGGTTTTCTAACACTTGAAATCTGTTTCTGAGCTCGATCTTAGATTTCTTCAGAATTTCAGGTTGTTTTAGTTTGACTCTGTCGAATATTTCCTTGTAATTGTTTCTATTCTTTACTGCCTTTCTTAGCTTTAGCCTAATTTTACCACAGATCAAGTGATGGCCACTACCACAGTCTGCTCCCGTCACACATGGAGATTTTCCATCTTCCGTTTATCATCAAATTATCTTTATTTATTTTATCACGACTTTTTGGGGAGTTCCAAGTGATTTTATGGATGTTTTTGTGTGGGAAAAGTGTACCTCCTATATTAAACAAGGTCGTTATCTTCACAAATATCAACAAATAGTTCTCCATTTTCATTTATTGTGCAAAGTCCATGTTTGCCCATTACTCTTTCTCTATCTATTTAGTCATTTTCTACTTTAGCATTCATGTCACCCAAGACTATAGGGATGCCATCTCTCGTGGTTTTGCAGATAATACCTTGAAGTTTCTCATAAAAAGTTCTATTTTTTTCATCATCCTCATTTACCTGAATATACAATATTTTCATCTGTAGATAGAGTGACAGATCCACAGTTAGTCCACCTACATTCGCTTATTCAAAAATTATCAAAAGTGTACGACTGCATCTCTTCAACTACATGGGCAGTCTTCCCACATTCATACATGGTTTGTACATTCTATGCTCCTATCTTTATATGTTCTTTTGGCTCAAGAAGGTTGCTTTTCCTGTTGTTAGCTTTTAAAAAGCTTTCACTAACAACGTTAGTGTTGAAATTGTTTATGTTTACTGGTCTGGTTTCCGTAACTTGTGTTTTTTTTAAACGAAATAGTTAGTCTCTTGTGCTCAACCCCCTAACCTGGAGGACCAGATGATTTGTAGTTGAGGTTTCATTCCCCTAGATCGAAAGCAGACTAAAGCTGACGAGCAAAGATCTACCCGGATTGGTATCACATTTGTCTCTCTTAGATGAATTGCCTTTCTGAGCTGTCAACCCCATCTGATCGACTATTTACCCATAGCTGGGACAAGGTACATCTATGGGGCCCTTGTTTCTCCCAGATCTACATCAGTTTGACCTGGCCTCGAGTGAGACCACTATCCGTGCGTTATCACGAGATGAAACCAATGGAGTCATGGTAAAGTATAGGCTATATACTGACAGGAGAGACTGACGCATTCGGCTCTCTTCTAGACGCATAAAACTACCCTGTGGTTTTCACCACCAACACACAAGATTTGTGATTTTATACAAATTTGTAAAAATGAAAAGAAAATAGAACTAATTGCATAACAGTGTGGTCGACGGTAAAACGTTTGTAGGTAGTAACTTGTTTGTCAACGGCTATGATTTTATGCTCACCCAGTCTGTCAGAGGCCTTCCAGTGGGGATTGAAATATTCACTTGTTACACATTTCGATACATAAAATGAAACTTTCTTTTTCCAAAGCTTAAAGGAATTTGTTTCAAATATTTGTTATATCATCACATACAACCGTGTCATTTATAAGAATAATAATGTTCAGAGATAATATCATTTAATAATAATAAAAAAAAAAAAGGTTTATCCATTGTAAAAAAAAACTATTAAGTTGATGGGGTTAATTTACAAAATATCTAACTTATGATTAAGAGCACAACTACTTCTACGGTGTGATCATTTAAGAATGACCTACTATTTATTCAATGCATATACATGTGGGTTTTGTTTGTGAAGAGTTCAGGATAATTAAAAGGCCGTAATTAAAAAATCATTTTATTTCTTTGTTTAATACCATAAAACGATTCATTCTCTCAGATATTTGTCACTTTGCTTTATCTTCAAGTCCAACACAATTTCTCACGTTTCTTACAAAACTTATATTCTTGTATTCTTTTGTTGAAGAATGAATATTGCACCTTTTTTTAATCTATTTTTTTCATTTTTTTTGTGTGTCTCGTTGCGTATCTGACAAACTGACTATCTCTTTATTCATATTAAAAAATATACGAGATGGCATCAATACAAATTCATGACACAAAAATAACAAAATAATTTCAAGTTTCCTATATACAATTTGTTTTACATTTTACCAATACATTAACGTAAATTCAAATTTCACAAGATTTAATCCAAATAGCTTTTTGACTTTCCAATAACTTGCAAGTACGCAGATAGGGCAGAAGTATATTCTGTCTATTTTGTATTTGCACAACTTTTGAAGGTGGATCATGCACTCGGTTTTAAATAAAACTAAGACCAGATAAAAGTTTAAAGATGACTTAATTCGACAACCGCAGTTGTTAAATCGCTTTGACGTCCGCAAAAAGATGATCAATCCACACATGTATATATATAGGAAGATGTGGTATGAGTGCCAATGAGACAACTCTCCTTCCAAGTAATAATTCATAAAAGTAAACCATTATAGGTCAAGGTACGACCTGCAACACGGAGCCTTGGCAAGCTATAGAGGGCCCCGAAACTACTAGTGTAAAACCATTCAAACGGGAAAACCAACGAGAAACGAAAAACACATATGAACTACATAAACAGACGACAACATGCATTGTAACTTTTAAAGCCAATTAAGTAAAAAGAAATAATCTGAAAGAACGTGCGATATCATATTAGGAAAATTGATGGTCAAACCATAACAAAAATTCAAGTATTTTAAGTATTCAACCTTTATAGCTTGCTGTTCGGTGTGAGCCAAGACTCCGTGTTGAAGGCCATTTTTATTTATATTCAAATCACAAAGGTTATTCCTGATTAGTATTTTTAATTATTTTATTTAGGCGTTTAGAACCTTTGGTGACCTCACAGTTTAAATTTCTATAATAAGTACGTCGTGAGCAGTGGGTATTACAGACGTACGTTCACCTAATTTTCCCCAGTCAATGAATGGCCATAGCTACACTGTTATGAATTTCATTTTATTGCATTTTAAATCTCTATTTTGCTCACATTTGTGCACATTTAAACCGGTGCCACGTGTGGAGTAGGATCTGCTAACCCTTCCGGAGCACCTGAGATCACCCCTAGTTTTTGGTGAGGTTCTTGTTGTTTTTTCTTTAGTTTTCTATGTTGTGTCATGTATACTATTGTTTGTCTGTTTGTCTTTTTTCATGTTTAGCCATGGCGTTGTCAGTTTATTTTCGATTTATGAGTTTGACTGTCCTTTTGGTATCTTTCGTCCCTCTTTGACAGATAAAAGCTGATTACACTATTTCACTGTTTTTTCCAAATATAAATTAAACATATGGTACGAGATATTAAGAAGAAAAGAAAGAAATATGTTTAAATTGATCAATCATAAATGAAAGTGCAGTTGTGCAATAATAATTCGTTTCTACCAGCCAGTTTGGTTCAATTTTGTCAAAACAAGCTAAGAAACATCGCTGACAAATCATTTTCTTGCAAGTGAATAATTCGACCTCATTGAATATGTATTCATGACCTTTAATGTAAACCCGTCCCTAGAAATGGATGACACATGAATGAAGGCGCCTTCAATCAATAAAAGGAAAAGAATGTCAACATTGAATTTGGAAGAGGGGTAAATAAAGACAACAGTAGTATACCGCTGTTCGAAAGTTATAAATCGATTGAGAGAAAAAAAATCCGGGTTACAAACTAAAACTGAGGTAAACACACCAAAGAGGAAAACAACGAAACAACAGAAACACAAAAGTGTGACAAAAAACCAAAACGACAATGCAACACACACAGAAACGTACAATAATATAACAACTTAATAAACCATTTATATAGCTTGTTGTTCGTTGTGAGCCTACTAGGCTCCGTGTTGAAGGCCGTACCTTGACCTATTATGGTTTACTTTTATAAGTTGCTATTTGGATGGAGAGTTGTCTCATTGGCACTCATGCCACATCTTCCTATATCCATTTGATTGATTGATTTCATCCACAAAGACCTATTACTTACAGGTTCAATGATTAACATATATTTCCAACCTATGATACACCAGGTTGAGAAAAATCCAATTTCACGAATTCGATATATATTCATATCGATATGTTTACATAGAGTCAATTGAACGTCGGCAGTCTTTGGAGATCACCTGGATGGTTTATAAAATAACGTGTAGGCTAAAATACACACACAATGGTGATAAATAAAAACGAGCATATACATTGTAAATTGTTTATTTCAGCCTTTTTTTAAATTTGGATACACGTTTGGTATGTTATAAATCAAATATGAGAATTTGGGTAAAATTTGTTAACAAAAATTAGAAAGTAGGTCAAACTTTAATAACGTATTTTAAATGATTAAAAGATGGAAACTGAAAGTTGCAAAAATGTATACATTTGAACAAAGGTGACTTAAACTAGGATTTTTAACAAATTGTGATTAAAACATGTTTAATCGAGAACAAAACATCCAATTAGTTTTGTTTTATTGTAAACAACGCATTTAATATTAATAAATAGGGAATAAATTCCACAACGGCTTGCCATAGCATTCAAATGAGTAAGCTGACTTATATTAACTAAGGTAACTAGGATGGCATGTTTTGGAAAAAAATATCACAAAGTAGACATGAAAAATCCGTGAAAGAAGGTTAAAAAGTGAAATTAAATAGAGTATTAAAATTTTGAACTACACACTAATGTTTTTCGGATAGACCATGGTAGGAAATACAGCGGATTTTTGTTTACAATTAACAAATCGATACAATAGGAAATAAAACTTAAAAGGTTGACCTGGAAAAGGAAATCGTGATAATAAAAAATTAATAAATAGCATTTGCTCATTATTATTTCCTTTATGATTTTGTAAAATTCAAATGTTTTCCTTTAAATCTTTAACTTTTCTCAATTTTAACAAATTAAACACCCAACGTTACATATGTTGTCTTGTTTAAAAATTATCCGTTAGTTTCGATTAAGTACACATTTACTATAGGAAATGATTAGCTAAGCTGTGTTTGGCGAAACCTTTTGGAATTGTGAAATGTCAATGCTCTTCAGCCTGTTAATTTGACCTTTTTAACTTTTTAAATTAGAGCAACACGGGTGAGTCTTCTGTAGACGAAATACCCGTGTGGCTTACAAAAATAAAATCCTGGTATCTTTAATGTGTTAATATATTTATAAATGAATACACAGTTATGAAGAGTTAGGAATAAATAACGATGATGCAGTTTTACTACCAAAATAAACTTTTCCAACAAGACAATAATTTATATGTATTATATTACAGATTTAGTATTAACCCAGGAGGTAATTTACCAGAGGTTAGGATCTACAGTCGAGCTGGTATGTCCGATTGTAAAGACTATTCGGGCTATTACATGGCTAGGACCATCAAATTATAAACATTACGCTGTAGGGACTGAAGTAGTTCCAGCTGTGTCGACTCAAGTGGCTATTAATGAAACTGCTATAGATAAAAAGTCCATTTTACTTATCCACCGTTTCAGCGAAGACAAAAGTGGAAAATACAGATGTACGGATTCTGTTGAACGACGAGAATTTAACTTATTAATTAAAAGTAAGAATTTAAATAGACGCCCGATTTGAATTATACAATTCAGATATATATATATATGTATACAATATGATTACACTGTGGAAAAATAAAATTTATTTGTAGAAACTTTAGAAATAGGACGAAAAGCAAGACTTGCTGATGTTTTCTCCTGTTTTGTAGCGAGTACAGATAAATTTATATTTCTGACAAGTCTTGTAATGTATTTTACACCGGGCACTTAAAAATTGGATTGTTTAAATTCAAATAATTGTCTTTGATTTTTTTCAAATATTTCGACATAATTTGAATGCGGAACACTAAAAATCCCTTAAGGAACTGGTAACAAAAAGAAATATCTTCATTAACGATTGCTCAATATGGAGAGGGACAACAGGACACTATATTTGCATACGTACAAGTAAAGCAATAAATGATTTTTTTCACTTGTTATTTGAACAACAGTTGGATAACTGCCGGATAAACTTAAATGTTCGCACTTGATTAATGTTTACATGAATATATAATCTATTCTTTAAAATAGATAAGTATCTTTTTATAGTTTAATGCACCAGTCCTATACCAGGAATCTGTTGTTCAGTGGTTGTCGTTTGTTGATGTGGTTCATGAGTGTTTCTCGTATTATTTTTTTTTTATAGATAAGAACGTTAGTTTTCCTGTTTGATATGGTTTTAAACTACTATCAGTCATTTTATGCCTTTTATAGCTTGCTTAGTGGTGTGAGCCAAGACTCCGTGTTGAAGGCCGTTGAAAGACCTATACAGTTTTATGTTTTTACAAATTGTGACTTGGATGGAGAGTTATTTCATTGGAACTCATACCACATCTTCTTATATATATTATCATTAATTTATGTTAAGCCACGTTGCAACTAAATATTAATTATCAGATCATTGTTACGAAAGCAATTTTTGAAAGACATTGCATACATGCAGTATATTTCAAATCCAAATCAAACAAAAAAAAAGTTTTTATTGTTTAAGATCTTTATGTTTAATATTTTCATGCTCATACAGAAGTTCTCATTATCAGCAATAGCTTAATTATATGATATTATTTTCACATAAGTATTTTTAAAGGTAGTTTCTTCTCGAAAAATGGCAAAAACGTTATATACCAGTTCTATTTGTAATCAACGTTCATTACAAACATTGCACACATCTTCGGGACGAGTAGATTTTTACAATAAATACAGTATAGGTAGGTCAGTTGGAATGCAGGGCGAGAAATTTCAACTACCATCTGAAAATGAACTTTTTTGTGTGTTAAGGAGAAACGGAATTTAGGACGTTTGTGTGTGAAAGTATTATTATAGATTCCATACACTTTGTAAATCAATTTTCTTTATAGCTAAGCATGTATAAAATTAGTTACTAGGTCTAGCAATCTTTACAAATATTTTCATTCTTTTTTATTGATTTGCCCGCCTTTTTCACAATCGTCAGATGCCTTTCAAATATTTGAACGATGATGAGTAACATATTGATTTTTTTTTCTCTGAAATTGCAAAATCACATTACTGAATGCATTAACATTAGCACAAATGAAACATTAAAAAAATATTTACTGATTTGTTTTTATTCCATCAAGGAAATCCATCGGACTTAGTTATAGTAAATGCGACAGGTAGAAAAATTACTTCAGTTCAAGGAAGAGAACAATATTTAGAATGTAGGATAACCAGTGGACAACCTGGCGGCAATCTTACCTGGTCAACAGACGGATCTGTTGTTGCAAGAAACGGACCAAGTTTGGTTAGTTACAACTTGATACCTGAAAGATCTGACAACGGAAAAGCATTTATATGTGAAGCCTTTAATAGTGACGGCGAGAGCATATTGAAATCCTCAGTCATTCTTGAAGTTTTTAGTAAGTTTGTTCGTTACCTTAAATTATAATATACTAGAACACACCCGAGAAATCGCGGGCATGTAAAGCGTCGCTTAAAGTATGTACATGTAAACTGTTCTAAGATGAAATTTTGTAAAACATTTTATGACTTGACAATTTCCGGAAAGGAATAAAAATTCAAAGGTATTTCGGGATAGGTCAGTTTTCTTAGTCCCCCCCTTTTTTTCGAAGTCGTTTTTTTTGTTTTCTGTTAATTTCATTAGTTTCGCGTTTTTCTATACTATGAACATACATATCGTCGCTGGGCTTCCAAAATGTCGTATATTTTGGCTAAAATACCTTTTGACACTTATGTTCTGGGCGGGAGGAAATCGTTGGTATAACAAAATAGCATACAGTTAGACCAATCAAAACGTTTGAAATAAGACATATTACAAAATTGCCAATCTCAGTTGTTTGTAAAGTTTGCTTCCAAAATGTTGTATGAAAATGTTAATGGTCGAATAATGGCTTTGGGAATAAAATAAATGTACATTTCTTTATTTCTGTGAAAAAAAATTAAGTTCTCGGATAATCCAGAAATTTCATAGTTTTTATTTCACTGCTATTTACAAAAAGTTTCCAGTTCACATAAGATATTTTGGAAGCATGAATTTTGTCAAAATTTTCAGAGCCTGTTTGTGAGAAATTTTTTTTTTTTTTTTAAATTTGTAATTTACAACATTTTGGAAGCCCAGCGAAGATATAGTGACATACTATACATAAAGTGTATTTGCTATTTACTATCTATTTAATATATCAGTGACCGCTGTGGATAGTAAACTTGAAATTGATAGTAAAAAGCACTTTCTTAATAGTATATGTATGATTATAGTATACAGAAACACGCCAAAATAATTGTCATTTCCACAGGTTCTTATCATGACTATTATGTGTAATTTTAAAAACAGTCCTAAACGGAAGTTTTGTCCATGACTTAAAAGTCCGTCCGATGATGGAAACAAAATCTGGACGTTTATTTTCGTTTTTCTCCAAAAATAGCCCAAACTGAATTATCATAATCGAGATTCGGAAGAAGTCACAGTGGCGGATCCAGAACTTATCATAAGGGGCGGGGGGGGGGGGGGGGGGGGGGGGGGGGCATGACTGGCCTATTGCGGGGCTCTCCAGTCATGCTCCAGTTATCCCTACATAATCAACCAGATTTTACCCACGAAAGGGGAGGGGGTGCCCCCCCCCCCCTGGATCCGCCTATGGAAGAGAAGCAACACGCAAAATGAGGTCTTCTCATTTAATTATATCGATTGTTTTAAACAGATCTTCAGATTGTTTGAAGAATCTGCATCTGACTGACAGCGTCACAATGAATGTTTCAGTAATAAATTAATACGTTAAATGAAAAGTACAACTCTGTACTCGTACTATGAACAACATATTCATTTCTTTTACTAAAAAGTATTCACGTTCGCCTAAACAACAACATTTTTATTTTTATGCCCCACCTACGATAGTAGAGGGGCATTATGTTTTCTGGTCTGTGCGTCCGTTCGTCCGTTCGTCCGTCCGTCCGTCTGTCCCGCTCCAGGTTAAAGTTTTTGGTCAAGGTAGTTTTTGATGAAGTTAAAGTCCAATCGACTTCAAACTTTGTACACATGTTCCCTATAATATGATCTTTCTAATTTTAATTCCAAATTAGAGTTTTTACCCCAATTTCACGGTCCACTGAACATGGAAAATGATAGTGCGAGTGGGGCATTCGTGTACTGAGGACACATTCTTGTTAAATTTACCTCAGTGAACTTTATCATGTGTTTCAAAATTCTTTCTCTTTCTTTCTTTTTTTTATATAGATTAGACCGTTGGTTTTCCTGTTTGAATTGTTTTACAATAGTCATTGTGTAGCCCTTATAGCTTGCTGTTCGGCTACGGTTTGAAGGTTGTACTTTGGCCTTTAACTGTTTATCTTTTACACATTGTGACTTGGATGGAAAGTTGTCTCATTGGCACTCATACAACACATTCCTATTTCTATGAAACATCACTGAAATCATGCACGAATTTAAACAAATGTTTTCCTCCATAAAAAAGAGCCAATGAAACATTGCAGCTCAAGCTAAAAAAAAAAAAAATAACCATACTTAATTTTAAGTGAATGTAAATTGAAATGAATAAATCTTAGGTTATGAAAACCACTATGTATTGCTGAAAGAAAATATGTTTCAATACTCTACAGGTGACAAGTTTTGCTAGAATTTCTTTTTTTCTAAATAGCGTTGTGTTTGAATCAAAGTTTTGGAAGGCATACCATACACAGCATCATTTCTGTACATGTCTAAAGCCTCGGTCACAACTTACCGGATAGCACGAAAGGACGCCTAACGGATGAAAATAAAAGTTGTTCGTTGACAAAATTGTTACCCGTTGGGAGTCCGTTGATGTAATGACCGAATAAAACGGACGTGTAACGAATGCATAACGGACACACAACGGATATGCAACGTACGAGAAACGGAAACGTACCGGACAGAACGGATGTCGAACGTACATCCAACGGACGAGTACCGCATAAAACGGACACCTAACGGAAGCGTACCGGATAAAACGGATGAACAAGATATACGTAAAAATTAAAGGCAACAATAATAATACATGAAAATCGCATACATATTCAAAATGTTTCTGTGTAACTGGTTTTGGTTTGTTCTTCAAAATGCCGCCAAAGGGCAGTGTATGGCCTGAATGTAGCTGATTGATTGTAAAGACGTGCATTTACTCTAAGATCGATTATAAATTATAAGAATTTATGAACCTTAAGAAATCTGACATACCAATAATTGGTATTTCTGACGCAAAATTTTCAATTGGCATTTATCTGTTTCAGATCTGTTCATCATCCGTTTTATCCTTTATACGTCCGGTAGAAGTTCGTTTCTCATTAGTTCAACATCCGTTTTATCCCTTAAACGTCCGGTAGAAGTCCTTTTTTACCTTCCAGACCTCCAACTGATTATAACGGACATGTAACGGATACACAACGGAAACGAAACGGACGTTCAACGGACATTTTCTTCGTTGGACGTCCGTTCAAAGTTTTGAACATCCTCAAAATTTTCCACCGGACAGAACGGACGTCGACGGATAAAACGTACGCTTAACGGACATGCAACGGATATGGACGGACGTCTAACGGATAAGAACGGACGGCTAACGGACATGAACGGATTGAAAAAAAGTTATCCGTTAGGCGTCCGTTCGAGCTTTCCGGTATGCCCGCGTCACACTGTCCCGATTTTTACGCCGATGGCAACATGATAATGGAAATTTTCAAAATCGGGACTGATCGTATCCAGATCGGGCTATTCGTAGTGCTATCTTTAACCATCGTAGAACCATCGGCCACTTTTTCTAGGCTTCGGGGACAACTTCGGGAAGGGTTCTAAATTTTTTAACATAATAAAAAATCCCAAAGGTGCGTCCGATGTTGAGGGTTCGTATTGAGTTCGTATCACCATCCTCACCATCGTAATGTCACCGGGAATGCATCTTTGCACATCGTATTGCATTCGTGTTTCCATCGTTTCCATCGGGCAGTTTTGACATTACGATGTCTACACGAATGGATCACGAAGATACCCGAAGGTCTTACGATGGCAACACGACTTCGTGAAGACCTCGTAATCCCGTCGTGTTGCCATCGAATAAAAGTACGAAGGCGACAAGATGGAACTACGACGATAATAAATCCATCTAAATGTAAGTTAATTTTCGCGCTAAAATACATTTAAAGTGCCATGCGCGATATGCACTGGTCAGTCTAATACGACAGTTAAGAAAGACGTTCACAAAACATGGAGCTCATATCATATGATTCTATGAGAACAAGAAAGGGTTGTTTCTATTAATTCAAATGCAAAGAGCAGCTATTACAGGCTCAGGATTTACTTTTACAAGTAAAATATTATTTTTTGTCAATTTTTTATATCAAGTAACATAATGAAAATCATAAACGCGCCTCGTACACCAACACTGCAGGTAAACGTATATAGGGAAACCAACTTTTTCTTCATTATTCTGATTTTTTTATATATCGTCTGAGTTGTTGTCACACGAATGTTTACTCCATTTTGTTTTCTATATGTCATATTTTGCCGCATTTGTTGCTTTCCCCGCATCCTTCCTTTTGTCTATATATTCTCCTGATATTCTCCTGGAAAGAGCTCTTTTTGAATAAAAGGGATCAACGAACCCATTACCTTACCTTTAAGATAGATCAGTAAACATGGGCATAATTATGGGTGATTATTCAGACTAGTACACTCATTTTACAGTTCAAACAAGGCAATGCCGAGCGTGGCATCCCCGCGTATGTAACATATTGGGGACAAATATGGACACTATATTTGTATATGACACATGCAGAAAATGGTAAATTGAATATGCATATTTGATACATAAACTTTTTTTTAGAAATCAACCAAAACATTCAGTAACTGGAAATACCTTTGATATTGTCTTTAGAACCAGCAGGTAAAAAAATGAGCAACCAATTTCCTGTGTATTATGCTATTTCAAGGAGGAAAAACAAGTCAATCTGCGTGACCTTGACCTTTGGACTTGAACGTAAAAAATGTCAGATCATTACAAGGAGGAACAATATACCAAATGTGGTTAAAATCTTTTGAAGCATATTGGTTTTAGAGTGTCCACAAGGGTGATATTGCCTTGTATTACAACTGCCACTGTGACCTTGACCTTTGAACTTTAAAGTCAATAGCGCTTAAGATATTCTTAACGAGTAACACCATACCAAGTTTTGAGCATTTTGGTTCTAGAGTGTCCATAACAATTTGATCTACACGTAACTTACATGTAGTAGGCGAGGGGATAATAAACGAAGTTTTATACGAATTAGACAAAAAGATCGATTTCCCGCCATGCATGGCAGACTTGTACAGAAACGATATGTTGTCGAAATTTTGTTCGTATCTTTTAGACATCGTATGGCCATGGCGCCATCATCGTAATCCATCGTGTAGCCTTCGTAATCCATCGTGTAGCCTTCGTGATCCATCGTGTAGGTTTCGGCTGAGATATGAAGCTTTAATACCCGCCTTCGGTTAACCTTCGAATGTCCATCTTTTGCTATCGTATATAATTTCGGCACCATCGTATAGACTTCGTTATTCATCGTACTTGCTTCGGTCACTTTTTGGTATTTTAACGAGATCGGGACCAACTTCGTACGAACTTACAATTTTCGCATTCGGATGTCCATCGTATATAAAAATCGGGTCAGTGTGACGCGGGCAGTAAGGTGTGACCGGGGCTTAAGAAATTCATTTTAATAATTGTATTACTGAAAGTGGAATGATATCGACTGCAACAGATTTGTTGCTTCATAAAGATTAATCGGAATACCATTTTATCAAACATCAGCGTTAAATATTGCCTTTGAAGACATTGTTATTCAAAGTTGCAAAAAAAATAATCATTTGTAAGAAAAAAGACTAATGGCATCTCAATGAAAAAAAAATAGTATTTGTTTTAAAGAAAACACACAGCTTTTCTTATAATTAAATTTTTGCCTTGGTTAAGAATGACTACACTGTTCAAATCAATAATGGGCACACAAAAAAAATCAAAATTGGCTTTTTTAAAAATATCAACCGAATTTATAATTAGTTATGCTAGTATCGTAAAGTGGTTGTATGGGACACAAATTAAGGCTAAGAAATAAGAAAGTCTGCTTGCAATGCTTGCAATGACACTTTCAGCTAGGTTACGTCACACTACAGGCGACGGCGTATACATAGAGAACGGTAGCGGGAACATCTCATTTGCAATCCGGAACATTCTAGGGCCCGCACATGAATTAAATAACAATAAAATGAAAATAAACCATGGAAATTTCACTGTCTCAGATAAATATAAAATTTTAAATATCTTTACTTAATCTTGAAATAATCTGTTTCTCGTTGTCTTGTCATCTATATGTGCAATGCCAAATGATACTGACATCAAAACCCTCTCCGGGTTGCATTCTTCTGTCTTTTGTGATATCCTTACATTCATTATAACTGTTTGCTGGTTATTATAGCTTGATGGACCGTGAAGTGTTCCTGCTAATGAATAACCAATTTTAGATTTCACGGCAGTGGGTCGATCACCTCTAATGATATGGTTGTCTACAATTGAAAAAATGTAGTCGGCTACTTCGAGTACTGAGACTTGAAAATTGTCGTTCTTAGTAACTGGATATGCGAGTTCTATTCCGGATATATATGGTAATTTTGCAACTTTACGGATGTAAGTTTTAAGTTGTGCAGCAATTTCCGTACGATCAATACTCAGCAATTAATCTTCATCTGTTAGCAAATGAATATCAGCATTTTTTAAGTATCTTATTCTAATCCTGACAAATTAAACTCTCTGTCTCAGTTATTGTTACCTTCAATTTAGCGGCTAGGTCTTCTGTGTTGAACGAATTATGTGCTCCTGCATCAAAAAAAATGTTGGTATCTAAACATTGTCGTCCCTATCTTACAGGATTAATTGTGTTTCTGAGTAAAACATCTGTGGTTGCCTGTGAATATAGAATTGCCAATGTGTCCAATTCCTTCCCGTTGTGTTGTATGGTACTTTCAAATGAATTTTTAATTAAGGTTGGGTTTGCATGCACGGCTGTCTTAAATGAGTCCCAAAACTGTCTGCCATTGAGGTATATATCCATTGAAAGTAGGGAGATTCGACTTGGGTAATTTGTTGTATTCACTTGTTGAGCTAAACGATGAGCCAAAATCTGACAAACGGAAGTTTGATTGCTCTGGTGTTATTTATATGAAGAGTTTACTATATGAACGGGTTATGTAGTTTCTAAGCGTGGAGTAAAACTTTATGCATGTGTATCTACGATGTTGTTTTGATTCAAAATAAATTTAGTGACTTCACTAATTTGACTTTTTAAGTTAAATGCATCCTCATCTACCTCAACAATCTCTGTTTCTATGTCCACATCATCCAGTTCCTGAACAATGTCCTCATCTGACTGGCGTAATATTCCTGTCACCGTAATATTCCTGCTACAATAAATAGCACAATTCCAGCAGCACCTGTATACGGGGTATATATCTCCAAATTGATACTATGTTCCAGTGCTTGCATTTCCTACCATGATTTTCTTGATAGAGGGTTGCTGCTCACAAGGAAGCTATTAAACCAAGAGTTCCAAATGGTGATGTTGAAATTATCTCTTCGTAAATTTTACAGACGCCATCACGAGTTGGTTGACCGTTAAGCTGGGGTCACACATTCACGATTTTTACTGCCGTCCTTGACAGGACCATTCCCGATTAAAATTTATCAAAAGTCTGATCAAGATCCTATGAATCGTGGATGTAAATTCAAACTTTAAAAATTTAATCACGACAACAATCAGATATTGTTCAGGAAGCGTCGATATTCAACCGTTTTCAAGCGAATTTATCCCGATAATCCCGTTCTCAATCCGCTTCTAATCCGATTTTTATCTTTCGCCAGGTAAAATTCGACCGAGTCTGTCACGACTGCGTCCCGATTCTACCGAATGTAATCCGACAGAGATCAGATAGTGACAAGACAGTGAACCGACGCTGACGAAATTTATCCGTTCGAACAAATTTCTCCAGATCATTCCCGTTCCACAGGACACCGTCCCGAATACACAGAACATTGTTAGGAATTCGATCCGATACAGCAGAATCTGTCACGATATATGCACGATTGTAATACGACAAGACAAAATCGGCTGAGGTTCCCCGAATGTTACGGGACGCACCTAACTGTCGGGGTGCTTTGCCGAACTATTCGGACCCTTCCCGACCAGTAGGAATCTGTTACGAACTAAAACGACTGCGTTAAGACAATAATAGGACATTCCAGATAATTGAGGATATTAATCCGACTTTTTCACTGTTCGTGTCGTATCGCTGTCTGATCTCAAACGGGAGTAATAATCGGCAATGTGTGAACCCCGCATTATGGAATAACCGTTTCACAAATGGTATCGGATTTGTTCCTTACGTCGTAACTACAATCCCCTTCCCTTTCATGAATGTGACCTATCGAATTTGACTATTTACCGGATTTGTTATAACATAACGAACACGACGGGTGCCACATGTGGAGCAGACTCTGATTATCCTTCCTGAGATCACCCATAGTTTTTGGTGGGGCTCGTGTTGCTTATTCTTGGGTTTTCAATGTTGTGTCATGTGTTCTATTGTTTGTCTGTTTGTGTTTTTCATTTTTAGCCAGACGTCTATTGTTTGTCTGTTTGTGTTTTTCATTTTTAGCCAGACGTTGTCATTTTATCTTCGATTATAAGGTTAACTGTCCCTCTGGTATCTTTTGTCCCTCTCTTGAGACTTATCATTATGTTGAACAAATCCTTCTTAGTGAATGTCTTCAAATTGCTTTATCAGTTTGGAAACTGCACATCCACTATGTCCTGCTCGTATCGAACGTAGCTTTGTTGAAGAATCTTAATAAATCATGCGTTGTGTTTTTCTATACGTTTAATCGTCGTGATAGCTAAATGCATATAATATAACGTCACAGAGTAAAGCGGTATGGTAACAACGTTACCATAACGTAATGTTTGTACTTCGCGTATTTTCCGACATTCTGGGGGCCGACAAAAGTGCAATATGTAACGAAAATTAAAAAATGTAAATTCACAATATAGATGAATAAATTTAAAATTAATGTCCATCTCAAATAAATAATCAAATTCCTTAACCTTGACTGAACACAATTAAAGTTTATTTCTTAGTCCATTCGTGGATGTTTCTTCTGGCACACACGGTAACTTCACTAAGCGGTAATTTTCGTTATGCGTTATAAATTTGTCCTGTATCTATGTGACTTGTTGACTCCAACAGTTGAGGGTGTGTTTTTTCGGGCGGTCTAGGTAGCAAGTTACTTCCTTGGAGAGTTTCCTCAAATTGGTTCATGTACGATCTACTTTGTACGAGCCATTGCGATGTGTTTTCTGGTCTTCTTTTTGCAACGGTCATACCTGAAGGTATATCATCTAAATGGTCATGTTTCCAAGGCACCTCTGCCGTGGATTGTCCTTTCTCGTTGTCAATAGCTGTGTTCTTGTATGAAATGTCGTTTACGAGATCTGTAGATGTTGACAGATGGTTGATGTTTCTATTTATCGGTCCTGATAATAAATATCCGATCTTTGACTGGACAGCGGTGGGTCCGTTTCCTCTAATAACTTTGTCGTCGATAATGTCCTAATAGTGGTCGGCGCCTATGAGTAAATTTATTTCAAAACGATCTCCACTATGCACAGAATGTGCAAGTTTAAGTCCGCTCAAATGTGGCAAGCTCCTTGTAGTTAGTGAAATACTGTTGTGAATCGGAACGGCAATTTCCGGAACAATAAGCGTGTTAATAACCATATCTTCTCCCGTGTCGGTCTGTAGCTGTATTGTTGCAGTGTCTAAGTTGCGATCTTTCTGAGACAAATCTCCGAACGCAGAGAGTTGAATGCTTACTTTTTCTGTGGGTTTTATTTCTAATTTATCAGCTAATTTCTGAGTTATAAAAGAACGCTGTGCTCCCTCGTCAAATAAGATGTTACATTCTACTTTTTGGTCGTTATATACAACTGGTGCAATTGCTGTTTTCAGGAGAATGTTGTGACTCTGTTGTGATGAATACATTACTCTAGTCTCGTTTAGTGTTTCAAATTCGTTTATTGCTGACTGTTGTATTGTAGGCTCCGGTGTCGTACCTGGAATGACCTCTTTAACTTTACATATGCTCGTATGATGCATTCCGTCACATTTTTTGCATCGTTTTGTAGACTTACATGCGGCCACTCGGTGTGACCCTAAACAGTTAAAGCATAACTGTTTCTGTTTTACGATTTGATTTCTAGCGTTTGCGTCTGTTACTTCAGAGCACTCCGTCGGATAGTGCTCACCTGAACAGAAAATACATGTACTTGTATTTTTCTTCGTATGTGTGTCTGTGAATTTGCTCTTGTATGAATGTGATTGCGTACCCATAAAAAATGCAGTGGCGTACAATCTGTCCGATTCCATGACTCCCTGTCCTGCCTCAAGTATTTCAATCTCTTTAGTTATAGATTTTCGTAAATTTTGCAATATCAAATTATCTCTCCCGTGTTCTCTTGCAATAGATTTTCTTATGTCAATCGGTAACTTGTCCAAAACTACAGGTACCAAAAGCGAACCATACATCTCTGGTGTTTGACCAAGTGACTCCAATCCTCGTACGTATGATTCTAATCTGTCTCCGTAAGACCTCAAGCTAAAAGCATCATTTGTTGGTGCGGGTAAATTCATGAGTGCTTTCATGTAAGCATGTATAAGTTTGCTAGGTTGTCCGAACCGATCTCTGAGAAGGTTGACTGCGGTTTCGTAGTTACTATTAGTCAAAGCGAATCCCTCTACTGTTTGCGCGGCGCTTCCCTCTAGCTGGGCTTTGAGATAATTAAACTTTTGGATTGGCGTTAATGTGTCGTTGTAGTGTATAGATGACTCGAAACAATCCCAAAATGTTTGCCACTTGAGAATATCTCCATTAAAATAGGGTAAGTCTAACTTTGGAAGCCTATGGTAATTAGTTTTTGAAGATCTCGGTTCTGACGGGACTTGAAACATGACATTCTCTGACGGACGGATATGCGCTGCAGGGGCGTTAATTGAATACTGCTGGTTCATAGAATCTATTGCACATCTGTTCATATCAACTCCAGCTTCGGGTGTGAAATGATATGCGTCTGGGTTAAGTCTGCTCGTTGAAGGACCAACAGTATCATGCGAAATTATAGTATTTGTTTCAAAGGACTTAATAAATTTGTCTAATTTTACAATCAAGTTCGTACATATACTCATCTGAGTCGGTGATTTCCTGCTCCAGATTTTCCTCCGATGTCTGTTCCAAAAGTCTGTTATTCAGGTCAATCAATGTTTTCTGTTTCTGCGTGACGGCATCATCAAGGGCTTCCACTTCGTCAACTTCTGTGTCTGTTTTTGACTTTAACTCGTCGAATTTCACCAGTAGCTTCGTGACGGCTCCTTTGTGTCCAGCACGAACTGATTTCAGCTTTGAATCCATATATATCCAAAGGTTACGGCACCATTAAATGTTGAAGAATCTTAATAAATCATGCGTTGTGTTTTTCTATACGTTTAATCGTCGTGATAGCTAAATGCATATAATATAACGTCACAGAGTAAAGCGGTATGGTAACAACGTTACCATAACGTAATGTTTGTACTTCGCGTATTTTCCGACAAGCTTCAGATTTACCCTGGTCTCGATACCAATATCGTAGAATAGTTGTATCGGACCCAAATTAAGGCTATGAAATAAGAGCGACTGCTTGCAATGATACTCGTATTGAAATTCTGAGCTAGGTTACGTCACAACAAAGGTAACGTCGTATACATAGAGAGTGATAACGGGAATATCTTTTGTGCAATCGTTAATAGATAGGTTTGGAAATAAGCACCTTAGGTTAAACAACTGAAGCTTTTAAACAATTTTTACTAAAAATATGTTTTATGACAATGACTTTATCTGTTAAGAAACAAATTCTAGTGAAACTCTCGTTTCCTCTTTTCCCTCTCTGTTGAATTTGTTTACATGAGAAACGTAAGAATAAACGGGTTCAGTTATAAATTTTGATATCACAAGTTAATGCAAATTACGATATCTTTATTACATCATTATCACTATTTTTATAGTATGTCCTACTAAATGCTTCTTATATAAACCAAGTGGAAAAAGCCAGGTTTCTGTTAATTATAAAACAGTCTTTAGAGTTGAGGACAGGGGACTCTTAGTTAGTTTTACTTATATATATATATAGCCGGCGAGGGAAGAACCAAAAATTTGCGAAAGCAAATTTACAGATCTAACATTGTTGGGTTGATGTTTAGACGAGTTGTATATACATTATGTACACAGCCATGTATCACCATCATTGATGGCGATCCGATGGATACATCTGTTGTAGGGTTGTCACTGACTCAGACGTACTTATGAATATGATTATTTTCTGTGACTGTATCTTACATTAATTTGTAGGATCCTTTACTATAGATAATTTAGCTGATCTGTAACAATAACATCTTCATGCCTTATATATCATGTACTGTAGTACGCCGCTAGATTAAAACTGACGTGGAAAGGTAACACATGCCCACCGAAAGCTCTTTTTTTGAGAGCCCAGGTGGTCGTGTGGTCAAGCGGGACGGCTGCAGTGCAGGCGATTTGGTGTCACGATATCACAGTAGCATGGGTTCGAATCCCGGCGAGGGAAGAACCAAAAATTTGCGAAAGCAAATTTACAGATCTTACATTGTTGGGTTGATGTTTAGACGAGTTGTATATACATTATGTACACAGCCATGTATCACCATCATTGATGGCGATCCGATGGATACATCTGTTGTAGGGTTGTCACTGACTCAGACGTACTTATGAATATAATTATTTTCTGTGACTGTATCTTACATTAATTTGTAGGATCCTTTACTATAGATAATTTAGCTGATCTGTAACAATAACATCTTCATGCCTTATATATCATGTACTGTAGTACGCCGCTAGATTAAAACTGACGTGGAAAGGTAACACATGCCCACCGAAAGCTCTTTTTTTGAGAGCCCAGGTGGTCGTGTGGTCTAGCGGGACGGCTGCAGTGCAGGCGATTTGGTGTCACGATATCACAGTAGCATGGGTTCGAATCCCGGCGAGGGAAGAACCAAAAATTTGCGAAAGCAAATTTACAGATCTAACATTCTTGGGTTGATGTTTAGACGAGTTATATATATATATATATATAGATATGTGTGTGTTCAACTCAGTTATTTTATTGTTGTTATTACTTTTGATTATGTCACAAGTATAGTGTTACTTATATGACAAATACAGATTATTATTATTTTTATTGTTTATGATGACAATATTTAAAAGTCATTTACCGGTATGTATTTCAGATATTCCAAAGATAAGCTTTAGTCCAAAACAGACTTTAACTGTAAAAGAAAATGAGCAAGCGCAACTGATTTGCATCAACGATGGAAACGACCAAAATGCAACAACTGTTTGGAAAAGACGACGTACATCAACAATTGTCCAAAGTAATTGTATATTGAATTTTAAAAACGTCAAACGGACAGATGCAGGCTTATACACATGCATAGTTGATACAAGAGTAGGTGTTTATGAAGACAATGCCAGAGTTATTGTACAGTGTAAGTGAGTTATTAAGTATCTGTCATGTGACGTATAATGCAATTCAATTATTTTCATACGATTTATAGATATAAGAAGATGTGGTATGAGTGCCAATGAGACAACTCTTCATCAAAGTCACAATTTGTAAAAGTATGGCCTTCAACACGGAGTCATCGCTCACATCGAACAGCAAGCTATAAAAGGTCCCAACAATGACTTCTATAAAACCATTCAAACAGGCAAACCAGTCGTCTAATCTTTATAAAAAAAGAGAAACACTTATGAATCACATCAACAAACGACAACCCCTGAACATCAGGTTCCTGACTTAAAACAGGTGCAAACAAATGTACCGGATTTAAACGTTTAAAGAGGTACCAACATTCACTGTTACCTAAAACAATAGTGTAACATCACACATAGAAAGACACCCTATAAAATATCAATTGAAATGGCTTAACTCAATCAAAAAACATTTTAACTCAAACAAGTGAACATATTCTGAACGAAAATATTTGGTCTATGACACAATGCAAATACGTTATAGATAATATAAAAAAGAAGATGTGGTATGATTGCCAGTGAGACAACTGTCAACAAAATACTAAAATGACACAGACATTAACAACTATAGGTCATCGTCCAGCCTTCAACAATGAGCAAAGCCAATATCGCATAGTCAGCTATTAAAGGCCCCGATATGACAAAGTAAAACAAAAATATTTTTAAGGAATTATATAACTATTTTATATATACTTTTTCCCAAATTATAAGGAAAGATATATTTCTAATATCGTAGCTTTTTTACCTAGATTCATTAAATTAAATTTGACAGCAATGCACCAAACTAAATTATAACCTAGGATTCAGTTAGATCAATATATTACAAAGATAAAGTTTGATGAAAATCTAAGTTGATTTGAAAAAGTTATGAAAAAAAAAAGTGTACTATCTCTATTTTTTCCAAACTGCAAATCCTAGCTTGTTTTACCTAGTTCTTGAATTTGACAGCAATACTTCAAACTTCATTACAACCTGGGATTCAGTAAGATTAATACACCACCAAGGTAGCTGTATAGTTTGATGTAAATCCAAGTTGATTTGAAAAAATAATTAAAAAAATTAAAGTGTACTATCTGAATATAGTCAGAACTGCAAATTCTAGCTTTTTTTTTTACCTACATCAATTTAATCCTTAAATTTGACAGCAATACATTAAACTAAATAACAACCTGGGATTCAGTAACTTAATATATATCTATGATAGCTGCATAGTTTGATGAAAATCCAAGTTGATTTGAAAAAGTAATTAAAAAATTAAAGTGTACTATCTCTATTTTGTCTTTTTTGCAAATCCTAGCTTTTTTGCAAAGATTAATTTAATTCTTTAATTTTACAGCAATACAACAAAAAAGAAAATGACCTTGGTTTCAGTAAGCTTAATATATATCTAAGATAGCTGCATAGTTTGATGAAAATCCAAGTTAATTTATTTGAAAAAGTTATAAAAAATTTAAAGATGCCTATCTGAATTTATATAATTATTTTTATTTTTACCTATTGTTATAATTAAATTCTTTCATTTCACAGCAATAAATCAAACTACCAAATAAGCTTGAATTTTGTAAGATCAATATTTAATTTAGTTAGATGGACTTATTTACACCAGTCCAAACTAAATTTGAAGGTCAAGACTAGTCGAGACAGGTCGAGCCTTGGTCAAAACCATTTCAGACTACACGAAGATCATCAAGTACTGAATCAGACTAATTAAGTAAAGTCGAGACCCAGTCAAGTACACTTAAGTACAGCTAAGTACAGTCGAGACAATGTCGAGACTAGTCGAGTAAAATGTGTGCTCGATTTTACTGGTCGAGCACAAAAACTGGTCAATTCACACTCTGAGCAGTTTGTATTGTAAGGTTTTAATACGCCCTACGGCTAATTTAGAATGTGAAATAAAACTCACCAATTAATATATATATAGTAAACCTTTTTGAATACTTTTACACTAGTAATATTGGGACCCTTTATAGCTTTTTGTTCGGTGTGGCCAAGGCTCCGTGTTGAAGGCCGTACATAGTCCTATAATGGTTTACTTATATAAATTTTTATTTGGATGGAGAGTTGTCTCATTGGCACTCACACCACATCTTCCTATATCTCTTTTAAACATTATTATCCATACACAATAAAAATACTACTGTAATTGCATGAAGAACGAAATAAATGAATTGTAACCACCGATAACGGTGTATGACAAATACAAGACACATTGTAAATAAGTTATTTTACCATCATAGTTTATGGAAAAGGGGGGTAGGGTTTTTTTTTCTATTTGTAATGACATTTCTATCTAAAAGTGAGTATTTTTTCAACAATTTTAATTGAATCGAATAAAATATTCAGAAAGATTGTCTTTTGAATAGCTAAACGTTTCTTAAACAGATCAGGATATAATTATATACCCTCCCCATCCGACCCTATTGTGAGTTACGTCAATGTTATTCAATAGAATATAAGAATATTTTGATCTTATTAGTTGATCATTTTTATAGAGTAAAAGGTATACATGAATTTAAAAGAGTTAAGAACTGACGCGAAGACGAAAATACATACACGTAGGTCACAGTATGATTTCCTTTTCAGTTATCCTCCTGAACATCCATGAAATATTTGCAGTGGACGTAAGGCAACCAATCAACAATCAATCAACCTATTCAGTGTGACTCAATAAGATTTTCAAAATCTTACACGCCAAAATGTTAAATCTGGCTTTTTTTGAAAAAAGTCTTCATTAAAATTCATCTGACATACATGATAATGTTTCTGTATTGTAGCGATGACTGAACTAAACTTCACGTTATATTTGTTTCAAAAATTAAAATGCGGATACACCTATCGATCATCGATTGAACTTTAAAAGATAGATTCCCAAATCGGCAACAAAACACTTTCAAACGAATATAATTTTGAAATAAATCATAGATTGCATTTTCATCAAAGAAAATAATGACCTCACACAGGTCATTATTTTATGCCTTGGAGCATATTCCATTGAACTATGGTATGGTTAGGGTTGATTCTGAAAAAGAATGACCTATGGTTCTGAAAGAAAATAACTCCATATTGGTATATAAAAAGTCAATAAAATAAGGGCTGAGGTGTTTAACAATATCACATAGACAACCATGACCTTAGACAAAAATATTGTACACAGGAAAATGAAAATAATTTTAAGTATACAATAAAGGAGAACGAAAATATTTTTTACATAGAAAATAATTTTGTTGTTCATAGTACTAGAATAATAGTGAAAATTTATAGTTATACAAAACAATTATCAAAGCTAAAATATGTATAGAAAATAGTGAGACGAGATGTAACACTAAATAAGTATATATAAAAAAGACATTACAAATTGTATTACATCAACAGGTCAAATTAACACGAAAGTACTTTTTGAGAGTATTCGCAGTTTTGGAAAGCTTGTTAAAAGCCAAAAACAATTAATGATATTATATAATGTCATGCATCAGAGACTAAAATCAACTAAAAGACAGCACAGGAATTAGTATTTTAACGTTGTGGACAGTGAACATGACTTTCGAGTTTGATTATTTCAATTTTAAAAAAGAAGAAGCATTTAAACCTCTATAAACATTGAATATTTGTAATAGACAAAGCGCAACACATAATATCGAGAACTATCACATGTCATGTTTGAAAGATATATCTTGGTCATGTTTTTGTTATCGAAATACTTTAGTTTTTGAATTAACTATGCATTGTATGTGTACACCTTCTCTGAGTTTCATAATTATAGTTCTCCCGCAACTTCATATTTCCATACCTATCCGTTTAAATTCCAATTTCAGTCTGATAATATCACATCAATATGACTGGTGTGTCCATTGTAAATCTTGTGCTGGTAACATATTAAATAGTTTTGCCTAATTTTTCATTATCTTGTTTAAATAAAATCATATGAATTTAATTAATTTTTAGATGCTCCAACGATTGATATTGAGTATTTTCCATCAACTAGAACAATAAAGTGTATTCCCAGTGGAGTCCCTGATAGTTACGTGTTCAAAGACTGGGAACATACAACCGAATACAACGATCATATTAGGTTTTTGGCGCCAACGAAGGAGGGACATAATGCAACTTTAACTATTCTCCAAAATGTAAACAATAAGGACACTCATCAAGAAAGAGGAATATACATTTGTCGGGCATCGAATAACATATCATCTGCTGATGGAAAATTTGTAAAGCAAAAGTATAATTTAAATTTGCCTGGTGAGTTCATTTTTCATTATGTAAAAATAGTGTGAAGGTACAATAATTTCTTCATTATGGCCTGGATAAGCCTTATGTTTTTTACTAGAACGAAGATGAAAGAAAGGTTAGAAATTTAAAAAAAAACCAAAAAAACATGAATGACCGGTTTGATGCTGATTTTCAACCACTTTCATATTCATTTTATTAAAGCAAAACAAAAGTTAATCTACATATCAAATAATGCTCAACCAGTACATAACTATTAAATCTTTAGTAACAGAAAAAAACGGAAACGAATTTCAGTCAGTCTTTACATACTTGTATTTCATTTCATATAAGACGTCGAATTGCTGTATAACTTTTAAATTATTTGCATATTTAAAGCTTAAATTCTGTTTACCAATAGTGTAATGTTTAAATATTTTTAAAATTAACTATCGTCAACAAAAAGACAATTTTATGAATAATTTGTTATTTCCAAGAACGGGATGTAAGTGTTTTATAATTATTAAATTTCAATTGAGGTGACTTGAAGGTCTATTGGGCCGAGAATATTACTATTTATCATATATTATATGTTTATAATCTAAACATATTTACACATGTCACTATAATAAATAATGTATTTACTTACTTACTTTCTTACTGGTAGTAAACTTTATTAAAAGTTCATGAATAATACATAGATTGTTTCTTACTAGAGGCAGTCAATATTTGCTCTTCTTTATCACGTAAGTCCATTTCATGCTTAAATGGATTTCAGTTTGGGTTAAGTTTGTTTAAGTGCTTTATTGCCAGCGTCATTGTCGATACCTCAAATGCCAAATATGATTTAAAAAGGTTTATATAAAAGTTAATCACTTTTATTGTATGAATTATTTTATGCTGTTTTGACCTTATACCAAACCGCCGTAAGGTCATTTTTATCCGTTTATCAAGTATGGCTTGGAAGCCAAAGCCAAAGATAGACATCAAATCCTTTCTGAAAAAAAACCCCGTATTTCTCTTTATTTTAACGCATTGTTTTTTTTTTAACAATGAGTGAATCAGAAGTGTAGATTTGATAATATAGAGTAAAAAAAATAATAAAAAAAGTAAATGAATAAAAACCATACAAATATATTGTAGAAAAAAACAGAATCTTATCAGGACTGTGTTAAGTTCCGTAAAAGTGTTTTGAGCTTTTGCATGTTGTGTGGTAGTCCATTTCATGTTCGTAGACCGCTCCTTAACATAATGTTAGATTTATGAATTTCGAACAGCGGTATACTACTGTTGTCTTTACTTTATCGGTTGGTAAACATGACCCTATAGGTGGTTCATACCATCCATTACAGTTCTGTAGGTTTAATAACTCCAAATCATGGTACGTTACATCTAGTTGAATACGAAAATAGGTCGAAAATTTTTCCATAGAATTTTACAGTTGTAGGTGATTAATCATATTTAATGAACAGTAAAACATTTCTGGGTCATAAACATATATCTTTGACATTTCAAAACACCACAATTATTTTTTTTATTTGGGGTTTCTATAGAATATTTTTTAAACTTTAGGTAACAAACATAGTTCTAAATCTTGTACACAGGTAAAATAAGTAAAAAACTTTGATTGGTTAACTTCCAGCGATGGTTATTTTCTTATATGCAATGAAATGTTATGTGAAATGTTTTCTATAGTACTGGATAGGATAAAACTTTACTCATTCCAAGTATTTATTTATTTGAAACAAATATAAATTCTGCACAATTTTTTGAAATTTACTTTAAAAAGACTAATAGGGGGAAATGAATGGTGGTATTACACATATACTAAGAATATGACATTTGCTTTGAAACATTGTACAGAATATCTTATCAAACCAAAAAATAAAAAAAATATGATTTTGTACATTAAATGAGACCGACGCACTTTCCTACATTTACCTTCATAAGAACGCTCAAAGCAAATATAAGAAAGCCAAAGATGCATACGTATCAAAACAAGTGAACATGATCGCTGGAAATCCTTAGACTTTAGATACCACTATTAAACTTATTTGCCTTTTTTTCTTCCAAATACTTTTTCTCTGATATTGAATAGTTAAAAGTTTAAACCTAAAAATATGGAGAATGTGATAACCTCTAATTCTGAAAATTGTTCTTGTTCAGTATTGACCAGATTTTAAAGAAGGCGGTATTGGTTTAGACATAGTTACAATTGGTTAATTTATGAGGAACACAAGTTTCGTTTACATTACTGAAACTTCTGGGAGGAAATTACGAACAAAATATTATATTTAGTTCATATGATGAACCTGTTTATGACTGACCAATTTTTAAAATATCTTATCATTCGCCACTGCAAAGGGAAATATTTATAACTTAAACGGATTAATGATTTGAATATAAGCGTTAAGGCCCATTAAAACTGTTTGGTTGATTAAATTTTTCTTTTTTGAGTGGTGCGAGTTTGATAAAGTGATGCAAGTTGTAATAATAAAGGATAGTGTTTGAGAATTGAGAGTTGGCCGAGGGCCGAGTTGTCATAAATTCAAGACAACAAAATCATTTCCGCCTGCTTACAAAATATAGATGGAAAGGAAACAGCTCCGGAACTTGATTGAGATTGATCAAATAAGATATGCATATTGAAGCAATTTCTATATGAAGTTATAAAGAACATTGCATACACTAACTGTTTATCATTATATGATAAGTCAGACGATCGTCGGCTTTAAGACAGCTTGACCAAAAATGTTGGTTTACATATTATGTAATAGTATAGTAGATATAGGAATGTCTTCTCTATGTCCAATTTATTTTCAAATAATACTTAAGTGTCCAGGAAAATCCAAAGAATCTCAAGCGCATCTGGCATATCAAATCCTTCTGAATGCACATGAGATCATACAACAACATGCAACATAATATGACTTATTATTTTGAGTTATTAAAAGGGTAAAGAAGTTATCAATTGTCAAATCAATTCCTATATCAAACTCTGCTCTTCTCAGTTCACCAGAACTTTAGTTCCAGTGTTATAAAGCATTGATAATGATCCGAAATAATCCAAATAGAAAAAAAAACTCAATTGAATAATAATTTTAAACAAACACTCCTTGATAATCATATAATACAACGTTGAGTTTTTTTTCTGTAAGAACATCTTCTGCTTTTAGGCACACCTCATTTTGTAAGCTCTACTGAAAACACCAAACATGGAATATATCTGGAAACAACAAAGATAAACATAAAATTTGTGAGTGTTCCTGAGTATACCAGTTACGTAGTCTATAAGAATGGAACAAAATTCACAGATTACAATGAATCCGTTTACGGAAATAGAAAGATAGTTGATACTATCTATGGTAAAAATGTTTCGGTGAAAGGAAACATACTATCTTTACTTATAAAACTATATACTTCAGAAGATTTTTGCTCGTATTCAATTGAAGTAAAGAATGCTGTCGGATGCACAAACTATTCCATCAAACTTATTTCTGCAAGTGAGTTTAGTTTTTCTTTTAAGTTGTTTATATTTGTACTTTTTATTTGATGTGCTGTTTTGTTTACTCTTCAACGTAAAGTTCTATTCCCATGTTAGTTCATACAAGAAAAGTGTGACCTCCAAATTTTCCCAAATGGTTTTGTTTCAAATATATATATATAAAGGTTAGTAATTTACACCACACACACTTATATAAGTTTAAATTTTCTGTAGGTCTTCCGGGTATACCCTATATTTTACAAGCGGTTCCAAAGCATACCGAAATAGCTGTGTTTTGGAAACCTGGGTTTAATAGTGGCTTTAAGCAAAGGTTTATCATTGAATATAGAAAATTAGGAGACACATACTGGAACAATCAAATAACAACTTCACCAAACTCAACTGTTATTGGTGGATTACAGCCAGAAACGAAATACCTCATTCGAATGTTTTCAAGAAACACTATTGATGACAGTAATAGAACAGAAGAAATTCTTCTCCAAACGGGTAATGCAGTAATGCAGTAGATGCAATTAAAACAAACTGATAACATATATTTTTGATTATATTTAAATCATGTATGTGACAAGTCATACCTGCAGTGGTCAAACTATTGCGAAAAGAAAATATTAACAAAGAGATAATTAACAACACCGTACCAGGAAATTACACAGGATTCACGCCACTAAAATACTATTATGTTTTATCCAAACACAATTGTGCATTATCCAAGGATGCAGAGCACAACATTTTCTAATCTGATAAAACTTGACATCAATGAAACAAATTTTGTCAGATGATATATTTTAATAGGAAATTGGCTAAATACGGTTAATCATTTATATGCAGTTTTTAATTTACTCTCGGACTTATCAACTGTACTCTTTCCTGTCCCTTCAGAAGACTAAAATATTTACAAGAACAATTCTATTTGTGTAACATTACTTGTATAACGAAAGCAAGTAATACAGGACATCATCGGCCGCGTGCAAACCGTGCACTACACGTTAAATTCCAGCGCCCTCGTAAGAAAGATCATTGACTAATATCTCAACAAACAAATTAATAAGTTATTTTTATAGGCCAGCAATTAAGCTACATATTGAAATATCAAAGTTTTTATATCTAATTTCAACATTAAAACATGCATCCCGAGAGTATTATTTACTTCAACACATTTTATGACTTTTTGAATGGCTTTTTCCGACCTATTTCGACTGCCTTATTGGTATTTTTATAACGTAGAACAGGTGGAAATCTATCTTTTTGTAGATGATGCATTGGTTGTGTTTTGTTTGTCTGTGTTCTTAACAAGAAGCGTGTTTTTATGAGTTCAATACCTTCTTTTGCACTTAATGATATATGTTATTTCGTTAAATGGGGATTAATAAATTTTGTATTCTTGTCTTTCATTTTTGCTAATATGCTTTGTCTATATACCTTTTTTGTGTTTCTTTGTCACTTATGACGTGTCTCTTTACTTCCCGTCATTGTTCTATGATAAATTCTGTATTTTTGTCTTTCATGTTTTTCTATGTTGCTTTGTCTAGTAGTCTATGCCCTTTATATTGCTGCTGTATCCCTATTTTGACATTTTTAATGTATTATGTCTGTTTGTTTTGTGCACACACCGTTATCAATTTAATGGAATTGTATCCAACTTGCATATATGTGAGAGGTTTAGCTATCTATAAACAAGGTTTAATTCACCATTTGCTACATAAGAAATTGCATGTAGCAAGTCATTAATATAACTGTTGTTGTCCATTCGTTTGATGTGTTTGAGCATTTGATTATGCCATTTGATTAAGGATTTCCGTTTTGAATTTTCCTCGGAGTTAAATACTTTCGGGATTTTACTTTTTTTGCATCACATAAAAATATGTTGGTTTTTATTTTGCGTTTGATATAAGACTATTAGTCCAAGTTCTAAAAGTATTTCATACTTCCATACATAATTAAATTGTTTAGAAGATAGAATATGCAAGAAATGATAGCGTCTGGGGAAAAAAAGAAACTGTTCGTCTTCAACCTTTCGTCGTTATTTGACCGAACTTGCACCTTACGAATATTTGAATACCGGGAAAACAAGATAGTAGAAATACAATGCTTTCAAATGATATGTGATTGATTCATATGTTAAGTGGATGCATACTAGCTATTTTTTCTATGCAATGAACGCGTCCACAATTGAAAGCAATAATTGGTTGGAAGTTGTATTATTGATTAAGATGAACAAACCATTTTCATTTAAACAAAATGCGTTTTAAATATGTGTATAATTAGTTTATCCCTTTTTTTCTTCTTTTTTTTGTAAATTAATGAATTGCACGTATGATTGATTTTTCAGACAAATATGCAATTGTACAAACATCCCTATCCGTCCAAAGCGTCGTTATTAAATCATTGGTGATTATCATTGCAGTACTTCTGGCTGGGATGGGATTATATTTTCGTAAGTTTAAAGTGTGTTATTTGTTAATTATACATACGTTTGTTGTAATTAAGTGATATCAGTTATATCTATTTGCAATGCTAATATATAAAAAAAAATGTTTATAATAAAACTGCATTAGCTGTTATGCTACATTTACTCAATGCAAATTTATGAAAAAAAATGTAATGTGTACAAATTCTCCAAAACTATCATAGCCAATTTTGACTTCAAACTTCTTTGAAAAATAAAAATATTGTTCATTTTGCCTGGTCCACAAGTAAGGAACAAATATATACTTAGTTACTTATTATTCTATGGGTGAAACAACAGATTTTTGGCTTAAATAAAAAATAGTAATGTACTGTTGACTGTGCAATGTAAAGCACCGAAAATTCCGAAAATTATGAATGAATAAAACCCGAGATATTCCGAACGGATGACACTCAAACGTGAGGAGAATTTACCTCATTACATATTCATATTTTATAAAATGGGCAATTGGGAGCATTTAAAAAAACTTTCTGGTAGAAAGTCCTTTTCATTTTATAGATTAACAATTATGCAAACAAAAAAAAAAACAATTTGGAAACAGTTTAAAGATTTTTCTTTGGAATTTTATCAAATAAGAAATTCTCCTCGCTGAAATCGGATCAATTGTATTTTTTTATGATATAATATATGTACTTACCATACGTGATTGGCCTCCGTGGCCTATGCCCATCGTTGTCAACACCCTCAGTCAGCAGTCCGTCCAAAAACGAGTCGGTAAAAGGCATGTTTTCTCAAGGTAAAAAACTACGTACAACCAATAAGGCGGATTTGTAATTTCCGGTAAGCAAGAACAGATAACTCTTCGCGCTAAATTTTTTGCCAAAACCACGCCCTGATCATACAAATATCCAATCAATTCCGCAAGCCGTTATTGTTTTCCATATCAAACCATGGATACGTATGGAAGGAGAAAGTTCTGGAATTTACGAATCCGAGTGTCAGTGGTGTTTACAAAGGCGAAAACATTTTTTTTTTACATCTTATTAAACGATTTTTTTTTCTATACTGAAAATCGATACCTAGGTATGACTGACAACCGGATCATAAAACTTGAATATATTTCCAAAATTTTAAGCCATCAATGAAGAAAATCGGACTAAGAACAGCTTGCCGAATTAATTTTAAAATCAGTAGTACTTTTGACACATAGTTTTTACGGCGGCCATTTTTTTCAAAACTTCTCCACTTCAAACTTTTTTTTTATCGTACGACTCACTGCAGTACCTATAAAACTTATATATTTAGAAAGATAAATGTCTGAACTTTATTTGCATATCAATTTGTTTGCCCATACAATATATTTTTCACCTTTTTCAAAGCAACTGAAGTTGGGTAAAATCCGACATTTTTGCCGTCGCAAGGAAATTATTACGTAACGATAATCGCATTGGCGACCTCTCTATTTATGTTATGTAAGGTCTGTTTCAATTTCAGGTAGACTGAAACAGAAGTACAAAGAAAGGTGCGTTTAATATTTTGTTAACAGATAAAACATATTTTTTTAAATTCCAATGTTGAAGTTTTTCTTCTTCAAATGTACAATTGCCCTGTATTGAAATTGATCTTTGTCATCTTAAATTGTATTAATCTTTTTGGCAATAAATCTTTTTTAATCATCGATTTTGAACATATGCAAAACTTAATATTTGTATTTTGTTGATAATTGGATGTGTTACGCATTTTTATCAATTATTACTGCATGCTATAGTAGTTCTTTCTCTGCCCGATTAGACATTTAACACCAACAAGAAAATTATTTTTAGGGTCTAGGAAGTTAACAAGCCAACTACTTTGACATGGATATGTAGTTTTTGTAGGCCAGGAGATGGTTAACTGCGCAAAGATTTTCATATGTTGTTATAATAGAGCGCAATACACTTTTTGAATAAATAGTATTTCTCATTGTAATTTTAAACGATTTCTTCTTTGCACATTTGTACATTTGCATATTTGTAATTAAGGTTTCGGTCACACATGTCATTTAAACATTTTAGGATGGAACCTGCAATTAATGTCCAAATACCTGACGGGGTTTTTGGTGAAAGTTCTCATTATACAGAGATACTTGAAGATGATAACCTTGAACCCACATCACAAGGTACTCAATGTAATACAATACCACAGAAATGTTAACTTTCGAAATCAATTTTACCACCTGTTAGTTGGTGCTAATGCTTATGAACAAGCTAAAGGGTTCAATCAAACAAGTCATTATAAAAAAAAGAAGATGTCGTATGATTGCCAATGAGAAAACTCTCTACAAAACACCAAATGATACAGAAATTAACAACTATAGGTCACCGTACCACCTTCGGCAATGAGCAAAGCCCATACCGTATAGTCAGCTATAAAAGGTCCCGACATGACAATGTATATCAAATCAAACGATAAATCTTACGGCCTAATTTATGTTTAGAAAAATTCACGAAAAACAAATATGTAACACATAAACAAACGACCACCAATGAATGAAAAGCTCCTGACTTGGGACAGGCACATACATACAGAATGTGGTGGGGTTCAACATATTAGCGGAATCTGAAACCTCCCTCTAACCTAGGACAGTGGTATATCAATACTATATCAGAACGAAACTATAAAACTCAGTTGAAAAAGGCTTAACTCATCAGATGGATAACAACACAAATACTTTGATTGGTTCGTTTCTGTTTTCATGCAAATGACATTTTGTAGTAACGAATCGAATTGTTTTCTTTCCTTCTTTATTTGAAGTAAATTTGAGCTGAGCATCACATTAGTACATGTTATCGCATAGATACTTTTAAAAATGCCTCGGTGCCTCCTTTTATTTTTTCACGCTTTTTTTCTCCTTCTCAGTTTCAGTGGCAAAATGCCTAATACATGATTTTAGAATTCCACGCAGCACAGGTCTTTGATCTAATTATTTGCGTTATATGTTTCATATTTATGAAAAGCAAACCTAAAAGATACACGAATGATAGCTGCAGAACCGTAGCTCATAGGTCCTTATGTTATTTTTTGACTATTTGCGGACCTTAGAGCTACGGATTTGTCCTATTTCAAAACATTCAGAATTCCGACCCAGGTTCAGGTCGCACTAGTACTTATTTCCCAAAAAAATATTCTTTATAATCCATGCAAAGCTTGTCAAAATATATAGTTCGTTTCGTTGGGTATTTTTCTAGGATATGACGTACCTATGTATGATTGAATATTCATTACATTAACACGTTTATCTAATAATTTTCATGTGTATACATTCTCCGCCTATTTTGTTCAGCCATATTGAATCTCGTTGTGAATTCACGAAAAACAAGTAAACATAACTCTTATAGAAAAACACGTGTTGGTTTGTTTACGTTGTCCTTTAATTTATTTTCATGACTTTTTGAATGAAGCAACGTTTAATTAAAGTTAAATACTAACGGAAACAATAACTCCTTCAGGCAATTTGTATATTTCGTATGAAATAATGTTGTAAAGTCGATTCTCGCTAAGAAATAAGGACACAAACCAACACGTGTTTTCCGAAAAGATTTATCTTTCTTGTTTTTTGCAGGTGTTCCACAACTCCAACATTGGACATCGAGGATATTAGAGTTATCTTTTCTAGTTTATCGTGCCGTCAGTAGGAGATTCAATATGACTGATCAAAATAGGCGGATAATGTATATAAGGCCCGGTCACACCTATAACGAATAGCGTGAACGGAAGCCGAACGGACAACTTTTAATCCGTTAGTGTCCGTTAGACGTCCGTTTTTATCCGTTAGAAGTCCGTTCAATTCTGTTTCATGTCCGTTCAATTCTGTTTCATGTCCGTTAAGTGTTCGTTTTATCCGTCGACGTTCGTTCTATTAAAATGTCAAAAATAATGGCATATTGTTATTCTAAACTGTGTGTTTCCCAAAATCGATCGCTCTGAAGATCATAAAAATCATTTTATTAAAATAAAGTATGTCAATAAGGTTTTGATGTTGTAAATATTGCTGGTATTTGTAACGACCATTCTGTCAAATAACAAAGTCCTGGATATTTTGATAATACTTAGCTCCCTCTTTTTTGTTATATTTACAAGAAATCTACCCAAAAACTTGTGTTTAATTATAGCCACCTGCAGTGTAAAGATGTTAATATCAGTGAAAATACACCTACTTCATGTAATTGCAGTAATTCCGAATACATTTATGGACCAATTTCCTATGTTATAACACGAGATCTTAACATCGTTCAAGACCGAGAGTTAAAATTATTCCTCAGTAAAGGGCCCAAATATCGTCCCCCGTCAAGTATTAATTGGAATGAGTGTCGTATTATCATCCACGACTCACTCCGTACTTACTGTTTGAAATAAATTAAACGGGAAAAAGCGGACAAAATATCGTTGGACTCTTTTTTTAGCTCATCTGGCCAAGGCCCAAGTGAGCTTTTCTCCTCACTTGGCGTCCGTCGTCCTTCGTCCGTCGTCCTTCGTCCGTCGTCCTTCGTCCGTCGTCCATCGTCCGTCGTCGTCCGTCGTCGTTAACTTTTACAAAAATCTTCTCCTCTGAAACTACTTGGCCAAATTTAACCAGACTTTGTCATAATCATCATTGGTGTATCTAGTTTAAACAAATGTGAGCGAAGATCCAGCTTTCTAACAAAGATGGCCGCCATGGCTAAAAATAGAACATAGGGCTCAAATAAAGATTTCGGCTTATAACTCTGAAACCAAAGCATTTAGAGCAAATCTGACAAGGGGTTAAATTGTTTATCAAATCAATATCTATCTGCCTTGAAATTTTCAGATGAACTGGACAACCGGTTGCTGTCCCCCAATTGGTAATTTTTAAAGACGTTTTGCCGTTTTTGGTTATTGTCTTGAATACTATTATAGATAGAGATAAACTTTAAACAGCAATAATGTTCAGCAAAGTAGGATCTATACATAAGTCAACATGATCAAAATGGTCAGTTGACCCCTTAAGGAGTTATTACCCTTTATAGTCAATTTTTTACAATTTTCATTAATTTGGTAAATGTTTGTAAATTTTTACAAAAAAACTTCCTCTGTTACTAATTTGGCAAAGTTCATTATAGATAGAGATAATTGTAAGTAGCAAGAACGTTCAGTAAAGTAAGAACTTCAAACACATCACCATCACCAAGACACAATTTTGTCATGAATCCATCTGTGTCCTTGTTTAATATGCACATAGACCAAGGTGAGCGACACAGGCTCTAAAGAGTCTCTAGTTTAATTCAGTAATGAACATAGTTGATATACGTATTCAACATTTTAAAGAACATTTTACTCTTAACAATAACCACAATCAACCTATTTCTCGTATCAGACATAAACTAAAAGAACTAGCCAAGGAATTTGATTTTGTCCCGACCGATAAAGCTTCTTATAATATTATTATTGTTTGACGTAAATTTTACATTGAGATTCTACAAAAAAAAATCACCAATTCACCAACATTCCAACTAACTCCAATTTCAGAAAACGACATCTGTAACAAACATCAACTTTTAGCTACCGCTTTACAAGCAGAACCAAAAACAATGAAAGTTCCAACTATGTATTGGCTTCCGAAGCTACAAAAACACCTTACAAATATAGATTTATTTCGTCTGCAAGCAATTAATCCCCTACTAAACTATCTATTCTTCTTACCAGTACACTTGGTACAATCAAAAACCTGATAATAAATTGTTCAAATAAGGCCTTCGAAAATAGTGGAATTAATTATTTTTGGAGTGTCAAAAACTCGTTGGAAGTACTTGATAAAAGAGGGACGAAAGATACCAAAGGGACAGTCAAACTCATAAATCTAAAACAAACTGACAACGCCATGGCTAAAAATGAAAAAGACAAACAAACAACAGCACACACGACAAAACATAGAAAACTAAAGAATAAACTACACGAACCCCACCAAAAAACTAGGGGTGATCTCAGGTGTTCCGGAAGGGTAAGCAGATCCTGCTCCGCATGCGGCACCCGTCGTGTTGCTTATGTGATAACAAATCCGGTAAATAGTCTAATTCGGTAGGTCACATTCAGGAAAGGGAAGGGGATTGTAGTTACGACGTAAGGAACATATCCGATATCATTTGTGATACGGTTATTCCATAACGGTCAACCAACTCGTGATGGCGTCCGTAAAATTTAAGAAGGGATGATTTCAACTTCACCATTTGGAACTCTTGGTTTAATAGCTTCCTTGTAAGCAGCAACCCTCTATCAAGAAAATCATGATAGGAAATGCAAGCACGGGAATATCGTATCAATTAGGAGATATATACCCCGTATGCAGGTGCTGCTGGAATGTTGCTACTTAGAAATGGAAAGTTCACAATTGGAAAGCTGAAATCATCTCTTTTGTCGTAAAGTTTTGTTTTCAACCGACCCTCATTGTCAATTTCTAGATGTAAGTCAAGATATGAGGCTGACTTAACTGTATCTGTAGTATCCTTTATCTCTAGCTCGATTGGATAGATGCGTTCCACATAGTCACCAAATTTTGAATTATTTAGTGAAAGAACATCATCTATATAGCGAAAAGTAGAGTTAAAGGATAGTGCTAACTTCTTAAATAAATTGCAAGCCTATATTGGTGATTTTGAATCTGTTCAAATTTTTGATTTTTTTACCCTATATACTACATTGCCTCACATTCTCATTAAGAAAAAAATCACACACCTAATTAAATGGGCATTTAAAAAGCCAGAATGTGAATATATATGTTCAAACTCTTTTAGGTCTTTTTTTAAGTAGCAATAAACAAAAAAACTATGTTAATTAGACATGCTTTGATACTATATCTGCCCTTGAATTTTTACTAGATAACATTTTTGTTCGCTTTGGAGATTCCGTATATCGTCAGGTTATCCGAATTCCAATGGGGACTAACTGTGCACCACTTATTGTGGACCTGTTTTTGTATTGTTATGAGTTACAATTTATGACAAAGGTTAGCAAAGACCCATCGAAACAATACCTGATACACAAATTTAATAATACTTTTAGATATTTGGATGATATTTTGGCTCTCAATAATGACGACTTCAGTATGTATATTAATGAAATTTATCCTGTTGAACTTACTTTAAATAAAGCTAATACTAACAATGACCACTGCCCTTTCCTCGATCTTGATATCTATATCATTAACGGAAAGCTTAATACTAAAATTGATGATAAAAAAGATGATTTCTCATTTCCTATCGTTAATTATCCATTTTTAGATGGTGACGTTTCCTTGTCACCATCTTACGGTGATTATGTATCGCAACTTGTACGATTCGCTCGTGAATGTAACAAATTTTTCAGAATTTAACTAGAGAAATTTATGTATTACTGAAAAATTATTACACAAGGGTTTTCGATATAACAAACTAGTCAAAATATTTACTTAATTTTATCATCGGTATAAGGACATCATTCTTAAATATAGATCAACATGAAGACTTCTTATACGTTCAGGTATTACACATCCAATATTTTATGGAAATGTTCTTTATAAAGCACAAAAATGTCAGTTTTCACCTCATAAGCTAACAAAACCTTTAAATAGACTTATAAAGAAAGGATATAGTTACGATACTGTTGTCCGGTCATTAAAGATTGCATATTTTGGCGTTAACAATGATTCACTTATAGGTTGCATTTCTGTAAATATTGACAATGCAATTTCCCATAGAAACTCCTTTTACGGCTTAAACTGTACCACTTTTACTATGAAGTTTTGAAAAAAATCTTATCCTAGAATTGAAAGTTTATATGCACCACAATTTTTTTCAAAGGTCAAAATATAGGGCTGTGCGGCATATTTTCAACGTTTATATGCCCTGAACTTCTCAGAGTTTAAACTTACACTTATTTTCTTAACTACCCCTACCTCGAATGAAAGGTTACCACAGATTTCAATGTAAACAATATGCACGTGTTTATTTACTGGTAACATTCCCAAGTTCTGTCTCTGCGATATGGAACACAGAGAGCATAACTGGGCACCAGTATGTAAACAAAATTAATTTTCTATGAATATTCTATTACTCCCCAAAAGAGGCGTGTTTTGAGAAACAGCTGTATTTACAAAGTGCAACCTATAGGGTCTTTGCATCGGATCTAAACACATTTATTTAAAAAAAAAAACCAGTTGTTGGCATGACACGGGATATTTTCTTTTCATATATGTTATGATGGTATGATACTAAACCCCTCACGGGAAGGATTGTGCCTGATATTCATATGATGAAGACATAATGTTTCAATCAGTTTAATTGAAGTTTGGAGCTGGCATGTCAGTTAACTGCTAGCTATATATATATAGTAGTCTGATGTTATTTATGTATTATTGTCATTTTGTTTATTTTCTTTTGTTACACCTTCTGACATCATACTCGGACTTCCCTTGGACTGAATTTTAATATGTGTATTGCTATGCGTTTACTTTTCTGCATTGGCTAGAGGTATAGGGGGAGGGTTGAGATCTTATAAACATGTTTAACCCCGCTGCATTTTTGCGCCTGTCCCAAGTCAGGAGCCTCTGGCCTTTGTTAGTCTTGTATTATTTTTAAATCTTGTGTACCATTTGGAGTTTAGTATGGCGTTCATTATCACTGAACTAGTATGTATATTTGTTTAGGGGCCAGCTTAAGGACACCTCCGGGTGCGGTAATTTCTCGCTGCATTGAAGACCTGTTGGTGACCTTCTGTTGTTGTCTGCTCTATGGTCGGGTTGTTGTCTCTTTGACACATTCCCCATTTCTGTTCTTAATTTCATTTTACCAGAACGTAATAGGTGTTTGCAAATAGTGAAATAATTGTCAAACTACAGCAAGTAAATTAGAAAATCGCCGCGAAGTGGAGTAGCCGGGGATAAGCGCGAAAGAAAGTATCCGCAAAAATAAGTTGTTTTACAGTATTTTGGATATGTTGATATCAGTGCAGACCGTGTAGCACGTATCATTTATGCTGTGTACAGTATTCTTTTATCTGTTATAGTATTGTTCGAAAAAGTGAATTCTTGTGATATTTTGTAATATCTTGTAATATCTTGTCATTCCTACAATAAGTCGACCAAACATTTCGGACATGTTGGCACATTTGTAGATCTTGTCTTACTGGTTAATTTTAGTTTCTATTGTTCTGTTATAGGTTTTGAAATAGTATAAGCAATAACACAACAAAAATAATTGTGGACAACAATTAACATAATGATAGGAAATCACATAACAGACCTATTCGAATGATCAATATATAAATCTTGGCATTCTGAATATTTATGCACCTCGAATTTCACTACTTTAAGACGAATTTAAGATAAAATACATAAACGATACGTTATCACTATGTTCTAATGTTAGCCATGTCAGCAATTTTGTTGAAAACAGAGTTAATTTGCCAGATTTTTCAAACTATAAACCGATATATTAAGTATGGCCAAGTTATGTTTCAATTGGTCCAGTAGTTTCAGAGAATGATATGTCTTTTAAACTAAAAAGATCAAGGACGATAGACGTCAGCCGCTATGAAATGATAATAATTCCATATACCTGTTATGTGTTTTATCGGTGAACTCTTTTTTTCAATTTACACAATTTTTATTGTTCAAATGAAAATAACAATATGGGTTCTTGTGCTTGCAGAAAATGATAACTCTATCATGTCAATGACAAATAGAGATATAGATCTAGTGTCATATACCTCAACATCATCAGACAATGAGAGAGATTCCACAGAATATTTAGACGATGGATATGAACAACCATACACAACGCTGGTGGTTACTGATCAAGTCAAAGACAATCATGTTTATCTCACTACTAAAAAGGAGTCAAATTATGAAAATGCAATTTCTCCTCAGACTGTTGCTTGTGAACATGCTTGTGAATTCTTAGAAGAAGATTCTTCTGTATCGCATAAAACAAATGCGCTACATGACCACGAATATTTGAATTTGAATGACGACGACTTTAACGAAACAAATGAGAGTTGCTCTCAAACTTTTATTTATCCGCAAATAAATAAGGCAGAATACATCAACTTGTCACTTAACCAATAACATTGAGTTTTAAAATTTAACGTTTTAATTGAACTTATTAACATGTTAAAATTGATATTGGGAATGGGGATTGTGTCAAAGAGACAAAAACCCGACTAAACAGGCGAAGGCCACCAATGAGTCTTCAACACTTAAAGAAAATCCCACAGCCGGACCCCTAAACAGAATTGTGTACTAGTTCAGTGATATTGGACGATAATATATACTTCATTAATATGACATAAATTTCTAATATGACGATCTATATATTGTCAACCAGTATAACCACAGTATATACTTTTAGTCCAAAACCTAGGATGTTTCGGTTCATGCAAATCTTATTCATACTTAAAAACAAAATTATATTTTATGCCCCACCTACGATAGTAGAGGGGCATTTTGTTTTCTGGTATGTGCGTCCGTCTGTCCGTTCGTCTGTCCGTCTGTCCCGCTTCAGGTTAAAGTTTTTGGTCAAGGTAATTTTTGATGAAGTTGAAGTCCAATCTTTCCTATGATATGATATTTCTAATTTAATGCCAAATTAGAGTTGTAACCCCAATTTTACGGTCCACTGAACATAGAAAATGAATGTGCGAGTGGGGCATTCGTGTATTGGGGACACATTCTTATTTACAATTAAACCGACGTTTTACATAGGCCTAGCTTCATTTACAGTAAGGTTATCACTATTCTAATTGATCTTCCTCTAAGTTCAGTATTTTTGTGATTTTACTTTTTTCTAATACACTAATACAAAATAAACAGATCAGTTCATTTCAGTTATTACCTTGTAAAATGTCATAAAACGAAATTCCGCCAAATAATGTTATTATTTTGTGCAAATAAAAAAGGTAATGTCATATGTATGTTTCCGGTTGTCAGATGTCAATACTGAGCGTTTTCAGACTTCTTGCAGGCTTCACAATGTAATAATATTAGATAGAAAGAACAGGGTTTTTTGGATCATTGTGGTTTTTTTTTATTATTGAATAAATGATATTAGTTAGTTTCAGGTGAATCATATAATAGTATTTTTCGCCTATAATTATACACAGGGGAAAATGATTCCGCTCTGCGTAGTTTTTGTAGATGTATCGTAACATGCGTAATTTACGATATGGTTTCAACATTTAATTTTGAATCGCAATGTAATGATATTATTGATTCAAAGAAAAATGGGTTTGAATAGACCTTACACCGATCAATGATTCCGTAATGTGGAATGCACAATTTGCTTTCATGCTCAAATTAAATCCTTAAAAAATTAAATAACAGAGGTATTGTTTTATTTCTTTATAATTATTTAGAACAATTTGACCTTGCCTACTAATCATTATTTAAGAAATTGATGTTTAACACATATTTTCTTTGCTCAATTTTTAAAGATGACTTAACGCGGATTCCGCATGGAATCGTTTAAGTACTTTTAACTTTTCCAAATAACACGGCATCTGTTTATATAATCAGTGAACTTTTTGTGTTTATCTATGTTGCATAACGTGCATATTGTGAAATCGTAAAACTGCAACTTGTTTAGTCTCTTATAAAACTTATATGATTTCCGCTGCTATGTTCGTTAAATAGATGAGATTTTGGTGCACGATGCAATTTGGGCTCTGAAAAATTGCAAGGTGGACCAAATTTCGGCTGCCATGATTATTTTATTTGAAAAAGCCGGTTTTGTTTCTGACTCAAATAGTCGGAACTAAACTGTTAGCTAGCTCTCAACATAAAGCTGTGGGATTTACTCAGGAAAGGAGAATGACTAATTCCTACTCATAAAAGCTTATCAGCATAATTTTAAAAGTTTGAACCTTACGTCTTATATAGATATAAGAAGATGTGGTATGATTGCCAATGAGACAACTCTCCATCCGAGTCAAAATATATGTAAGAGTAAACCATTAAAGGTCAACGTATTGTCATCAACACGAAGCCTTTGCTCACACCGAACATAAAATAGAGTTGTGGTAATTTTTGTAGCAATTATCTTATATTATATATTGACTGTCCCTTTGGTATCTTTCGTCCCTCTTTTACTAGATTTTTATGTGATTTCTTTTTTTTTTTTATTTTTTATTCAACAATATATTGCTTGCTGTTAACAATTTACTTCACTAGTCCAGCATTCTAGTGAAGGGTATCTTTATTTCAACAAGAAATCCAGGATTTCTCTCTGTTTAACAATAAAACATTACAATTTATCTAATCTATGTTATAAATATTTCATTTTCAACCGTAAATAAATAAGTATATATGAAATTTTAATTTATCAATATGTGTATCTAGCTTGTTTGGAAAGAAAAAGTTTCCGGAAATAGTTCACACTTGCAGTTATCGATTTTATATTATTGTGTTAATATCTCTTCCTGGTTTGGAAATTACCAGTTTAAAATAGTGATTTATGATTAATATAATTAGCAATTCACAGGTATGTATTAATGTTTCGATTCTGGAAAAAAGATAGTATGTAAATATTTGTTTCCTTTTTTTTTAAACGATAAAAAAAACCGTGGATAACAAATACCGTTATCTCCACGCTTATCGGTGATAGGTAAAATTATTTCTCTAAATCAGTTCCGGATCTAAAAAAATTATAATATTATCCTTTTTCTTTTCTTTTTTGCTAGATTATACATTTGCAAACATAAAAAAATTATTACAACAATTTGACAACTTTATCAAGTAGACATTTATTCTTAGACTTAGTATGTTTACTAGTTGCCTGCACTTTGTAGCTGTACATGAATTCTGCTTTAAATACAGAATATACATCTAAAGATTTTGTTTTCTGTTCAGACATATAATTTGCCTTATATATACAAAACATTATAATAGTAATCAGATAATTAATTTCATAGTATTGCTCATCATTTATTTTATAACCCCATACTAAATTTTTTAATGTTAGAATATTATTATTAATATTCAGTTTTTCTAAGAGTTTTTTAATTTTACTCCAGCAATTATCAAGAAAGTGACATTTAAGAAACATGTGATCATAATCCTCTGTGGTGTTGCAATAGTGACAATTTGAAATATCGCAGATCTTCCACTTTTTCAATAAAACTTTACAAGGTAAAATAAAGTGTAGCAATTTCCAACGGAACATTTTGTATTTGTTATCTTTTAAAAAATGATGAACAAACTTTAACATATTACACGAAAGACTCTTAATGTATTCAAGGTTAAGCATTGTCTTCCATTTGTAAAAACCAACAGGTATTTCAATTTCATTCTTAATTAATATAGTATAAATTTTTCTGGTATCAACATTTTCTAAATATTCTTTTTTGTTACAATTATTATTAATATGTATTGCATAGGGCGTTTTTACTTTAGTTTTCTTTGAATTTTCCTGTTTTAAAATCTTTAACCATTCTCTTGGAAAAGCTTTCTTTAATTGGTAAAATTCTGACATCCAGTTACTTTTTATTTTAAGCTTTTGTAAAATAAAATTCTCTTCTATATTACCATTTTCATCAATGATGTCATTAACAAAGATAATATTACTATTTATCCAGTTTTGGAATAAAAGGCATTTATTTTTTATCTTTATGAAATGATTTCCCCAAATAACTTCTTGACGTATAGATCTAAAGTTTTTTGGCTGTTGTACTTTTTTATTAGTTATCCATGCTTTAACAATGTTGAAATAAAATTTTGGCAGCTCCTTTAACTCTGGAATAGAGTCAGTATTATCAATATTCATATGAAAGATAAGGAAATCTTTTCCAAACTTATTAAAATAAAAAAGTGGAATAATTTTCCAATTTTTTAGATCTCCATTAATTAACCTTTTGATCCACCCAATTTTGATAGATTCTATATACTTATCTATGTTTATCATTTTTAAACCCCCATCTAGTTCACCAAAGCTAAGTACAGTGCGTTTAACCTTTTCTCTTTTGCTTTTCCATAAAAAATTATAGATAATTTTTTTAAATTTAACAATATATTCTTTTTCAATATGTGAAACAGATGCTAAAAAGGTAATATTTGGTATAATCAATGATTTGATAACTGTTATTTTACCAATCATTGTTAAATGTCTTTTCTCCCAATTTTTAATAATCTTTTCAGACTTTTCTATTTGCTTTTCTGCATTAAGTTTATGACATTCATTTTTGTTGCAACCGAAAAAAATTCCTAAACATTTCACTGGTTTGTTTGTAAAGTTGATGTTTTCATATTTTTCTTTGCAATGTTTGTGTTTTCCTAACCAAATGCCTTCTGTTTTTGATCTGTTTAATTTAAGCCCTGATAAAGTGCCAAAAATTTCAATCATGTTTAATACTTTTGAAATGTCTTGCTTTGTTTTTAAAAAAAGTGTTGTGTCATCTGCGAGTTGACTGATTTTTAAAGAATGTGTTTTCCCATCTATTTTGATTTCAAATCCTTTAATATTATTGTCTTGTCTTATTCTACATGCTAATATCTCGACAGCAATAACAAAAATTAAAGCACTGCACGGACATCCTTGTCTAATCCCTCGAAAAATGTTGAGGGGTTCAGATATCCACCCATTATTGATCACTGAGCTTTTAATGTCTGTATACAAAGTTTTTATCCATTTGAGCATAGAATCTTGAAAGCCAAATTTTTTTAATGCAGAGAACATGAAATCCCATTCTAAAGAGTCAAAAGCTTTTGAAAAGTCTAAAAATAATAATGCTCCTTCTATATTAAATTTTTCTGCATAATCAATTATATCCTGGATCTGTCTGATGTTATAACCTATATATCTATTTTTTACATACCCATTTTGATCTTCATGGATAATTTTTGGTAAGACATTTTTAATGCGCTGAGCTAATGAATATGCTATTAATTTTGTATCTACATTTAATAAAGTTATGGGTCTATAGTTATCTAAACTCAGTGGATCATTTTTTTTATGGATAAGAGAGATAACTCCTAATTTCTGAGAAGTTGTTAACTCCCCTTTTTTATATGAAAAATTAAATGTGGATACAATGAATTCTTTTAATTCTTCCCAAAATGTTCTATAAAATTCTACGCTTAAACCATCAATTCCAGGTGATTTGTTCAATTTCATCTTAAATAGTGAATCTGTACATTCATCTATAGTTAATGTTCCTTCCATAATATCACTCTCTTGTGTTGTTAATTTATGATCAATATTTGTATCATTAATATAATCATTTATAAATTTTATATCTGGATTTGTACTTTTATAAATATCTTTATAGAATTCTTTCTCTAATTGTAAAATTTTGGATGAGTCTGTTAGTATCACTCCTTCTTTATCTCTAAGTGCAGTTATAGTTTTTCTTGTTTGTCTAGCTTTTTCCAAACCTAAAAAGAATTTCGTATTTTTTTCTCCTTCTTCTACCCATTGAATTCGTGACCTGATTTGAGCTCCTTTTGTTTTTATTTCATATATTTTCTTCAATTTACTTTCATTATTAATTAATTCTTCTTGAAAATGTTTTATTACCTCATCTTTACAATGTTTGTTAATTTGTTCATTTAATTTTTTGATTTTGTTTTCCAATACATGTATTTCACTTATGTTCTGTTTTGCTTTTCTTTTACAGTATTCAATGGTGTATTCTTTGACCTCAATTTTGAATAAATCCCAATGGTGTCCAATATTTTTGGTAAGTTTTGGATTGTTTTTATATTTATGAATTAGGCCATTTATTATGTTTCTATATTCAATATTATTCAAAATGCTGTTATTAATTTTAAAATATCCTTTCCCTTTTGATTGTGATCTCCCTTTCAACTTTAATGATATAGCTTGGTGGTCTGTGTGAGATATAAGTGCAGGTCTTATATCTGCTGAGCATATATGTGATCTTATTTCTGGGCATATAAGAAAGAAATCTATGCGAGAGGCTTCATTCATATTGTTTTTGCGCCTCCATGTAAATTGTGTATTGTTACTATGTGTCTCTCTCCAAATGTCTATCAACTTTATTGTTTTAATTAGAGTTTTTAAACTGTTAACTGGTTTTTGTGTTTTTTTATTTGTGCTGTAATTTTTTCTGTCAATATTTGATAGAGTATCATTCATATCTCCACCAACAATTACCATCCCTAAGCTGTTTTCTGATATCATATCTTTTACTTTTTTGAAAAAAACATTTCTGTTTTTTGGTAAATTTGGAGCATAAATATTCACTAAAGTATAAATGCTATCTTTAATTTCTATATTAAGCAAAATTATTCTCCCTTCTTTATCTTGAAATTTATCAATAAATTTATATTCTATTTTCTCATTAATATAAATTGACACCCCTCTTGATTGTGAACTACCATAGCTATTATATATGTCACCTTTGAATTCTTCATTCAAATCTTTCTCTAAATTAACAGTGAAATGGCTTTCTTGTACAAATAAAATATTACAATGTTGATGCTTCATCCACATATGAAGTCTTTGTCTTTTATCTTTTGATCCTAGTCCCTGACAATTCAATGAACATATATGTATAGTTTCACTCATTATTTGTCATAAGTGTCATAAAGAAAATACAATGTTTACCCAAATCTGATGTTAACAACATGATAATAATAAATGCAAAGTCAATATGTATTTTTGTAAATCTATACATTATACCCCTTCTACATACACTTTTTAATTTAATAAAAAATATTCCATTATGTAAGCAATACATATACAATCTGTAAATTATGCTTTTAATGTGTATCTCATAATATTGTGACATTGTACTAATTGATGTTTTATTGTCTATTTTCAGTCGGTGTTCGACCTTGACTTTAATAATAGGTTGACCCAGTTTCACCTGTGATGAATTTAAATGCCACATGAAGTTCACAATTGGTTTGATAGAAAATTTATGTGATAGTGGATATGTAAAATTTCGTAATCCATGTGTTATAGGAACTTGGAACCTGCACGTATTATTCATGGATTTACCTAAGACTACTAGAACTGTGTGAACACGTGTTACTATATATGGCCAGTCGTTGGCTAAAAATAGGATTGGACTTTCCCTTGCTATACATCTTGTACATAGCGAAGACTTGTGAGACATACTATCACGTTTGATAACAAATGCGTTTTCAGTGAATATTTTAATTATTTTCAGTTGGAAAAATAGATATTTGAAAAAGTGATTAATTATTAACTTCACATCAAGAATTATGTTTCTGCCAAAAAAAGCAGATTCTATTGTGCTATTTATAGCATACATATACCATGTAGGAATATTTTCCTTTTTCACAACAAACATATCTTTGACTTTCAATTTGTCATTTCTTTTTGGATGTATGCAATCTTTAATCACATCACATTCATGTTTTTGTTTTTTTTCAATAATTATAATAAAAATAATAAAAATTATATACATTTTGTACATTTGTTTTTAAATATTATAATGTATAAATTATTGATACAACTATAATATGATACCGTCTTGCACTACTTTTTACTTGTCTTTTGTGCAGGACCTGTACGTTTGTGGTATTCGTCTGTGGGGGTTGTTGCATTTCTTTTGTCGGTTTTATTTGTAGGCGTATGATTTTCAGGGTTTACAGTACCAGGTGTGCCATGGAAATATTGGCTAATACCTCCTTGTGGTGTACTTCTTCTTAGGTTTCTTATCCCCGTTTTCTTTTTTGACCCTTTATTTTTTTTCACCTAGAGTATCTTCTGCTGTTGAGTTTTTTTTAGCTTTTTCACTATCTTCACTTGTATTTATGTTTGTGGATGTCTGGTTTTTGTCTAGTGGAGCAATAGATATCTGACTGACTGCGTTTTCTTCTTGTTGCGGTACAGATTTGGATTGTGGCTCTTGCTTATCTACTACAGCTTCATCGCCATCTGAATTTTGGTCATGTGTTTCATCAACTTCACTAAGAGGAGAGTCACACTCTGCCTGTCGGTGTCCCTCTTTATGACATTGACGACACACCCAATCGTTAGGACATTGTGCATATTTGTGTCCCTTCTGAAGGCATTTATTGCAAGATATTTCATAATGTCCTGTATGATTATCTTGCCCTTGATGTAATACCAAAGCTTTGTATTTGCCTATGAATAGTGTTCTAGGTATTGGTTTAATAAGTGGAGCAACTATTGCAATTCTGTCGCCAGTTTGGCAATTGGTTACTAGTCCATCTACCCTTAAACGTTCTCTATATAATTTAAAGATTTCACATCCATTAAACTCGAGACAGCGCTCTATCTGTCCATCTTCTGCTGAACATGGAATGTTTTTTACCCTTACTTTAATGAACTCTGGATATTCGTTTTGAGTTATTCTTGGGTTTCTTGTGTACACTTGTATTAATTTATTGCGAATCGAAATGCCAGATATTATCAGCGATTCTCTATCTGTCTCTGAATCTAAATAGATCCTCCATAACCCTCTCACTCTCTGCAGCCCTCTCAAATGGCTTGCTGGGCAAACTGTTGCATCAATTATTTTGTACAATTCTAAGTGCGTTAAAAATTGATCTCTACTGGGCTTATTGCTGCCAAACAAATCACTTTCTAGTATGAAGACTGGTTTAACTTCTTCAATATCGTAATAGTTTTGGGTGTGATGTGTTTGTAAAATAGACGAATATGTCTCACCCTGTTCACTGGTGTCCGCCATATTGGATTTGTCTTTGTTTTCTTCTACGTTTTCTATTGAATTATATTCAGAATTCAACATAACTGACTTCTTCAACTGTTCTACACTCTTCAAAATTCATATACAACTTCGTCTCAGCAAAATTTAGTTGTCTTATGACATTCTACACAAAATTAATCAACTTTTTGTAGGAGCTGTAACAAAACCGCCGTAGCTCTTGGCCCCTTACAACCTTGCTTTTTATGTGATTTCAAACAATTCCGTTCACATGTAAAGTTCATCTTGGCTTAAATTGCCGCATTTACACCATACAAAAAACTCTTGAGTGCAAACAATGAAGGCAACAGTAGTATACCGCTTTTCAAAAGTCATAAATCGATTAGGAAAAACAAATCCGGGCTTCAAATAGAACATAGGGAATATATCAACTGTAAGAGAAAAAAACAAAACAACAGACACACGAAGTGCAACACAAACCAAAACCCAACAAACGAACGACATTGCAACATGCATAGAACTATACGTTAACGAGTGCCATATTCCTGACTTGGTACTGTACATTTTACAGGACATGAAAAGGACATGGACAAACTTGTTCATCTGGAAATTTAACAAGCTATAGCATGAACTATCATTGAATATTGTTTTTATTGGTATATATATTGATTTTGTTATCAGAAAATTAAAAGCAAACTTAATATTACTAGTATTGTATATACATATACATATTCATGGATCTAGGACCACCATTGATTTTCCCTTATTAGTCTTTGTTAAATTTGCACTTGTAAAAAAAATGTGCAGAATTTATCTTTGTATCAAATAAAGAAATACTTGGCATGAGTAAAGTTTTATCCTGTCCATTATTATGGGAAAATATTCACATACATTTCATTGCATATAAGAAAATAAACATCACTGGAAGTTAACCAATCATATGTTCCCCCTTTTTAAACCTGTGTACAAGGTTTAGTAACCATGTAACCTCAAGTTTCCAAAATATTCTATAGAAACCCCAAATAAAAAAATAATGGTGCATTAAAATGCCCAAGATACATGTTTATGACCCAAAAATGTTTTACTGTGATCTAATGTAGGATTAATTACCGACCTGTCAAATTCAAAGGTATGGAACGCAACAGTTGCCTTATGATAACAATAACCATATCATAAAGGATAGAGATATATCATGAAGCAAATGTTCTATACCATAACGACATTCGACTGTCAATTTACTATATCATTAATTTAAATTTGTATACTATAAAGACACTTTGATACAACATGGAGCTACCTTTTCTTACTTTTCTGTCAATTATATTTGTTATGAAGATCAAATTTCACACCATGAGGACATATTGATGTAACATTGAGCTACATTTTCATAGTGAATTGTCATTTTACTAAACTATTATGTGATATTGAGATTTCAAAAAGATATATTTCATACTATTAAGACATCTTTATAAAACATAACGTAACTTTTTCACACCATTTTGTCACCTCAGTAGATTATAAAGATAGAAGCAAATTCATAACAGTGTATCTACGGCTATTGCTTTGCGCTCTTGAATTTCCTATAGACTGGGGCGGTGTATTGTTAATATTTGCCGTTAATTATATTGTTATTTGTACAAAAGAGAATTCAATAAAAGCAAGGGTCTACTCAATTGTGTATATAGAGCTCGATGCGTCTTAGACTAGTGAACTGTCACTGATTGCAATATCATTAATACGAATTGTGAGTCTTTGAAAGGACACAGTTCTAAAACTGTGATTCGTGCCTCTGATGAGCAGAAGAAAGTCGACAATGAAAGGGCACCAAGTTCATAAAAAATACACTGGAAACACTATAGATATGCGCATTTTATGTATGCTAATGTAAAGCGTGCTTATATCTGCTCTGTACTTAGCTATACATATATTTTCAATACTATTACACAATGCGTTTATGGCTAGGTATAATTTGAGAGAAGCCGATTTTTCACTCCAATCATTCATGAAAACAAGAACAACAGTACAGAATTATAGGAAAAGATGAGAATTATCAGGGAAAAGACAGATGATAAAAGAGAAGAAGTGGATTAAAAAACAACTTTGGAAAATACGTGTTGGTTAAATAAGATGAACTATACATTACTTGTTCTTTGGAAAAAATAACAACATTTCAATAACACTGTACATTTATTATTATGGGAAATCAAATATATAAATGCATTCTGGTAAACTAAATTTGCATCAGAAAATAAAGTTTATACGAAAAAATGTATAAAGATGTACAATTTTCATCCAATGTGATATTTTCAAATAATTCGTGCTGTGTTCTTGGCGATTTTTCTATTGATTGAATTCGACAATAGATGTAATGATAATGATAATAATTACATTTGATTATAACTATGATAATAATATGAATACCTATAATAAGAAGAACTATATGATTAATAAAACAAAGGCTCTCAAGAACCTGAACCGCCCATCTTTTATTTTTTGCTTAAAATCTTTCCACAATGATAATTTTGCTTTTCAATTTATATTAATGAGTGTCTTAAAAATTCCATTTAGATTTTCTTTTAATCTGTCATATTTTCTTCTGCGAAATAAATGCATTTCACTCCCTATGTTCCATTTTAGTCATAGTAGCTATGTTTCTTGACGTACAAGGAAATTAAATACACAATTTATACTAGATATTCGGAAACTCATACAGCCTGAGTTTTGTTGAAATTGATTCAGCAGTTTTAAAGCAAGCAAACTAGATGAAAAAAAAATATCTTTAAACGGCAGTTACTCGTTAAGTGGTCGATTGACAGTTTTATTGATATAAAGTTTTTTGTAGAATCACTTTGCTAAATTTTTTTGCTGTTAACAGTTTATCTTTATCATTAAAAATATTCAAGATAATAATTAAAAACTTCAAAATTTCCTTGAAATTACCAATTAAGTGGCAGCAACCCAACAATGGGTTGTTAGGTTTATCTGAAAATTTCAGGGCTGATAGAACTTCACCTTATGAACAATTTTATTTCATTACAGATTAGCTCTAAATGCTTTAGTGTTTGAGATGTAAGCCAAAAGCTGAATTTTACCCCTATGTATTATTTAAGCCATGGCGGCCATGTTTTTTTAATGAAACAGAAAATAAAACACAAACTTTATTCTAGATACCTTAGGATCGTTCAGCTTAAGTTTAGTTGGAATTGGTTTATTAGTTTCAGAGAAGAAGATCTTTTGAAGTTAGATAACATGATAAACAAATTGTGAAAAATCGTCCTAAAAAAATTACCAATTTAGTGGCAGCAACCAACAATGGGTTATCAGATTCAACTTAAAATTTCAGGGCTAATAGAACTTTACCTAATGTACACTTTTACCTCATGTCAGATTTGCTCTAAAGGCATTAGTTTATGAGATATAAGCCAACAACTGCATTTTACCCCTATGTTCTATTTTTAGCCTTGGCGGCCACAAACTTTATTCTAGATACCCTAAGGATCATTCAGCTTATGTTTGGTAGAATTGGTTCAGTATTTTCAGAGGAGAAAATGTTTGAAATAGTTTAAACCAGACGGACGATGACGGACGACGACAGACGACAACGGACGCCAAGTGATAAAAAAATCGCTAAACATGTTATTCCTTTATTACTTGTATAAGTTGCGTTTAGGCCCTTAAGCACATTCATACATACAGTACATATTTCTGCAAAATTCAACATACACAAGCATTATAACCCAAACAGCAAAATAGCTATATATATGAACAATTTATATTTTTATCAATATTTTCATCTGACCGATAAAAATATATACAGAAAGTACACATACAATATACATCAACATTACTACAATCATGAAAAATTTCATATCATCATTACTTTCATTAAGGTCCTAAAAATACATGGTTACAGTACACAGATACCAGAAAAATACAAAATACATTCATATAGTCATTCAAAAATATCTGCACTCGTGAAATATCATTAGCTTTATTTTGCATATGATATTGCATATTTTCATAATCATGTTAATAATGAAATATTGATGTGATTTATCGCAAGAGTAAACAGATAATTTAAAGTATATTAACATAGGCCTAGAATAATGGCAAAATGGTGATTGGAAATATTTTAAAAGAATTAATAAAAGAAGGAAGCACACTTTTTTCCAAAGGAGTAGGTCCGGTAAGGGCCGATTTTGGCCTCAAATTTCAAGTTCATCAAACGAAAGATGTTGGACACTTTTTAAACACTTAAATGTTTATTTAAATTGATCCAATTAGTTTATGTAAAAGATTTTAACTAATTAAGTCATTAAAAACGCTCAGATTCAAGCTTAAACATGAAAAATCTATCAAATATGCCAAAAAACGTCACTTTTCAGATGGTTTTTGTCAAAAATGAAAGTGGTCGCATCCTTGTTCATCCTCAACCTTTATATATGTTATGTATTATCATTAAATACAACTTACATTTCAATATGATGAATGAACACGAATGTGGCCACTTTCATTTTAAACGGAAACCGTCGAAAATTTAACTAAAATGCTCAAACTGTGAAGATTTCAGTAATTTAGCATGACTTAATGATGCTAGTATCCGATATATGTGCATTGTATTGTCAAAAAATAGCCCATATTTATGTAGCAGAAGCATTCTACTTTTCAGTAAATAGCTTAAAGGTTACATTTTCATACTTTTGTAAAACTGCTATATTTTGAGGCAAAAAAGGGGTCTTACTGAATCTACTCCTTTGCCTTTCAATAATATATATTTCAAAAATTTCTTTCATTCGTAGAAATAAGATGATGCAGTGTACACACTGATTTATTGTGCTTACGTAAGGCGTTTATCAAACCAGGATGAAGATTGCTTATGTTAATTGTAGCCATTTTGTCAAAAGGGGACTCATTACTGGCTTCTTATCACACACATTAGCTTTATGAATCCCCTTGATTTAAACATACATATAATAATTAATTTTAGTTAAATAAATTATTCATGAATAGTAACCAGATTTTGTTGCGAAAATTTTAAATGGCTATAAATTATTAGAAATATATGCATAGATCTTAAATCTTTAATAAATAATTTAAAGGCAATTTGCTGCTTCAGAATTTTGGTAAAGTGTGGTATATTGGTCTGTTACATAAAATGAGTACATATGAAATTGATGCAAACAGAATACAAAGGATAATTATTGATTAATCGTACTCAGCTCAATGCAATATTTCAGCTAAGCTTCAGTTCTTGGTCCTTTACAATTTATTATACACATTAATGATGTTGCTATTATATTTAAAATATGATGCAGAATTTTTGCACATGATATTTAGCTCAGTTTCTCGTGATAGGTAACTTATCCGATTGGTGATTGTTGAACATGATACAAGGAAACGCTATTAAGGATAAAAAAGTATTTTAATTCAAAAAGAACCCATAAGTAATAAAAAAAATTCAAATTGAGAGACAATATCTTTTATTTACCTTAAACAATAAAGAAATACTAAGTTCGCGTTTTACATGATACAAAAGAATAACATTTAGAAATGAAGCCAATTAGGACAGCCATATTGGAAAAAAAATAACAAATAGTGTTAAAACATGCATTTGCATGTACTGCAGCCGATAAAAGTTCGAACCAAATATATAATTCGATTTTGTAAGAGCAATTTAGGAACGTGTAATGAATTATGAGAAAATTTTGGAATAGGGATTTGAAACAATTAAGAACAGATAATCTGAGTAAGGACACATCTGTATCTCGTAATTTTTTAAGGCATAGTATGCTCAAGATAAATAGTATTCAAATACATTTCATGTTTTTAACTGTAATTTGCAGTGCACTCTTTTCATTCCTCAAGACGATGATAATTTCAACAAAGTTGAGAAAGGGCTCTCTTTTAGAACTTTCGAACAGGCAACTATTGAACTGAACTGTATTGATTGGTATGGACAATAGAGGGACATAAGATAACTGACAATAACTTGTTATTAAAACTGTGTTCCCTAGTGGACCATATCAAGTGAAAGTTAACTGTTTGTTAAATGTATCATCTTCTACAGAGACGAAAAAAGTGCACAGTAAAATCTTAAGTTAAGTTTTAAATTTTCTAGAACATGAAATGCATTTGAATTTTATTTATTTAGGGCATGCTTTGTCTTAAAAGTTTTCCAGATGCACAGCTTAGTCTGTACTTAAGGTAAATTTTGAGGTGAAAACGCAGTCATTTAGTCAAAGATTTATCACGAACTTTACTAGTCTTAGCTTGCGTCCCAAAGGCTTCAAATTGAATTAGGATAGCTTGATTTTGGTAAAATAGTTATACTCTGTAATAAATGTAAAAGTTGTCAAACAAGTATGAAACTTTATAAAGTGATCAAAAGAATTCTCTGATAAAATATTATCATACGTTCCACACACATCGTCATCCTCATCTCTGTCTTCCGTTATTACCTTTCTTATTATAAAATTAGTTGCGCAATATTGATGTGATTTATACTTTATAATTTGTGCTTAAATATTTTTGAATTGTTATAAAAACTGAACTGTGGAGAAGGTTACAAATTTACGTTGTACTTGTGTCTTAATTTATTTTTCTTTGAGCAATAACATATATTTTAACTAATTGGAATATCTAACGAACGAATGAATTTTGTTTTACTCTATTATAGATGCACTACAACCCTCCTCTTTTCTAAGAAGGGCTTGGGACCATCCATGGCAGAGCTAAAATATGTATTGTTTCATTATTACAGAATGACGACATTGGCGAAAAAATAAAGGAAAATGAATAATGAAACCGGTATCTTATCTATCCAAACAAAAAGATAATGATCGTGACGATGATATGGTGATAATTTCAGAATAAAATATGTTCCACAGGTGTATGGTATGATTAATGTTGACTAGAATTCAATTATGGCGTCCAGCTCACTTTACTTGCATCAAGTCGACCAGAACATTCTCCTTAAATATACAAAAAAAAATTTAGATACATTTATTATATTTTATATTCTGAAAACATTTAAAGAAAATCATTAAATATTTGTCCATGTACAGTTGCTACAGTTATAGAACCACTAATTCAGACCCGATCGGAAAGAACATACAAGAAAGTAGTAAATATTTTAAACAAAATAGTTCCTACGCATAGCTTTATCTTTGCCAATAACGGATATATTTGGGTAGTTTTTGTATCAAATGAGAGCTTTTGGACTTTGGGATCACTGTACATTAATTGAATAATAAAGAAGTCAATGAAATTATGATAGGATGGGCACATTTGGCCTGTTATTCAGATTTTAAGTGCCTGATTTTGTACTGTCAAACTTCCGGGAAACAGTACGCTCTTATATGCAATTAAAGGTATGTTTTTTTAGCACAAGTCAGGATAAGGTACAGTTTTGACATGACATATCTGCCACTTTATTTGAACTCAAGATCAAGTAGCTATTAATGCTTGAAATTGCAGAATTTAACATAGAAGGCAATGGAGCTATGCATTAGTAGTTTTATACCTTACAGAGGGTTAATATATAAAAGAGGCAATCAAACGGGCTCATTGTTGAAGGCAATAGTGTTGCCATATATATATTTGCTTACGTCTCTATAGTGGATGAAAAACATTTACAAAAATTTTCTTAGGTAAACTCAGAAAGAGGGAGTCCATTATTCTTGATCAAGCAACGGAACGACTGAAAATCCACTGTCATGGTAAATGCGTATAATATGCAAATATATGAATATTAAGTACATTTATTGTAAACAATACGTGCAAATATTGTAGCTAGGACAAAAACATTAATCTTTAAAATGTTGACAATATAGTTTAAATTTTCATGAAATGGTTGCATGCAACTCTCGCCTTACATCCGTTAATACATTTATCTGTAAAATTTCATTTCATCCAGTTGTTTGACAAAAGAAATTGGCTTTATGATTCCAAGTTGCAGTTGCACTATTTAGACTTTAGTAATCGGATTTCTATTTTAAAACAATTGTAATAAATGGGGAGACTTTTACGTTCCTCTTGTAAACTATATTCCTTTTTGAGATTAAGTTTAGTTAATTACTTCATTTTCCTGTTGGTTAGATATGTTCTTGATATCTTTGACATCTACTATGCTCAATTGAAGAAGAGGAACATTTTCATTACAGTAACTGTAATTCTGAGCCGATTTATCCATTTTCTGATCAGTTGTTTATTTTTACTTTATCAAAGTGTGGTTTGTTTGATCTAAATTCTTAAGGGTCAACGATGTCACATTTTCTTGGATTTCTCTGAGTTCCTATGGTGATGTCACGAAAAACTCATCATAGATGATAGGATAAAACTATTGTACGTCAGACGCACGATTTCTCTAAAAAAAAAGACTCATCAGTGACGCTTGAATAAAAAAAGATAGAAAGGCAAAACAAAGAGCATTGAGAACCAAACGTTTTGTTAAATATAGTTCAGGTAATCTATTTCTGGAGTTGACTATCCCTATTTTTCTTCCGAAAAAAATCTAATTTTTATTATAAGTTAATTTATTATGATGACCACATCGATGATAAAATCATTAGAAAAACCAATTCTACCAACAAACTACGTACAATAGATATCTTTAAACCATCGACAGCTATATAAATCGTAAATATTTTAAATGCTTGGCGATGCCTGTGATTTAGATTTGAAAGATCGTATCACACCCGGTGCAGAGATATGATACATATTGTTTTTAATATTTTCCACTAGACGTTAGACAAGCACCAATAAACCAAATAATCGATCAGATATTTTTGTTTGAAAATATTAGAACCAAGAAAACAATCTTATATATACACCAAAGAAATAAAAAAAAAATGGGGGGGGGGGGGGGAAGAGAAGAAGATGCAATATTTCCTAGCATTGAGGTCTTTATAGATATTTTCATTTTGTTTCATTATAGGATAATATGTCTTGTTTGTTAATTGATAAATGTATAAGAGGCGAGAAAACAATAAAAGTCCAAACCCCTTCGTCTCCTTTGTTAAAAGACAAAATATTAAACTGTTGAAATGCATTTTATCAATAGTAGTTAAACTATATAAGAGTATGAATATAATAGATTCTAACTTTAGAACCAGTACATTGTAGAATTTTAAAGTAAGAAATTCGGAGAGGACTTGAAAATGCGAAAAATTCAATTATTCAGATTGGATAATTGAACAAAAATCTAAAAGTTACGATGTTGATTAATTAATTCCCATTTTAGTGCCTCTCCAAATTCGTGATATCTACGTCATACGGTTACAAAATTGTTGTGCAACTGTTTCAAGCATTCATCTGTGGGTCATATTAAATCACACATTGAAAGAAAAACAACTTTCAATCAAGATCAATGTACTTAATGAAATATATAATTATTTCTCTTTTACATGATCAATTATTAGGAGAGCTGATAAATGAAATATATATTCACCAACATAAAGAAATATTTTTGAAAGGTGTCTCAGTTTTCGTTTTTGTTAGTTCATTACATGTGTGAGATTTGGCGGGGAAAAATTAAGTAAACTTCACATGCAGCTTCAATATCTGAACCAATCTAATTGTGCTTTCATGTTCCAATAGAAAAAGGTACAATTTCCTTAAGTCACATCTTAAGTCACCACTTAGAATAGTATATATTTTATTTCTTTTGATATGCAAATTGTATTTGTTATTCCATTACGATTCCCGATATAACTAAATAAAAAAAGCCTCTTACCGAGCTAATTGATCATAAAAAATATTTTCAAAGGATTTAAGTGTGTGTGTGATGTTTCAACTTCTAGGCACGCACCTTTCGGCATCTTTCAACAACAGTTTTCTTAAATTCTTTCGCGACGAACAAACAAACCAATTATGATTATTCCTAAAACCACAGGCAACAAAATCCAGGCCAACTTCGTATTATTACTATTTTTATCCCCTAAAATAAACAATATTATAGAATGACAAAACAAATCTTCGGAAATATTATATATAGCAGATAATAATTGTTTTGCAATATATGATAGAAGTTGAAAATATTTTTTTTCTAAATAAAAGTGGTATCAAATTTAAGAAAATAAAGTGCTCCGAAGAATGCAGCTTGATGCGACGGCAGAGGTTGAACCGGAACATTTGGGGCAAGTATAGAGACAACACTTTAGCTTCATACAGCTCAGAATTTAGATTGTGATTGAATAATTCACCCAGTATAGGTTTCTGACAAAAAAAGAATTTGATCTAAGATAAAAAAAAACAACAAATAAAAACAAATAAAATAAAAAAAACCCAACACTTTGACATATGACAAATACCTTTTATGGTCCAATATTCATAATCTAAATATACGATAAGGTTCAGCATATCAATGAACCCAAAGACTCAATTCTTTGTTGAAATCAAACAGAGTTTAACTTCGGACCCTTTAGATCTTATTGTGGATCAATTTCAAAAGATGGTTAAAAATAAAAAATGTGATACACGGCTAGATTCAGCTTATCAAAGCATTTCAATAGTTTAATTTTCATTAATATAACCATTTTTTTTTCATTTTTTACCCTCAACGTGGACAAATTCAAAAACGAATCCTAAAATCAAATTTATATACACGGTTAAATTCAGTATATCAAAGAACCCTTATAATTCAGAACTTTGAATTGAAATTGATCAAGCAATAAGCAATTAATGCAAAATGAGCATTGTTTATGCACCTTTTCCCTAAACGATAAATGCCGAACCTTCCCTTTGTGATATGGAACATTGTGATAGATTTTATAAAGATTCATAGGTCTAATTTAAGTTATTGTCTGTAAACGAGAAAGTTTTATTTTTTCACTTAATTCATGGACGGTGTTAGGCCATAACCCCAAATGTTTTGTTTTAGGTACCTTTTTCTTAACGGTTTAGGTCCCATCTTCCTTTAAGGTATAGAACATGTTTATACAATATAATAGAGTTCTATACACTTATACGCAAGTTATTGTCCGGAAACAAAAACTAGATGCGCTAAAGAGCATGTGTTGATCACCTTGATCTAATTGCATATTCCACAAATGACACTCTACAGCATTGAAGGCGAGAAAATAATTCATGGTGACAAATCTCTGTTTTGTTAATCTTGTATAATTGCTGATCATTTTGTCTGATTAGCTTATCTCTATCTTCTTCATCTTTTGCTCAAAACAAAAAAGAAGGTAATGAAAAATAAATCCTCATTTAAGGACAATCACTCCTGTAAAAAGGGACAAACTACATAGTATTACTTGGACTTTGAGATTAAATAGTCTATTCATTTAATTGTAGATCTTGTCTAGCTAATCATGCTTATAAAAGTTTCTATCTATCTATATGTTCATGATAATAAGACAAAAAACGCAAAAACATGGAAACAATCATCCTCAAGGGACAACAACTCGTATAAGAAGTCGTCTATTTCGATCAATAGACTTATTTGGAGAAATTGTCTTGCTGATCAATTTGTCTATTTAAAGTTTTTCTTGATCAATCATAGTTGTCAAAATAATTAGCAAAGATGAAAATTGTAAAAATTGCCAATTAAAGACAATGACTGTAAGAAGTTGTTTTACAGTTTGAATATATACTGCCAATTAGTAGAGCTCAACATTCTAAACATTTCTGCCTTGTCAGATTTTATCGATTTATAAAGGTTTTCAAAATGATAAACAAAACCTGTATTTTACCCTTTTGTTCTATTTTCAGCCTTGTCGGTCATCTTAGTAATCAGGCCGGGTCATCCTGATACTTTCTTTTAGTTAAAGTAATGCCTACATGTGTCAGTATTTTGGCTGTTACCAAGATTTTTTATTTCTGCAATTTCCGAATTTCTATGAATGCATATACTAAGTATTTTATCTTATAATACGAATTGAGACATTACCTATATAATGCAATTTATGGATACAACAGTAAAATGAAAATCAATATAAACAGGGCTAAATGTTATAACAATCAAACTGGTTTATATTTGAATAAAGGCGACAATTATCGTAAGGTATGCCTTCAAATGTCCAAACCAGGGTTTGAAGTCATAAAACTTTGCTCAGTGGATGGAGCACAAAAGTCATACTCAAAACATGAAATCCAGCATTTTGATTGTTTGATTTTGGAGTATGAGTACAAAAAATTACTCGAAAGTTTGATGACTTCAATGCCTGGATTTAGCATTCTTAAACCAACAAAATACAAAGATTGGGGAAGTGACAAGGGTGATATACCTAATACAATGTTTGAATCTCCTCTTTGAAGTATTCATTTGTGTACGCTCGGTTAAAATAATAAGAAGAGTTAGCAAACCTTGCAAATGACAGTTGTCAAAATTCTTGCGGGTAATATTCATTTTGTATTTTCCGAGATAACAATAAACGTTGAGATTTCCACATAATGGCATTGGTAGGTTTATCTGTAGATATGTGGCAAAGTAAAATCCTGGTTTTGTAACTGAATTCTGCAAATGATCTGTAATATTTTTTCCCTAAAAAATTAATCGCAGGATAAGACTGAATGAAACCATAGGTATATGTTCGAATTTTTCTATTGACAAACCTACCTGTGTGGATTTTAAAATATTATCTGTAAGTGTTCGAGCTATTGTTTGAGTAAAAGATCGAATAATGTTTATGCAAGGCTTCAGATTCGAATAAGAGTCGAGATGTGCATGTTCGAGTTCGAGTTATATTTCGATTTAGAAAAAAACATTTTGAGGAGCAAACGATGTTTTTGAACCGTTTGAAAATTAAAATATAAATTTTGATAGACGAGAAAAAAATCTCATTACCCAAGTTGGGAAAGGATGGCAAAAAAATAATGATGTTTCTAAAAGAAAAGGCTTTAAAAAGAATCATGTTCATCCAGTCTTAACTTTGAGATCTGATCCACATATTTACTATCATATTAGCGTGCCTGTCACGAGACAAAAACTTCGTTAGCGAAAAGATAAATTCACAAAAAAAAAAAAAACTGAACGCCGAGGAAGAATAAAAAATGGAAAGTTCCTAATGGAATGAAAACATCAAAAGCTCAAACACATCAAATAAATGGATAACAACTGTCCTGACTTGGTACATGCATTTTCTTATGTAGAAAATGGTGAATTAAACCTGCTTCCCTTTTGTCGTATCTTTATATATTTGGTGTTGAATGCAGGTCTCTATAATCTATTTAAGTTCTTTTTTTCCTTTTTTAGACATCTTGCGGTTAAGAGATATTGTATAAACATCAGTCTAATGTGGTAATGGAGACGACCCATCAAACGAGTATAGATCTCGACGATTGCTGTTTTTGTGTAGCTTGGTTGCTATCTTTTTTATGTCAAGTTTATCTGCTTGGTGTTTTTATATAAAAACTATTGTTTCAATGTGGTTTTTTCTTTTTAACATTATACGTTAATGTTCTTGAAAGGAAGATCGAATGCTTTTTTTCGTCCTTTATGTTGAGAGAAAATACAAACAGGTATGATTGATTACTAATTACCGTATAAAAACTAACAAAAAAGACTTTCTTTCACTGAAAATATTAGTCATATCTCGATTACACACTTTCAATTAACGTCATTAAAGATTATACAGATTTAAACATGGTTTTAATAAGTACTACGGATAACTGAACATAGAGCACCTGCACTGGGTAAATATATTTAGAGTAATTGTTGTGCATTTTTGTTTTAAATTAAAGAGTCCATAAAACAAACATTACGCGTAAATTCCCGATCTTGTATTTAATGAGAAAGGCACTATTTTATTACTAAAAAAAGACTTATCTATGCATAGTTTGAACATTGTTTATTTAAGCGGCGTTTGAATTCTGGATATATTCGGAAGCTTGGTGAAGTTGAGATATATCCTTTCTAACTTTCACGGACGACACCACGAGTTGGTTGAACGTAATGGAATATCCTTTTCACAGATGACATTGGATATTTTCCAGTTGGGGTATCTACAATTTCGTCCCCTTTTTTCGAGAATGCGGCACACCAATTTGTTTTGAAATTATAGTTGTACTAACATGAGTAATATAGCGGGTTCTACACGTGGTGCAACTAGGATCTGCTAACCCTTTCGGAGCACCTGAGATCAGCCCCATTTTCGATTGGGTTTCGTGTGGCTCAATCTTCGGTTTTCTTTGTTGTGTTTTGTGTACAGTTGTTTGTTTGTCGGTCTTTTTCTTTTTTATTGATGATGTTGTCAGATTATATTGAGTTTGAAAGCCCCGTTGGTATCCTTCACCTCTAGTATTAATACGCTTCACGATACAAAGGCCATTTCTTTTGATATTAGGCGTTTCCGTAATGCAAAACAAAATTTCAGAATCAGGATTTTTTTATAAAAAACTTGCATTTTTGTATATTTATACACAATTGTGTTAACACATATATTCAGTGATTCGATTTTCCCGACTTACTTTTAGATCAGCGCCACATAATGGTGTTGGAAAAATCTTTGAAATATGGATTTTCAAATTCAATGTCTTGCCATTTTCCCTGCTCTCTTCTTGTATTTCATTGACCTGTGGTTCATCTAAAAGAAACAATTTATTAAATGAAGTAACAATAAAAGTGAATGATGATAGTTTAGGTGAAAGAAACACAAATTCTGGACACATGAAATATATTTGAAAAAAATTTGTAGACAATTGTTATATTGAAATTCAACCTTTTCTCTCCGCCGCTTGGTTTATATTATATTTTCAATCCGGTCTTTTCGGGGAGGGAATACATGTCATTTTCGAAAGGTGAAAACAATTAAGTAACCTCAGTGGACAATTTTTTTTTATGATATGTACAAATGACATTTTCAGACAGCTTTGGCTGTATCTATCATCTGATTTTACGAACCTCACGTTAAAACAGTTTAATCTCTGAATAAACGTCACACAAAGAGCATTGCTGTTTCAAACATATATTGTTTTTTTGGTCAATTATATGTTTAAAGACCGAGTCAATAAAATCAATATTTAGGCGCAACTCAAGATAGAAGTCGTTTGAAGATTACGCACCAATTAAGAAAATCATTCTTTCTTTTAAGAATCCTTTTTCATTATCATATCTGTTCCCTGTGTGTTATTAGCTATTCGTGTAATTAATATGCTTGATTGTATTAAATTCGTTATGTACCCTCAACTTAACGATGCTCTGTCCACCATGGGACCGGCGAATTCAATTATTTTCAATATCAGTTAACCCTTTGCGATACAAAAAACCCAACTTATATGTTTATCTGTACAGACTTCAGGAATAACAAAAATACATACTTGGTAGCTGGTACGTCGATAGTTTGCGACATTGCTTGTTTATCTATCTGAGTAATGCTCAATTTGGAAATCAGTTGACACTTTGTGCAACTATCATTTGATATTCTTAAAAGTCCATTTTTTAAAATTAATTAACACATACCATCTTTGACTATTAAATTCATAACTTTTGGTCGAATCTTTTTTAAGTATTTAGTATCTAATGGATCAAGTATAAATAGTAAAACGGACTTCCAATAATAACAAAAACAAAACAAATGTGAAAACAAAACTAACTTGAAATTTTGAATAAATTAAACTTTTATTTTGAGAAGTTTTAGTTCAGAAACGTTCATTTTACTTACAAATAAATCTTTTTTCGTCAAGTGTCAGATTTCGTCGCATATTTGAAACGCCATAGGAGCATGTATAATCACAGTTGACGTCTTCTTCCGAAAAATCATGAATCATTAATGTATAGAAACAGTTTGGTCGTTTCATCACCTCGTACTTGTTTGAAGTGAAGCATATATCATTATAACAAAGCGAACGGTATTTAGGACCACCAATCCATTGACGAGTTTTTAAACAGTTGGACGCTGCGTCGGATATTTTGCACTGAAGGTATGTTACATTCCCAAAAACTGCTGGAAAATCTGCCTTCCACACAACATCAACTGTAAGTAAATATGATTCAGGTAAAAAATTTATGCACCGATGATTTTTAACAGTAAGTGTATGCTTATTGTTATAACATGCCTTTAGAACCGTAAACACTTCATTTCATTAGGTGTCAGCTGGTACAAATGTATCCGGCACGGTTGTATAAAGGTGTTATCATACACCAACCCAAGACATAGTTTGTTAGTATATGGTGTATGTGATATAGCATTGTCATATATATAAATTAATATATGACTTTTTAGTAGCACTTCGTGTAAAACTTCGACGAATATGATTAATAAGGAATTATTATTCCAGAAAAAAATATAAATATAAAAAAGAAGATGTGGTATGATTGCCAATGAGACAACTATCCACAAAAGACCAAAAAACTATAGGTCACAGTACGGCCTTCAACAATGAGCAAAGCCCATACCACATAGTCAGCTATAAACGGCCCCGATAAGACAATGTAAAACAATTCAAACGAGAAAACTAACGGCCTTATTTATGTAAAAAAAGTGAACGAATAACAAATATGTAACACATAAACAAACGACAACCACTGAATATACAGGCTCCTGACTTGGGACAGGCACAAACATAAATAATGTGGCGGGGTTAAACATGTTAGCGGGATCCCAACCCTCCCCCAACCTGGGACAGTGGTATAACAGTACAACATAAGAACGAACTATAAAAATCAGTTGAAAAAGGCTTAACTCATCAGATGGATAAAAAAATATAAGTGGACGTGGCCGGGTAAAGTTTGGGTTAAGAAATAATTGTCATATAAAATATTGCACCTAAAATACCTTAAGACTATTGTAGCTATGAACATTCATTGTTAAGAAGTCGTAAAATTAATAAAATGTGTAGTTACATAGTACACGGATCTATAAGCTACTATATGTAAGCAAACAGCAGCATATTCATGTTGAAGGTCAACTATTTTGCATGGAAATAATTGCTATACGTTTAGAAAGTTGAATTTGTGTTTTGGAATACAATCAAAAATATACTGTGGTGTTTGCCATTGATTACAGTTGTGATTTGATCTTGTATTTGATTGTCGATGTTTGGTTACAATTGATTAATTATAATTTGTTGAATGCCGAATTTCTTTGATTTTGTAAGTAAAATTTAACCAATAATGGAATTTTAATTATCGACGAAGTACAAATACTTCATGTTCTTTAAAGATATAAAATTTGACAAAACTACGAAATAATATATCTGCAACGACAATACAAGTTCTTCTCATTCCACGAAAATTGATACTCTAGAAAAATAATGAATTCACTGTATATCATTTTTCCGGATACAAATTATATTTGTGCATGATAAAAATAGCAAAACCTTTACAAATTTGTTGTAAAGATATTGTAAAATTCATCAAGAGATTAAGGAAACCACAAGAACAATTTCCTCTGCCTTTTTTTACACATTTACTTCGATTTGACAACAGTGGTTATCTCAATTGGAGAACCTATATATTATTTGACAAGGGAAACGAAAAAAATTTGAAATTATAAATGTCCTCTTTCAACAACAAAATATCAAAATTTAACCCCTTATGAAGTATACATTTTTCATTTGCTACGCTATTCAAGAGATTCAATATGCAACCCAAAATTTGTAAAACGTCATCGTTGTCTGAGCAAAAACATTAGCAAGGTTTTTGTAAAACAAAACTTGTCCTGTTTCTCAAAAAAAAAAAAAAGTCAGAAAAATACTGAATTCCGCGATAAATTCATAAAGGAAAGTCCCGAATCAAATGGCAAAATCAAATGATAAAACACATCAAACAAATGGACGTCAACTGTCATATTCCTGACTTAGTACAGGCATTTTGAAATGTAGAAAATGGGAAATTGAACCTGGTTTTATAGCTGTAAGCCTCTCACTTGTATAACAGTCGCATTAAATTCCACTATATTTACAGATCATCGGAAAATACTTCGAACTAATATTGAAATTGTAGTGTCTACTTCACAAATTATACTAGGTGACCTTCAGTTATAGGTTCTGGGGGATGAAGTTGATTACGCCTTTATTTATACAGTTTTCCCTTTAGTTTCTTCGTGCTGTGATGTTTCCTTTGATCAAATGACTTATATCGATAGTCTGTATGTATGCATTCTGCTATTGGTGTTCTTGAATTGTTAAAGTTCCAGGTGCAGCTTGGTGAAAAGCTGCGATTCTGATGAAATAGTGTTTCACAAAAAAAAAATATTGCTATCTTTTCACTAAAACGTTTAACTGATAATATTTATGGATGCGTTGGAACAAGAAGTGTGTTAATGTTAAAAAAATCGGAAGCTAAGGAATTGAAAAGTTATTCTTGGTTGTTTATTTTTTGTCGTTTTCTATTTTTTTAATGCCGTTGTTAGTATCTTTCAACTCATGGTTTTGTATGTCCCTTTGTAATCTTTCGACTCTCTTTTAAATTCATCATGTTTGTGGTAGATTTTAGTTTGAAGTCATCCAGCTGTTTTTTATATCGTCAAAAATTACAAGATATGAAGCAAAATTTCTATTTTCTGTAGTATCCTCTACTTGGATTTATGAGGTGTAGCCACGCATTCAAATGTGGACTATTAAGTGACAGAACATAATTGATATAGTACTGAAATTTAATTTGAAGAACTTTGCAAGATGCTTTTTCGTGTTCTCTTTAAGAAGGTCTTGTATGAATTCTGATCAGTTGTCAGTAATGGTGAACAATTAATTGTCATTCGAATATCTACCTTCTCCTTAAAATATTCATTTACTGAACTCAACAAATATGTTGTCTATCAAACAGTCAATTTGTTTTTTGAATGCGACCATGTAGTCAATTGGGCATGTGGAATAGTAATGCAAAACGTTAAAAATCAAACGTTTGCTATAACTGCAAAAGAATGTGATAGCAGATTTGGTAGTAGGTCTTTGCAATATTCAAAAATACTTATCTGATTAACAGAATAGTTTTATCATAGAAGTAGTGTGGAAAAAACTTAAGAAAGATGTTAAGTCAAACATCTAGGCTAAGTGGTAATATATTTTTCTACGTCAGTATTTTTGGGGAATTTATATATCCAGTATACCTATATGGAAGATGTAATGTCGATACTCAAGTTGAGAAGGACTTTTCTTTCGTGGTGTCGTGTATGTTGGATTCGAATTCCAAGATAATCGCCAGATTCAGTTACAGAATTAAATCCTCACCACATATGCCGGTTCACAGTCAGAATATCCTTACTTTCTGGGTTTTTTTTATATCTCATTAACTTTGCCATTAAAGATGTTTCGTGTATATATAAGATATCTCATTATGTAGTAACATTTCATTTAATAATCAAACCAAATACCTGCAATGCTTGCGCAAAATGTGGTCGAAAGAAAGAGCAGGATATGTGTGAACTTCAAGATGACTTTGAATTTTCCGAAAACACTTTGTTGATTCATTCCTTTTCTGCATTATTTATCTGACAAATTAAAGATTGAAAAAGTGTTCTACCCTCCAATAGTTCCCCCAATAAGGCTATTTTTGGTTTTTTAATTCATAATTTCAAAATGTTAAATTTCAATTCAGAGAAAATTTCAGAAAACTCAAAATAATTATTACTATACTATATATAAAAATATTAATTTTCGCGAACCATTTAGGTCACGGAAATTCCAAAATATGGCATCAGTAAGGAGAGTTGTGCAAATAATGTGAATACACAGAACCCCCATCCAAATTATCTTTAGCTAAAAGTATTCATCATTTTCTATTTTATATGTACTAACAACATTCCATTTTTCTATAATTTCGATTAAAATATTCCAAAATCTGAGTTAAAAAAAGTCAAATGCCCAAAATAAACATTGTCTGATTGGTTGAAGTACTGTGGCGTCAATGATAAGCATAGCAAGCCTCGATGTAAAGCACACGCTTCACATGAATAAGGAGAGTTTTACAAATAATGTGAATACACAGATCCTCCATCCTATTTATATTTTGCTGAAAATGTTGCAATGTTCATCATTTCTGTTTTGATTCTGCTAACAACATTCCATTTTTTCTTTAATTCCGATTTATATATGTGGAACCCGCAATAAAAATAGATGGCCTCAATGATTTAAACGCAACGCAAAAAATTCCGTTGACCCTGAATTCAACGGATCGATAATAGCATCATCACCATCAACAAGATGTTTACCGTTATCTTTGTGAAATTTCAGTTATATAGTTCTTTAATTAGAGAAATTTTGGTAAGTATTACTTATTAATGTTAAGGTTCTACTGATGTGCTTCTCTAGACCTTTTTGACGGTCCGTTTTATCCCATTTATCTCAATATTATCTCCGATGACAGTAATGTCAACCCAGAGACATATATACACATATGTGTATATATGTCTCTGGTCAACCCGACCTATTCGTGTCAAAAGTGAAAATCGCATCGATTTATTGAACTAATTTCTTCTTAAACTGTGCATGCATTATTTCTGTATTATATGATAACCAATCACATTCACGTTGCATGTTTGCATGAAAATGGTCATGTATTAGTGAATTGTAAGGGCGATGCAACTTGAGGTCAGTGCGCGATCACGTGACATTATTATTTGTAAACAAATTTAAAACATGCTCCCCGCGTAACACGTGTCTGAATTATCCTTTCAAAGTGTTATGAATCTTTCAATCACTATTTTCTGAAATATTTCTAGGTTTGCATATCAGTAGTCAAAGTGAATTAAACGTAGTTCTTAGTTGTGTTTTTTTTATATAGAATTAGAAGGTAAATCTACATAAGGGGGTCTCATTGGGGGGGGGGGGTGTTCTGATCCCAGATCCCACTTACTGTTTTGTCAGATTCCCATATCCCGCTTACACTATGTACATGAGCAATTTTCATTTTTTTGTCATTTCCGGGGTCCTGCAGAACCTCATTTCCCGTTTTCACGACAGACCTCATGTCCCGTTTTCATGACACAATAATTTGACTTTCACGTTTCACGCTTACGAAAAATTGGCAATATTGGTCACGCTTAGACCCAATGAGACCCACACACTAGTCAGTATTTAACTTCACCCAAAAAGATGACTCAACTTCCCTCTATATTTAAAACCTGCATACTAATTTAAACAGCATTTGCTCCCCTTTAACACTATTTGGCCCTTCCGTGTCATTTCCCTTTAAATTTGCTGAAAAGTCATACTTTAAGTCCATTTACAGTAACGGCTAATATTTGATTTTACCATCTTAATTTCAATTTTCATATTGAACACATTTGACCATTCAATATGAGTTCCCATGTATTTTTGTCATATATGAAGGAGGTTTTAGGTCATGTTTTCCTAAACACCTTATTGCTATTTGTCTGTCTGGATTGTTAAAACCACAAAATCAAATATTGATGAATATGCAAGTTTTCAACAATCCCGGAACATTAACAAAGATGTGTGTGAGAGGGTGAAAATTACCCTTCTGATGTTCTGATATTTTTAGCACCCCAAGTGAGAATCTAACTCAGGACTTTCAGCACTGTAGCCATCGGTCTTAACCACAAGATCACAAACTCACATTTGATGAACTAATTTCTTCTATATTAACTGTACGTGCATAAATTTCTGTATTATTTGATAACCAATCACATTCACGTTGCATGTTTGCATGATAATGGGTTCTGTTTGAGTGAACTGTAGTGTATTGCAAAATTAATGCTAATTGTGATGTCAGTGCGCCTTCACATGACATAATTATTTGTAACCAAACCGGCTTCTCATGTAATTTTTTTCCAGGCATGGTATTTCATTTCACAGGTTGATTTTTCCCAGAGGAGTGAAAATCTATCAGATTTCTGTGTTATGCGGATAGTATGTACGGGTATATATTTGCCGTATTATATTTCACAGAACCGTGTGAAATAGAGTCCCATTAACTACTATGTAAGTTACTCTCAATCAATATATACCTGACTATAATTATAAAATGTTTACAAAGGTAAGCAACTGTCTAGGGCCAGGTAAGGGAGGGGAAAAATTAGTATTAGTACTATTTCGCAGAACGATAAACAGATGCATAGACAGACCAAGGGGGTGGGGGAAATTTAGCTGATGACATATATGTAAGAAATCATTGAAGCTTGATGGGAGTGGGCAACCCTCTGGTCCATCAGAGCCCCACACCTTTTTGAAAAGTTCTGGATCTGCCACTGAGATTTGCAGGTTTTCTTAGTAAAGATACCTTAAAATATCACAAACTGTGTGCTTTCCAGACCATAGTTTACATTTTTTTTCATATTTTGCCGTGTCAAAATGACCTAAATTTAAAGGACAGTATATAGACCCAAAAATGGTATATCACATTCTACACATCAAGATTTTAGCAGGAAAGACTGCCATTGGAGTTTTTAACCATTGTGACTTTTTAATTTGATCTACTCCACTAATTAAAGTCGTTGAAGTAGAATATTTAATGTAGGTTTAAAATTGAGAAAGGAAATGGTGAATATGTCAAAGCGACAACCACCCGACCATAGGGCAAACAACAGCCGAAGGCAACCAATGGGTCTTCAATGTAGCGAGAATTCCCGCACCCGTAGGTGTCCTTCAGCTGGCCCCTAAAATATGCATAATAGTACAGTGATAATGGACGTCATACTAAACTCCGAATTATACACAAGAAACTAAAATTTAAAATCATACAAGACTAACAAAGGCCAGAGGCTCCTGACTTGGGACAGGCGCAAAATTGCGGCGGGGTTAAACATGTTTATGAGATCTCAACCCTCCCCCTATACCTCTAGCCAATGTAGAAAAGTAAAAGAATAACAATACGCACATTAAAATTCAGTTCAAGAGAAGTCCGAGTCCGATGTCAAAAGATGTAACAAAAGAAAATAAATAAAATGACAATAATACATAAATAACCACAGACTACTAGCAGTTAACTGACATGCCAGCTCCAGACCTCAATTAAACTGATTGGAAGATTATGTCTTCATCATATGAATATCAGGTACAATCCCTCCCTTTAGGGGTTTAGTATCATACTATCATAAAATATATGAGAAGAACATAACCCGTGTCATGCCAACAACTGTTTTTTTTAGAAATAAATGTGTTTAGTTCTGATGCAAAGACCCTATCAGTGAATCAATGTTAAAGCCAAAATATGCAATCTTTAATGACCTGACAACAGTATCGTAACTATATCCCCTTTTAATAAGTCTATTTAAAGGTTTGTCCACATTTTGGTATATATTAATACATGTTTAGAAATAATGTTGAGCCTGTTCCTAGATGCCTGTTATAGACTTCAATATTTATTGTTTATTGAAAATAAATGGAATCAATTCTTTCAGAAAAGTTTAATTCTATGGAAATGTATCCCCCCTTTTATAAGTTGAAAAGGCTACATAGAGGTCAATATACAGTCTCCAACAGAAAACCAAAAAAGGAAAAATAAAGTGAATTTTGGAGAATTATTAAATGTACATGCATTTGAAATATTTAAGATATATTGTTTCAATTTCTTTAGTTCTAGGTTCCACATAACTACCATTTTAGAAAACGATTTCAATGCTAAGTCTATTAGAGGGATATTTGATTTTCATTGGTTGTAAATATGGAATCTTATTCAGTGGCAAAGGAAATAGACACTGACAAGTCTTAGATAACATTTTATATAGTTTTGAATTTTTCTTCGTCAGTTGACTAAAATTAGATGGAGGTGTGTTCTAATTTCCAACAGAGGAGCAATCAACCTATATCAATATGTGCATGAAGCAAATTGATAGTTGCTAGATACTGAATGATTATATCCACAATAAAGGTTTAACCTGTGCATATATACTTAAAACAAGATAAAAAAAGTCATGTCTTTTTCAGGACTTCTGAATCCAATCATGTAGTATGGAATGTTATTGAGATATGGTTTGGGTGGATGGATGGTCATGAAGGACCTGTAGTACAAAGTATATCATTGGATTTAGCTCTTTGTCTAAGTGTATTATTAAAGTACTTTGCTTTGAGCTCAGTTCATTGTTATGCAATTCATTCTTTGTGAAATTAAGATTTGACAGACAACTCTAATGGACAAGGATTTGTCAAAGTAGTATCATCTCTATGTACAATGTAAGTATTCAGGAGATAAAAGCATTCTATTTTGATTTGAACCATACATTTTATAAAAAAAAGTGGGAACAAATTTACCGGACAATGCTACTCCCACTACTAGCAATATGATGCTAGGTTGTTTTAATTCATCTGTATTGCCTGCTGATGACTCGGCCCTGAGTGTAAATGGTCCTTCAATTAGGAGGGAAAAAAATTATAAGGCCTATCCAGTCTAAGGGAGCTACCATTTGAATTTTATGGGGGGGGGGGGGGGGGGGGGGCTAGGATGAAATTTGAAAAAAAAGGCAGGACAGGATTTTGAGTAAAAAAAAAAGGCAGGATGAGTAACTTGGCAAGAAAAAAGGCAGGATGACAATTGTTGTAAAAAAGTCAGGATAAGCTAAGAAAAAAAAAGGCAGGACCGAATAGACTGAAAAATAAAAAGGCAGGACAGAGATTACAACTAAAAAAAAAGGCAGGACAAAATTTTTCATCCTAGCCCCCCATAAAAATCAAATGGTAGCTCCCTAATCGATTTCTAAAACTATACTTCATTGCACATGTTAAACATTTTTATACAACCACAAAAAATTTGGGGTCGTAAATTGGTATCCTGTCCGAAAGATGGATGGTTCCTGGATAATAACTTTATTATAAGTAAACAGAAATCAACAAAATTATAACACAACGTTTATAACCACAAAAGGAAGCTTGGGATTGATTTTGGGGTTACGGTCCCTAAGGTTTAGGAATAAGGGGTACAAAGGTGCCCAAAACAAGCCTTAATCTAGTGTCGGTTTAAAAAGTTGTGTATAAGTATTTCAATTGTTCTGAAATTGTACCACAATGTTTAATACCATAAGTAGAAGGTTCGGATATATTGTGTAGGTTATGGGACAAACAGTCTAATAATTACGGACCAAAAACAAACATTTTTGTAAATTCAAGACCCTTAATTGGAGTTTGTCCAGAATGGTTCTTGAATTACCTAATACCAATGCTTCATGAAATCTTCTTTGAAAATTGGAGTTATCTTTCTTTGTTCAGTCAACTTAAATCAATTATACAATATACAATGCAATATTCACTTTATTACCAACTGATAAATTAAAGCAGTCATTAATAACCATTCAGTGATTGCAAGCACTTTCTAGGGTATGCCCTTTTACAAATGGAAAAATTATACATTTTTTTAGTTTCTGATCTCTTCACTGAAGTTTGTCTCCTCTAAATGTTTCTCATTTCAGAAATTAAAAAGAAAATTTCTTCAGATATTTTTGTTTGAAAGGATTAATATTCAACAGCATAGTGAATTGCTCCTAACCCAAAAGCAAAACAAATATTTTAAGTTCATTAGACCACATTCATTCTGTGTCAGAAACCTAAGCTGTGTCATCTATTTAATCACAATCCAAACTCAGAGCTGTTTCCAGCTTGAATGTTGTGTTAATACTAGCCCCAACTGTTCAGGCTTCGACCTCTGCAGTCGTATAAAGCTGGGCTCTGCGGAACATCTGGTCCATTCATTTGTTTATTTTTCAATTTGTGTGAATTAACATAGTTACAGTAAATGCTAATTACTGCACTTTCATACCACAACAAATATTGTATTGGTACATGTATCACTCAAATGTGTATCCATATAACAAAAAAAAGGAAAAGGAATAATTTTGCATTACCTTTTGAATACTATGACTTTTAGATATGTAGACATATTAAGACTCATTAGTAGATGTTGATAATATTGGCTTAAAATGCTTGAAATTCTATCAGATTACCTTTGGAGCAGTTATGAGTTTTGAAATTAGAAAGATCATATCATATGCAACAAGTGTTCTAAGTTTCAAGTTGATTGGACTTCAGCTTCATCAAAAACTACTTTGACCAAAAACTTTAACCTGAAACTCCCACTTTCATTTTCTATGTTCAATGGACCGTGAAATTGGGATCAAAAGTCTAATTTGGCTTTAAAATTAGAAAGATCATATCATAATGAACATGTGTACTAAGTTTCGAGTTGATTGGACTTCAGCTTCATCAAAAACTACATTGACCAAAAACTTTAACCTAAAGCGGGACAAACGAACGAACGGACCAACAGATCAGAAAACATAATGCCTATCTACTATTGTAGGTGGGGGTATAAAAAATTTAATAAATAACACTCATAATGCTCAGATTGGTTGTCATCGTGCAACATAGTTAATAACACCATATAGAAAAAACATAGAACTCATTTTGTCATAAGACACTGTCAAACATCCATACATACTATCCACACTCATCTGTGTCCACACTTGTATATTACCGAAATATTTGTTTTGCCAGGTTTTTACTTACGACTTTCTGCTTGCTTCATTCTACATTGCATACTTAAAACATTTGGTCAAGCTGACTGAAGAATATACTAGTAACAAATATTATTATTCATAAATTAAAAAGAAAAAAAATGTCAATATCTTAAATATGTCAATCACAAGACGTGCTCAAAATAAACCTTTTAAAAATGTAGAATTTCACCAAATCTATAAAGTTATATCAATATTGCATGAAGATTGAAAAATCTTTGGCCTTTATAATGACGACTCAGTATAAACTCACAATTAGCAATATGCATTGTATGCTAAGTAAATTCATTATATATGTCCATTTGTAATTTAAATTGTTAAACAGTTACTCTTCGCAGTCATTGAAACTTATAGATTTTTTTATGAATATTGTTGTTGTGGTATTTTCCTCTTGTCTTAAACTCAAACGTAAGACATATCACCTGAATGTTTTATTTTGTAACCGCGGCATCAACAAATACAATCTAGAGATTATACCGTTGGTTTTTCCCGTTTGAATGGTTTTACACTAGTAATTTTGTGGCACTTTATAGCTTTTTGTTCGGTGTGGGCCAAGGCTCCGTTTTGAAGGCTGTACATTGACCTATAATGGTTTACTTTAATTAATTGTTATTTGGATGGATATGGATCGAGAGTTGTCTCATTGGCACTCACACCACATCTTCCTATATCTATATACAAAAATATCTAAAATAAGCTAATAACAGTGTGTTTTCTCCTACATGTATGCAAATGTACTTAATATTCCATATTCAGAGAAACAGCAGAAATTTGAGGCCCAAGGTGCAAAAAGCAGAGATAAATCCATTATCCTCGGTTATAAAACAGATAATTCAGCCCGTTAAAGCCATGCTTTTATCAGTATTAAGGTCTTCTGTATAGAAATCAATAACTCTGCTTCTGAATGTATGCCTAAAAATAGATTCTAGCAGTCAGTTCTATAAAACGTTTAGTGAACTCATATACCAGACTGGTAGCCGAAGACATACACATTTTGCAAATATGGCTTTGATTAAACAATTCACACAGTCATATATTAGCCAAACTATGTTAAGGTAGATTCATGGGGTACCGCCATCCAGGATTGAACTATTGCAGTACACAATCAATCTTGTTATTTGCCCAAATTCTCAAATTTGTGAACAGATGTGCAATTTTATTGATTAGACTGTTTATTTATATGAAGAAAATTTGCTGATGTATTGTTTTATTCATAATGTTTTAACAAATACCGAACATTTGTGTTTTAGAATCAACTTTTCAACTAAACCATTTAAAGGGAGATAACTCTTTTAGTAACATATTTATACTGAACTGAAATGGAAATCTTTAATTTTTACTTGTAGCAAGAAAATAAGATCGGTAACATCATTTTTTATTTTATTTCTTATAACATATTATGAAACCTATCTCCTCACAATTTAGTTCAAAATTCCCCAAAAATGTAGGTTTTTTTCATGATCATTCTAAGCAAATTTAGGGGCGATGCCATTGCTGGTGGACGCTTCGTCCCTGAGGGTATCACCAGCCCAGTAGTCAGCATCTCGGTGTTGACATGAATATCAATTATATGATCATTTTTTTCAATTTCCTGTTACAAAACTTTGAATTTTTCGAAAAACTAAGGGATTTTCTAATACCAGGAATAGATTAATAAAATCAACGGTACCAATTTTGTTGCACCAGATGCGCATTTCGACAATACATGTCTCTTCAGTGATGCTCGTGGCCAAAATATTTGAAATCCAAAGCTTATATAAAAGGTGAAGAGCTATAATCCAAAAGGCCCGTACTTGGCACAACGTTTTTGGAATTTTTGGTAATCAATGCTCTTCAACTATGTACTTGTTTGGCTTGATACCTATTTTAATCTAACAGAAAGAAAAGGGTAAAACTAAATGCCTCCTCCGGTACGCCATATGCAGTGATTTCTAATATGCTGTGAGTTGTGCGAAAGGGTGTTTTTAAGAATGTCTATCTAAATTAATGTCAGTTTAGCCATTCAAAAAAGAACGAGTTGAGATCAACATGTTATCTTTAAATACGCTTAATAAATGTTACGTAGTACAAGTGAATCTTGAAAAAATATTCAAACAATGCATTTCCGGTCATTAATCGACTTTGGTAGTGTATCTTTACTTTTTGATTATATTCAAGATGTACATCATGTACATCGTAGGTTGTGGTTTTCTTTGTTTGATATATATATATTGTTATACAAATTAACAATTCAATGTGTTACATATTTTTAACTTGAAAATTGCATATCAGTATTATATTATCTATCTTAAGAAATTGAAAGAAAAAAAATTGTTCCATGCAAGTTTTATCATTTTTCAAGAAGGAATTCTATCATAATAATGATTAATCTTTTCCCTTTTTAAATATATAATAGACAATATAGATACTAACACATACATTTTAAATAAACGTGTATTTGAAACCAAATAAAATTGTTAATGGGATAGATTTTAAGTCATTTCAAAGGACGTTTTCAATTAATCATAATTTTATGTTGCATAGAAGTTTCATTTTACTTCAATAAAAAGATATGAGGCAAATGAAAAAAAGAACTGTTTATGTTATTGATAAGGTTGCTCTCAATCGGTTTATCAAGCAAAATTCTGATAATACTTAAACGTTTAATGTATCTAGGTTATAATTAATACAAGAAAGTCTCGATATAGTTTATCATTAGTACACGTTAGATAAAAAGGGCAATACGTGTACGAAAACTTGGCCAAACAAAAACAAAAGTGGTTTCTTTTGGCATGGTAGTCTATTTATAGAAGAATATTCAATGTAAAAGCATTTGTCCATATCGGTTCCTATGAACTCACCACGTAACCATTTGATTCCTAAATAGTGTGAAAAATGAAAGGCTAATTATAGGATCAATTATATGGAGCACATACGTCGTCCAAATAACTATAAGCAGTGAAAACCTAATCTCAAAAGACAGTTCCTGGTTTTAAAAATCCATTTGAAAAACTATTGTGCTCAATATTATTTCTAACAGGTATAACTCCAACAACCACGATTTTTCAAGATTTCACTGATTTACTACAATTCTTAATTGTATAACTCGTGCAAGGATTTCACAAAACAGCAATATCAAAAAAAAAAATATAGTTTCGAGCCAATTTGTCTCCAAATAGTGTCTCAGCAACATTAGTCATCTTTGTTGATTACGAGGGTCTTCGCCAATTAATCTGCATTAACATATCAGCGAGACACCTTACTGTAGTTTTTCCGATTGTCATTAAATTTCCACCCTACTTGACACAATTTCTAAAAGTTACCATAAAACATTTCGCTTTCATCAAGAATATTTCTGTAGTACGCATCTTGCACAAGATTTTAGAACTAGTTACATTAAACTAAGGTCTGATTAGTTGCGGTTGTCATTGTGTACATAATAAAAAAAAGATAATCAAGATTCACTTATAATTCAAACTATAATTACAATGGCAAATTTCTCTTCTGAATTTATGAATGAGTTTAACTGGTAAGTTTTCTTGTTGTATCACGATCTACTATAATGATTGCCCCAAACAAGAGGCAATAATCGCCATTCAAAGAACAACAACTTCTATAAGTAGACTTAGTATTCCAGAGTTTTGTTGACCTGTTTGTATGTACAGTGTTGTCTTGCTGATCATTTTTGCTGTTTACAACTTGTCAGTAGCGTTTTTCTATGCTGTTTGCATAGCATATAAACAATTAAAAGTTATATGTCATTATAGACAATATAGACGAATATTGTTTTTTGTTATACATTGTGGTTGGATACAGTTTACTGTATCTGTTTTAAACTTCATTATAAATGAACAAAATCTGTCATAGTTTTGGTAAATAAACTTGCCATAGATACCAGGATTGAAATTATGTATTATATATAACGCGCGTTTCGTCTACAAAAGACTCCGCACAACGCTCGAATAAAAGGCCAAATAAAGTACGAAGTTGAAGAGCATTCGAGGAACACAAAATCCTAAAAGTTTTGCCAAATACAGCTAAGGTAATCTATTTCTGAGGTAGAAAAGCCTTAGTATTTCAAAAATTCTAAATTCTTCATTTTGGGTTGCTATTTCCTACAGTGATTCGACAGACAATTTCATCTGTTGCTAATGCTGATGGTTAATTTTAGTTTATATTTATCTGATACAGGATTCAAAAAATATAAGCAACAACACACAAAAAATATACAAAATAATAGAATTCATCATATAAGGCAATAAGACCTTTCAGAATTCACCTTACCAAGTTTGGTTTAAATTGGTTATTTTAAACTTAAAAGACGACGCACGTCAGATGTTATGTAATGAGAAACGCTAAACAGCACTTAGATAAGATGAGCTAAAAAGGTGGTAGTCGTGACTAACTGGTCTGAAGAGTAGTCTACGATGATAACTTGCCTGCACGTCTGATGTGGCGAGTTGTAACTCCGTTCATGACGAAGAGTTCTCGATTCCTATGTCATTTGACAATGATACAAATAATGATACGGAGGTTAAAACTATGGCAGAAAGTTAATCTGTTTGGATACTCCTGCACCCACAGCAGAAAACCAACCAACAAAACACTAGCCTATAAGATTTAGCCATGATAGCACAAAGTGGGTAAACTCCGACAATAAAAAACAAAACACATGTAAAAACAGTTTTTTTTTATCTGCGCAAATAAAATTACTCATGGTTGAGAAAAATGTATATAATAGTCCATGCTTTTAGAAAATATTTTGTGCCTTTATACTATACAGTCAAATTACGACCATCATCTGATCAAAGTTTGATTTAGCTTGAGTTCAAATGAAAACGGACACAAATGATTTGGCGAGTTTTAACCTCGTCCATGACGAAGAGTTCTTGACTCCTATGTTTTTTTACAATGATTTACGACCATCATCTGATCAAAGTTTGATTTAGATTGAGTTTAAATGAAAACGGACACAAATGATTTGGCGAGTTTTAACCTCGTCCATGACGAAGAGTTCTTGACTCCTATGTTTTTTGACAATGATTTACGAAGGTAAAAACTATGGCAGACAATTGATCTGTTTGGATACTTCTGAACCTTACAGCAGAAAAAAACCCAAGAAAAACCTAGTCTGTATGAGTTAACCATGATAGAACAAATTTGGAAATTTGGGTACACTCCGGCAATTAAAAAACAACTTGTAAAACATTATTTATTTATCTGCACCAATTAAATTGATAAATGGGGGAAAAATAATAGTCTTCCATGCTTTCAGAAAATCTATTGTGCCTTTATAATATACAGTCAAATTTCGAACGTCTTAATTATTGCAGAAAATGATATCTTCATTATTGCAATGGTCAATAGAGATATAGACGTAGTGTCGGTAGAACATACATCCACATCATCAGCCAATGATAACGATTCTTTAGAATATCTAGACGATGGATATGAAAAGCCTTACACCACACTGGTGGTTACTGAAGACGATCATGTTTATCTCACTACTAAACAAAAGTCAGATTATGAAAATACAAGTCCTTTTCAGAATGTTGATCGTGGACATGCATGTGAAATCTTAGAAGAAGATTCTTTATCGGATAAAACAAATGCGCATGATGACCACGAAAATTGGCATCTGAATTATGGTGGGAACGAATTTAACGAAACAAATGAAAGTGTCCCTCAGACTTATATTAATCTGCAAATGAATACGGCATAATACATCAATTTATTACTTAACCAAGGCAATAACATTGAGTTTAAACATTTAACGCTTTAATTGAACTTATGAACATGATAAAATTGAGAATGGGAACGGGGATTGTGTTAAACAGTCAAAACCCCGACTAAGTAGCCAAAGGCAACCAAATCGTCTCCAAAACGATAGAAAATCCCGCTGCCGGAGGCGTGCTTCAGCTGACCCCGAACCAAAAATATGTACTAGTTCAGTGATAATGGACAAAGTTATCACTATTCTAATACGAAATAAACAGATCAGTCCATTTCAGTCATTCGGCTGTTGTCTGCTCTGTGTCGGGTTGTTGTCGCTTTGACACATTCCCAATTTCCTTTCTCAATGTTATTACTGTGTAAAATGGTAGAAAACGGAATTCCGCCAAATAAGGTTATTGGCTGTGGCAACTGAAAAAAGATAACGTTATATGTATGCTTTCGGTTGTCAAATGTCGTCACTGGTAGCTTTCAGGCGTCTTGCATGCTTAACAATAAAATAATATTTGATAAAAAGAACAGTTTTTTGACAATGTGTTAGTTTATTTAATTTTATTATTGAATAATAAGATATAATTAATATAGTTATTTTGGTGGACAAAACAGAACAGCAAAACAGAATATCACATATCACATGAGAGAAACAAATTGCACATATTTTGGCAGATTTTCCAACTTAAACTATATACTACTATCCAGGGAAACAGTTTCTGTTCTGAATAGTTTTTGTAGATTTATCATTTTTTTCTTCATGGTTTCATCATTTGATTTTGAATCACATTGTTAAAATATTATGAGGCAGGCATTACCTGTGAAAGGGTACTAAGTCTGTATGATTTAATTTTTTTTTTAATTCAAACATATTTTAACTTCAAAATCTGTTTAAAAGAAACGGAAATACCGTAACTTTCCGATTTTGGTTCTGTTGTTAGGGATTTTTCTTGTGACGTTATTTAAGTTATGACGTCATGTTCAATGTAAACAAAGAAACGCAATGCATCAGGTAACGTTAATTCATATCAAAGAGTTTAGACAAAGAATTATTAAAAATGAAATATTGGTATTGTGTTCCTTGAGTTCCTATATTTTACTAGACTACTCAAAGTATCACGACAACGAGACCGGAAGAAGGAAGTAGATTTATGCGTTGTGCGCAAATGCTGGAATTCAAAACACGACAAAAAAAGTTTTAACGATTTTGAGTTCATTAGTACAATGAAAATTTTTCCCGATTTTTTATTTTTTTTTTACTGTTATAGGGGACTTCGTCCTCATAACATGAGACAGGCATAACCTGTGAATGGGGACGAAGTCTGTATGTATTTTTTTTTTTTAATTCAAACATGTTAATAAAAGAAACGGAAACACCGTAACGTTCCCGATTTTGGTCCTGTTGTTAGGGATTTAGCTGTGACGTTCTTTAAGTTATGACGTCATATTCAATGTAAACAAAAGAAAATCTTTCGTCAGGTCACGTTTTTTTCATATCAAACAATTATTAAAAATGAATTTGTATTGAGTTCCAATCTTATATTTTACTAGACTGATAAATATATATTTTATTCAAAGTCTCATGCAAACAAGACCGGAAAAGGAAGTAGATTTCTGCGCGAATGCGGTGATAACCGGAACAGGAAGTAGATCTGAAAAAAGTTAACGATTTTGAGTTTATTAGTAGAATAAAAAATTCGGGAAGTTTTCCCGATTTTTTTTTCTTCTTTCTTATTGATTTTTCTACCATAATTGGGGACTTCGTCCCCATATCATTGAATCAAATAATAATGGGTTTGAACAGACCTCCAAACAATCAATGATTCTGTAATGAGGAGTGCATATTTTGCATTCATGCTCAAATGAAAAACCTTTAAAATCACATAACAGAGGCATTGTTTTGTTTCATCACAAGCATTTAGAATAATTTGTTCATGCTTTCTATTAATTATTTAAGAAATTAATGCAGGACAAATATTCTCTTTGCTGGAATTTCACAGATGACTTTTTTGTGGAATCCTGTACATCTGACTTTTTCCAGTTAACACGGCATCTGTTGATATATACAATGAACGCTTTGTGTATATCTAATTGATTGATTGTTGGTTGCTTAACGTCCAGTGGCAAATAGTTCATGCATATTCAGAACGAGAACAAGTTCACACATATTTAAATATATTTACCTGTTGTTGAAAAATGTGCATAATGAGAAATCATAAAAATACAACTTGTCTCTAATAAAGTTTGTAGGATTTCCACTGTTATTTTCGCTAAATAGATGCGATTTTTGTACTTGGTGAAATTTGTGTATTGTATCGTTACAGGTTTCAAAGTTGACAAAATTTCGAATTTTTCTCTTGGCTTTGTATTTTTTGTTATATATTTTAAAGTTTTTTTGTTTTTGTGATTTATTGATAATTACGATCACATGTAACGTTCACCTAGGCTTAAATTACCGTGTCATAAATCGATTGACAGAAACTAAACAACAGACACACTGAAGTGTCACAAAAAAAACCATAACGACAATGCAACACACACAGAAACGAACTATTTTTACTGACTTGATACAAGACAAGAAAAAATGTGGGTTGAACCTGATTTTGCGGCTAGCCAAACCTGGCGCTTATATGGCAATGTTAAACATAACTCTAAAATGACCTTACATGACAAGACTACAGTACAAATAAATATTGCAATAAGACATCATCGAAATGCAAAAAGTTAACAAATTACCAGGCTCATAATATAAAACACCATACTTGCGCTTCGTCTACATAAGACTGACCAGTGACGCTCAGATCAAAATAGTAAAGAAAACCAAACGAGTACAAAGTTGTTTATTCTTTAGTTTTCAATGCCGTGTCATGTGTACTATTGTTTGTCTTTTTGTCTTTTTCATTTAGCCATGGCGTTGTCAGTTTATTTTCGATTTATTGACTTTTTGAACAGCATTGAAGATCAAAAACTATAAAAAGTAGTGCCGAATACGGCTAAGGTTAACTATGCCTGTGATAAGAAAATCCTTAGTTTTTAGAATAATTCTCTTTCTTTTGCGAAAATTAAAGTTATAAAATGACCGTTTAATTGATGTTCATGTCAACAACGAATTGGTGACTAACCTCAGAATAAAAACGAACACGTAAAACATTAAAACAGCACATAAACCATAACAAAAGAACCATGCATTGTCTCCGACTTGATAACGTTTCAAAAGTGACGTCGCATGTATAAGTGACGTCACAGGAAAATTTCTAAAATTTTGATATAGGATTGTTATTATGGTATTTGATGTATAATATAACAATTACAATTTGATAAATATATAATTGTGTAAGAAATTAGATAATAAATTGTTTTATCTAGCTATGTCTGTATTTAAAAAATACTATAATTATTCTAAAACAAACTATTAAGCAAATAAATCGTGAACTTAAAGTTGCCCCAAACTTAAATCTTATAAATGAACTGGGTGATTGAATATCTTTACTTTTACATAACAATTTAAAAATATTATGGAATTTATTAATATCTTTTTCTCAAATTTCTTATGGTACAAATGCTATTGAATATTCGTTCTATACGAAATTATCACCAAAAGGATAAATACAGTTTTTAAATAATATTCAACGTATACACAGGGTATATTGTTTGTGTTTTGACACAGTCCCAACATTTAAAGTGTAATTTGTCAACCTCAGCGTCATCAATATACTTGTATTGTGTAATATGTCTATCACTAAGTGGGCAATGCAGTAAAACGCAAGATAGTTTGTTCATTTACTAATCTTATAAAATTGTATAAACACTTTTGGCGAACAGGTATGCGTCCACTAAGGACTATCTAAAGAATCCACTATGTGAGCATCCAGATCAATTAAAGTAATAGAGACATCGATTCATACATGAAATAGATGAAGCGTTATTTATCAGGAACTTAGACCCGATGTCAAATCCTCAATCACCATAACAACGTAAACAATCACATAACATCAGCAAATCTTCTTGCCAATAACAACGTAGCATTCTTCAAGATGAAAGCCCTAGACATAAAATATATAAAAACCAGATGCTCCGCAGGACACAGCTCTTTACGACCACAGAGGTCGAATCCTGAACAGTTGGGGCAAGTATGTACGCACCATTTAAGCTTGATACAGCTTTGAATTTGGATTGTGATTAGATAGTTGACACAAGGTTTAAGAACTTAAACTTAAAAACTTAAAATTTTAAATTGGACATTTACCTATTATAGTCCAATATCCAAAATCTAAATACAAGGTTAGATTCAGCATATCATAGAACCCCAAGAATTCAATTTTTGATGAAATCAAATAATGTTCAATTTAAGACCCTTTAGACCTCAATGTGGACCAATTTAATAACCAAGCCCAAATATCAAAAATCTAAATACATGATTAGATTCGGCATATTGAAGAACCCCATATATAAAGTTTTTGTTGAAATCAAACAAAGTTTAATTTTTGACCCTTTGGACCTTAATGTAGACCAATTTGAAAACGGGACAATACTGTACAATTGAACATTTCTTGCTATTTCGCAAAACTGTGCAACTGAAAATCTCTTGCTATTGCGCAATATTGTACAATTTAATATTTATTGCTATTGCGTAATACTGTGCAATTGAAGATTTCTTGTTATTGCGCAAAACTGTGCAATTGAAAATTTCTTGCTATTGAAGAAAACAATACTGTGCAATTGAAGAATTCTTGCTATTGGGGAATACTGTGCAATTAAAAGTTTCTTGCTATTGCACAAAACTTAATATAATAATTTTGGACCCCGATTTGGACCAACTTGAAAACTGGGCCTATAATAAAAAATCTAAGTACCGGTTGAGATTTCGCATATCAAGGAACCCCAAGAATTCAATTTTTGTTAAGGGCGCAGCTTAATACGACCGCAGAGGTTGAACCCTGAACGGTTGGAGCAAGTATGGACACAACATTTAAGCTGGATGCAGCTCTAAATTTGGATTGTGATTAAATAGTTGACACAGCATAGGTTTCTGACACAGAATGAATGTGGTATAATAAACTTAACATTGATTTTTGCCTTTGAGCAATTCACTATGCTGTTGAATATTAATCCTCTCAAAAAAAAATTTGAAGAAATTTTCTTTTTATTTATGAAATCTGAAATGAGAAAAATTGAAATTCCCCCCCCCCCCCCCCCCCCCCCCCCCCCCCCTTTTTTCCCCTTTCCCTTATTCCAAAACTGATCTCAATTCAAATTACTAATGGAGTTTGCAACAATAACTACTCATTTAAATACATCATAAAATATAAAAATGTAAAAAAGTGCTTGCTTTTACTGAATGGTAAAGATTGTTTTAATTTATCAGTTGGTAGTAAAAGTGTATATACATTGTATTTTGTATAATACAATGATTTAAGTTGATTCAACTACTATTCTGGACAAAGAAAGATAACTCCAATTGAAAATTTCTTGCTATTGTGCAATTAGATATTTCTTGCTATTGCGCAATACTGTGCATTGAAAAACTTGATATTGCACAATACTGTGCAATTGAAAAACTTGATATTGCACAATACTGTGCAATTGAAGATTTCTTGCTATTGCGCAATACTGTGCAATTGAAAATTTCTTGCTATTGCACAATACTGTGCAATTGAAGATTTCCTGCTATTGTTGAATACTGCGCAATTGAAAATGTCTTGCTATTGTACAATACTTAATATAATAATTTTGGATCCTGATTTGGAGCAACCTGAAAACTGGGTCCATAATCAAAAATCTAAGAACGTGTTTAGATTCAGCATATCAAAGAAGCCCAAGAATTCATTTTTGTTAAAATCAAACTAAGTTTAATTTTGGATCCTTTGGACTTTAATGTAGACCAATTTGAAAACGGGACCAAAAATTAAGAATCTACATACACAGTTAGATTTGGCATATCAAAGAACCCCAATTATTCAATTTTTGATGAAATCAAACAAAGTTTAATTTTGGACCCCGATTTGGACCAACTTGAAAACTGGGCCAATAATAAAAAAAATCTAAGTACATCTTTAGATTCAGCATATCAATGAACCCCAAGGATTCAATTTTTGTTAAAATCAAACTTAGTTTAATTTTGGACCCTTTGGACTTTAATGTAGACCAATTTGAAAACGGGACCAGAAATTAAGAATCTACATACACAGTTAGATTCGGCATATCAAAGAACCCCAATTATTCAATTTTTGAAGAAATCAAACAAAGTTTAATTTTGGACCCTTTGGGCCCCTTATTCCTAAACTGTTGGGACCAAAACTCCCAAAATCAATCCCAACCTTCCCTTTATGGTCATAGATCTTGTGTTTAAATTTCATAGATTTCTATTTACTTATACTAAGTTATGGTGCGAAAACCAAGAAAAATGATTATTTGGGCCCCTTTTTGGTCCCTAATTCCTAAACTGTTGGAATCTCAACTCCCAAATTCAATCTATACCTTCGTTTTGTGTTCATAAACATTGTGTTTAAATTTCATTGATTTCTATTAACTTATTCTAAAGTTGTTGTGCGAAAACCAAGAATAATGCTTATTTGGGCCTTTTTTTTGGCCCCTAATTCCTAAACAGTTGGAACCAAAACTCCCAAAATCAATCCCAACCTTCCTTTTGTGGTCATAAACCCTGTGTCAAACTTTTCATAGATTTCTATTTACTTAAACTAAAGTTAGAGTGCGAAAACCAAAAGTATTCGGACGACGACGACGACGACGACGCTGACGCCACCGTGATACCAATATACGACCAAAAAAATTTCAATTTTTGCGGTCGTATAAAAATTAAGAATCTGAATACACGGTTAGATTCGGCAAATCAAAGAACCCCTATTATTCATTTTTGAATAAAATCAAACAAAGATTAGTTTTGGACCCTTTGGCCCTAATTCATTGGGACCCAAAACTTCCAAAATTAATCCAAACAATCATTTTTTGGTCATAAACCTTGTTTTAGAATTTCATAGATTCTTATTTACCTATACTAAAGTTATTGTGCAAAAACCACAAAAAATGCTTATTTGGGACCTGTTTTTGGCCCCTTATTCCTAACCTGTTGGGATTAAAACTCCTAAAATCAATCCCAACCGCCCTTTTGTGGTCATAGACCTTATGTTTAGATTTTATAGGTTTCTATTCACTTTTTTTTTTTTATTAAAGTAAGAGTGCGAAAACTAAAATCTTCGGACGACGACGACAACGAAGCCAACGTGATACCAATATACGACCAAAAAAAAATTTCAATTTTTGCGGTCATATTAAAATACTACAGCTGTTCTATAAGCGCAGATAAATAACATTGTGTTTTCTGGTCATTGACCATACATCGCCTTGTTAATGACAGTGTCAATAAATGTTATTTATATCGTTTTAAAAGTACGTCGTTGACTCCAAATTGATATTTTTTAACCTGGAATATTACATATTGAACAGTTGTCGGAGTATCAGTATATAAAGATTAACCATACATTGTCTCTAACTATAAGTTTTATTTGTACAATCTTTAGAAAACTGTTTGGCAGCCGAAAACCCGGCCTCCAGAAACTTGCCATTGCCCACTTGCCGTACAATCTTGAATCATTACTTAGTACCTGATTTTGTTGTTGAAATCTTGGGAAAAGTTATTCATCTTTACTACCTGTACTAGAAAAACGAGGCCCATTTTGTTAGCCGTAATGACGTAAAAACGACAAATCAATGAATTCAACTTTTAATTTAACTAATATAGGACAATTGTGTAGATTAAACACATTTCATTCCAGGTAATTTTGCTTTTCAAATAATTAACACTTCCAATAATGAACGATCGGGTCAAATCTGATACGAATACCAATAGTATATGTCACATTTGATGTGATTTGATATGTAGTTTGCTGTTGCTAATATGTTCCATATATCCCTCCTTTTTAAAATAGAAGCACTATCATTGGTAATGAGGTAAAAGAGGACATGTAACACACTGTATCAGTATAGATCTTATGTGATCATTTGTTTACCTAGTTTAACAGCCTGGTCGTGACTGTTCTTATTACCTTAAAATTAACATTCCATTAGAGCAATAAAATATAGCATACGAACTAACACTGAACTTATTCGCTCGTCATATTAAAATATTTTTCTAACAAATAATTGTGTAAGTGATAAGGTCACCCCGGATACCGCACCAAAGCCATGGCAACACATAGGAAACAGGTAAGGACATACTTTGATTGCAAACCAAAACCTCTAAATGCACAGCTGATTTCCTGGTAGAAGAAAGCAGAAAACCCTACGATAAAGGCTCTCCGACGAAAACTACCTATCCATTATGGAAACAGCTTAATTCCAAAACACAAAACAGACGATATAAAGATGTATAAAATCCATCAAACCAATTTACAAAGCAATTTCACAGAGATTGAAGGATTCTCTCTGGAAATGTTTTCACGTCCGATCTGATCGGCATGCAGGTAATCATTTGTAGTAAGACAACCAGAATGGGCTCAAACAGAAAACATTTGACAGCAGAGAAAATAGTGTATCTTATAATGAGCATAACTTTCTCAGATAACAATACGAATACTGTTTACTTATTATTATTCGTTAGACACTGACTTTCGTGTATTTCGTGGGATAAAGGTAAACCACGAAATTAAATGTTCAACGAATGACAAATTTCCTGATGGCTTGTATTGTTAACTTTGGCAAAACCACGAAATTAAATATCCACGAACATGTAAGTTTTCCTAAATTCACGAAAATTGTTACCAACGGAAATAAGGGAATCTACAGTAACAAAAATCCAAACTTAAAACGTAGCAGGTGTGTTCTAGTAATTGTATAAATAAAGCCATTACAAAGGTTTGCAAGTGAATCACAAAAAGAGAGTATACTAATTGAAGGAAAAATAAATCTCAATTTTAAGTCAATGAAAGACAGATTACAAAAGTACCAAAAGAGAAAATCGACGAAAAACAAAATAAAAACACATCAAACGCGACACTCAGAATTGTAAAGACTTATAATAGTGATTCCAGGCAATATTGTAAGTGGCTTTACGTGCTCTGAAAATAGAAAGCGTTTCTGCACTACTAGTAGTACCCGTATTGTTACTCAAACCAAAATCATCTATGGTCCATCTGTGACACAGAGATTTATAACAATGAAACAAAATAGGATGGCTTCTATCAAACCGTCCAAGAAATGACTGTCGCTTAATACAAATTAAAGAACAGTGAAAATGGGATTCTTGCAAATTCCTTATTTATAAGATTTTATACCATGATTTTTGTCAGTGAAGTTGCAAATAGTCACTGTTGAGGTGTCTAGTATTTTGAGGATTCCTGTGATACTTCGATACATCTTTCAAGGTGAAAACTGGATAAACATACTTGTCATTGTCATTTATCTAAACCAAACGTTCTGATGTTTCAGCTGCAGCATAATGTGTGTTTTTTTTCAATTATGGTTAATTTTTTTCAGAACTAGTTAGATTTGGACTTGACTAAGTGTTACACACTAGCTTTCTTGCATACAATATAATGGTCTTGGAACAGCGACTGTGACTATTTCTACGCCTATGCAGGCAGAATGAATATAGAAACACATACTTGTCTATATCGTAATATTTTGTTAAAAACAAATTTGATGAATTGTTGCATTTTATTTACGTTTGTGTTATCTTAAAGTTACGTATTTGTAAATGTGTTTGTATGTTATATTTATAGTTCTTATGGTAGTTCTTATTCCCATTATTAAAAGCCTTTCATATTTTAGAAAAATATGTATGTACTGAATGATTGGTTGATTTTTTTTTTTAGAAAGAGGTGAAGAAACACATGCTAAAAATTTATCCAAGCTTATATTTTTGTACGGGTTGTTCAAAAGACTTGATACGTTATTCACTGGATAGGCTTGTCAACTGGATAACTGTTTATCCAGTGGATTACTATCCAGTTGATAAATTGTGTTGCATACAACTACCAGATGAATGATATCTGAGAGCAATTTTAATTTTTGTGGCAACAGGAATGGCAAGCCTTCTGTTGGTAGGTCTTTTCAAATCATTATAAAGGGAATTTGTTTCAACTTCAATGATCGCTTCAGAAAATCTATACCTCGCCTGAAATTCAGACGCGGTATATGGTTCACAGTGAAATTCTCTATATATGCGTGATCTACTGCACATCATACAACAAACGGACAGCCATATTTAGCCTCTCAATAAGAACTTATCCGAAACCCCAGATACGAAACAAATTTTGTCCGTGGTTTAGCTATTTATCCACTGGACAATTTTTGAACCGACTTTGTCCACTGGACATAAGTTATACAGTGGACACAGAATTTATCCAGTGGATAATTTTTTCCAGTTTTTTTAAGTGAAATACCACCATTGATTTTTCCCTATAAGTCTATGTTAAATGTGCTGAATTGATCTTTGTTTCAAATATAGAAATACTTGGCATGAGTACAGTGTTATCCTGTCTATTACCATAGAAAAAATTCACAAACATTTAATTGCATATAAGAAAATAACAATCACTGGAAGTTAACCACTCAAATTTTACCCCTTTTCAACCTATGTACAAGCTTGAGTAACTATGTAACCTCAGGTTTCCAAAATATTCTATAGAACCCCAAATAAAAAAATAAGGGTGCATTGAAATGCCGAATTTATGTTTATAAGCCAGAAATCGTTTACTGTGATCTAATGTAGGATTAATTACCGACCTGTCAAATTCAAGGGTATGGAACGCAACAGCTGCCTTATGATAACAATAACCATTTCATTAAGGATAGAGATATATCTTAAAGTAAATGTTCTATACTATAACGACATTTGACTGTCAATTTACTATATCACTAAGATAAATTTGTATACTATAAAGACACTTTGATACAACATTGAGCTACCTTTTCATACTATTCTGTCATTTTACTTTGTTATGAAGATAATATTGCATACTATGAGGACTATTGATGTAACATGGAGCTACATTGTCATACTGAGTTGTCATTTTACTAAACTATTATGTGATATTGAGATTTCATAAAGATACATTTTATACTATAAAGACATCTTAACAAAACATTACGCAACATTTTCACACTATTTTGTCACCTCAGTATATTATAAAGATAGAAGCAAATTCATAACAGTGTAGCTACGGCTATTGGTTGGCGTTCTTTAATATCCCATTGACTGGGACGGTGTCTTGTTAATATTTGCCGTTTATTATATTGTTATTTGTACAAGAGAGGATTCAATAATATCAAGGGTCTACTCAATTGTGTATACAGAGCTCGATGCGTCTTAGACTAATTGATTGTCACTGATATAATATCATTAATACGAATTGTGAGTCTTTGAAAGGACACAGTTCTAAAATTGTGATTTGTGGTTATGATGAGCAGAAGAAAGGTGACAATGAAATAGCACAAAGTTTATAAAAATACACTGGAAAAACTAAAGATCTGCAAATTTTATGTATGCTAATGATAAAATAAGCGTGCTTATATATGCGCTGCACTAAGCTATATATATACACCTGATTTATTTCCAGTATCGTTTTTTTTATAGATTTCATAACTAATCGAAATATCGATACAATTAACTAAATTTGTGATTTATAAGATAACATATATAATGTTAATTGAAAAGTGAAAGTTTGGACAGTTTTCATAATTGATTTTCTTACTATTACATTTTGGGCAAATGGTTGTTAAATGGCAACATAAAATACACGATAAAGTTTCAACTTATACTGACGTTTTTGAAAACTTTGCTTTGCACTATAAACAAAAAATTTTTTAAAACTCGTGAGTGACAACTTGTGAATACACTAAAGTACAATTTAGGTCACTAGCAAGTGTATCCTCCACGCTTCCGGAAAAGTTCATTTACATTAAAGTACAATTTAGGTCACTAGCTAGTGTATCCTCCACGCTTCCGGAAAAGTTCATTTACACGTCGTTTCATTCTTTTAACCAAGCGTCGTAGTATTTTAACAGGAATTCTTTGCCCTTTTCAATCAAGGCTGCTCGTGATTCCTGTTAATTCTTACTAGCAGGAATCCTGTTATTGATTTTTCTACCAATATCATTTCAGACATGCTCAATGGGATTCATATCCGGTGACATTGGTGGCCAAGGATTAGTGTCAGTTACCTCCTTGCGTAAAAAATCTGAAACAATGCATGGTCTCTGTGGCTTAGGATTATCGTCAATAAATATTGGTCAAGTTGCAAGATTGTGATAGTCAAAATGAGGCACAACGATATCATGGGTATGTTATCACGATGCTTTTGACATGTCATAATCCCTTTCAGACCATAGAGGTCCATTATGCAGTCAAATGAAAATCATCTACAAACTGTCAAACCCCTACCACCAAACGGTGTAGTTCCAAGAATGTACTGTTTCTTGTATGCTGTATTTAGAGGACGCCATGTGCGCATGCGCTCATCAATATGATGTTTGGGGAATCTTCTCTTGTCGGACCAATGAACCTGACGCCGATGTCTCAAAGTCCTATGGCGGTCACCAAGTGACCACTGATGTTAAGCTTGACGATGGCTACGAGTCAGCAATGGTCTTTTGACTGGTCTACGGGCACGTAAATTGACACAATTTAGTCTGCGATTAACAGTTACATTTCATTGCACGAAACTTGCAAGAATAAAGCTTGCATTTAGCTTTAAAACCTGTTTTTGAGGTACCTAGGAATAGACTTTGAACCTGAATTCTTACCTGTCGATTAGCATTAGATTAACGAAATATATGGAATCAAAGCAGTATCAAATTTAATTTTAAAACAAAAAATAGAAGCAAAAACATATAGGTTTTGCTTAACTTTTGGCAAGATGTATATATTTTCAATACTATTACACAATGCGTTTATGGCTAGGTCTAAATCGAGAGAAAGCCGATATTTCATTCAATCGTTCATGAAAACAAGAACAACAGTATAGAAGTATAAGAAAAGATGAGATTATCAGAGAAAAGATAGATTTTAAATGAGAAGTTGATTCAAAAACTACTTTGGAAAATAAGTGTCGGTAAAATAAGACAAGATGAACTACACATTACTTATTATTTGCAAAAAAATAACAACATTTCAATAACATAGTTCATTTATCATTATGAGCATATCGAAACAGTTGCAGATAAAGCACAAAAACTAATTGATTTAAGGCATTGTATTCTATCAAAAGTATCCCTCACGCTGACTGCTGGTATCAATAATCATATTTGTTGTTATGATTTTAAGCCTTGCAAAATATACTTAAAATATTGTATATAGTTAAATGAAAAATCTCTCATCAACGAGTGATGACAGATGAATAAATATTTAAATGCATCATGGTAGGTTTGCATCAGAAAATAAAGTTTATACGATAAAATGTAACAAGATGTACATTTTCCATCAAATGTGATATTTTCAAATAATTCGTGCTGTGTTCTTGGCGATTTTTCTTTTGATTGAATTCGGCAATAGATGTGATAATAATGATAATAATTACATTTGATTATAACAATGATAATAATAAGAACACCTATAATAAGAATACCTATAATAAGAATACCTATAATAAGAATAACTATATGACTAATAAAAAAAGGCTCTCTAGAGCCTGAACCGTCCATCTTTTATTTTTGCTTAAAATCTTTCCACAATTATAATTTTGCTTTTCAATTTATTTTAATGATTGTTCTTAAAAATTCCATTTAGATTTTCTTTTCATCTGTCATATTTTCTTCAAAGGCGAAAAAAATTGCATTTTACTCCCTATGTTCCATTTTCGTCATAGTGGCTGTTTCTTGACGTACATAATGCGGCATAAAGCAACCAACAATCAATCAATCAATCTTGACGTATAAGGAAATTAAATACAAAATTTATACTAGATATTCTGAAACTCATTCAGCCTGAGTTTTGCTGAAATTGATTCAGCAGTTTTAAAGCAAGCAAACTAGATAAAAAAATTCAGAAAAATTGTCTTTATAGGGCAATTACTCCTTAAGTGGTCGATTGAAAATTTTGTTCATATAATGTTTTTGTAGAATTACTTTGCTAATTTTTTTGCTGTTAACAGTTTATCTTTATCATTAAAAATATTCAAGTTAATAATTAAAAACTTCAAAATTTCCTTGAAATTACCAATTAACTGGCAGAAACCCGACAATGGGTTGTTAGGTTTATCTGAAAGTTTCAGGGCTGATAGAACTTCACCTAATGAACAAATTTAATTCATATCAGATTAGCTCTAAATGCTTTAGAGTTTCAAATGTAAGCAAAAAGCTGCATCTTACCCTTATAATCTATTTAAGCCATGGCGGCCATGTTTTTTTAATGAAACAGAAAATAAAGCACACACTTTATTCTAGATACCCTTAGGATCGTTCAGCCTAAGTTTAGCTGGAATTTGTTTAGTAGTTTCAGAGGAGAAGATTTTTTAATGTTAGATACCATGATAAACAAATTGTGAAAAATTGTCCTAAAAAATTACCAATTTAGTGGCAACAACCAACAATGGGTTATCAGATTCAACTAATTTTAGGGCTGATAGAACTTTACCTTATGTGTACACTTTTACCCTATGTCAGATTTGCTCTAAATGCATTGGTTTATGAGATATAAGCCAACAATTGCATTTTACCCCTATGTTCTATTTGAGCCTTGGCGGCCATGTTTTTAAACGAAACACAAACTTTATTCTAGATACCCTAAAGATCATTCAGCTTATATTTGGTAGGAATTGGTTTAGTAGTTTCAGAGGAGAAAATTTTTTAAATAGTTTACACCAGACGGACGATGACGGACGACTACAGACGACGACGGACGCCAAGTGATATCAAAATCTCACGGTTCCATCGGAACGGTGAGTTAAATATGTTATTCCTTTATTACTTTTATAATTTGCATTTAGGCCCTGAAGCACATTCATACACAGAGTACCTATTTCTGCAAAATACAACATACACAAGCATTATAACCCAAACAGCAAAATAGCTATATACATGTATACGAAAATTTTATATTTTTATCAATGTTTCCATATGACCGTTAAAAATATTTATCGCTATTTTTTGCATAAATTAGTTCTTTTGATCTTTTTTTGTGATAATTTTCATATCATGCTTCTCGCTTGAGATGGACAAATTATCGCTAGAAACTAAAGAGGCTACGTGGCGTTGCTTACGAAATTGACATTGAAATTGACAGCGATAAACAGATTATCATGGGTCATCTCAACTCGATTGCTTTTCTCACTTTCGCTGTACCAGCTCAAGCGAGAAAATCAATCTCATTGAGATGAGCAACGAGAATCTATAAATACAGAAAGTACGCATACAATATACATCGAAATTACTACAATCATGAAAAATTTCATACCATCATTACTTTCATTGATGTCCTAAAAATACATGGTTACAGTACACAGATACCAGAAAAAAAACAAAATACATTCATGTAATCATTCAAAAATATCTGCATTTTTAAAATATCATTAGCTTTATTATGCATTTGATATTGCATATTTTCAAAATCATGTTAATATTGAAATATTAGTGTGATTTATCGCAAGAGGAAACAGATAATTTAAAGTATATGAACATAGACCTAGAATAATGGCAAAATGGTGATTAGAAATATTTTAAAAGAATTTATAAGAGAAGGAAGCTCACTTTTTTGCAAATTTGCCTTTCAATAATATATATTTTGACATCTCTTCCATTAGTAATATAAGATGAAGCAATGTACACCCTGAGTTATATTGATTCCTACTTATGGGTTTCATCAAACCAGGTTGAAGATTGCTTATGTTAGTTATAGCCATTTTGATAAAAGATAACTCATAAGTGCCTTCTTATTACAAACATAAGCTTTATGAATCCACTTGTTTTAAACATACATATATCAATTATTTCTTATTAAATATCTTATTTATGAATATTAATCAGATTTTGTTGCAAAACATTTTCGAAGAATTTTGGTAACGTGTGGTATATTGGTCTGTTACATAAAATGAGATATAAATTCGATGGAAATCTGTAAATAAATCACTTAGCAAACAGTATACAAAAGATAATTATTATTTAATCATACTCAGCTCAATGAAATATTTCAGGTGGGCTTCCCAAGCGTCAGTTCTTGGTCTTTTACACTTAATTATATACATTACGGATGCTGTTATGATATTTAAAACTTCATGCAGAATTTTTGCACATGTTATTTCGCTCAGTTTCTCATGGTAGGTGACTTATCCGATTGGTGATTGTTGAACATGATACAAGGAAGCGCAATTAAGGATCAAGAAAGTATTTTAATTAAAAAAAGAACCCATAAGTAATGATTTTTTTTCTAATTGAGAGACAATAATCTTTATTTACCTTAAACTATAACGAAATATCAAGTTCGCGTTTTACATAATACAAAACAATTACATCTAGAAATGAAGCCAATTGGAACAGCCATATTGAGAAAAAATTCAAATGGTGTTCTGCAGCCGATAAAAATTATAAACAAATATATATTTAGATTTTATTAGAGCAATTTAGACATCTGCAAATGAATTATGGAACAATTTTGGGAATTCAAACAAATAAGAATAGATATACCCTGAGTAAGGACAAATTGTATCTCGTAACTTTTTAAGGCAAATTTTGCTCAAGATAAATAATATCAGGGGCGGATCCAGGAATTTGGAAAGTTTTTGATATTTGAAAAAATGTTTGGGCACTTTTTTAGGCTAAAAACCATAAAATAAGTGTAAATGCACTTTTTAAACGGTTCCTGGCGTGGGGCATGTATATTCTATAGTTACTGTAAAGTGCAAGTATTGGACATTTTTATGCTGTATTCTCCCTATTGATTGTCTGTCATAAAATTATAGTATGGATCCATAGCTATGTACTGATATATTTGATGTGGGACTTGTCAGTAAAAAATAGACATGGAAAATTCTCGTTTGTTGTATGTTAAGTTACCATAACCTCACAGATTTCTTGTTGTAAAATTTACAATACGACCAACAAGAGTTAAAAAAGTCAAACAAGCAATTTTTATCCAAATGTTTGGTTGATATGTTTCACCCAACAAAATTAAGGGAGGTGAGGGGTTCCAAATCAACCAAAGGCTACGAATGAGTCTGAAATGACAACGAATTTTTGACAAATAGAGACATAAAGGCCACACTCAGCAGGCAGGTTGCAGTCTGGTCTTGAAAAAAGTATTCAATATATCAGTTCAGCGAAACAGATATTCCGGTCAAACATGCAAACCCCGGCCTCAAACAAATACGCCCGTTTTGTATTCATCGTGTTCATTTAATACTAAATAATTCTGTTGGAAATTTTCGTTTCTAATAGCAAAAAAGATTATTGTTTTCAATCCAGATACGGCCAGAATTTTTATTTAATGCAAAAATTAGAGTCAGATTTTTTTCTCTCAAATACCTTAAGACTGCCCTCTCAAATCAAATGGTTCGTACCTTAGACTTTAAATCTATCTAGAGCTTATACTGACTGGGGATCGTTGTTCAGCTATCAGGCTTGGGCGTTTGGGGTTAAACATGTTTTCGTAGGTATATAATATTGCTGTGGATTGTTTTTCATAAGAGTGTAATAGAGCATTACTTTCTGTTTGGTTGAATTGTGATATAGATGTCACTACGTTCTTGTTCATCCTGTGTCACTTTGAAGGTATCATGGTTGTCATCCTCATCCTAAGCAATGTGTTATATTACTGTAATTTTGAAGTTCGAAATAACTAAGTGACGTTTTATTTTACTCACTGATCAACTCCACCATGTAGCGAATCACAAAACTTTGACATAACCAGTAAATACCAGCGAATAATATCTTTAAATATAAAGAATTGTCGCATGAAAATGCGATACACGGAAAATGGCAAAGTTCACGAAGTCTAGTCGGAGTAATCATTCTACAAAAAAAAAAAAAAAAAAGTCCAAGCAAAAAGGGGGGGGGGGTACGCCCTCTACGCCCCCCTCTGGATCCGCCACTGAATATTCAAAAACATTTTATGTTTTTTAACTATGATTTGAAGTGCACTCTTTTCGTTCCTCAAATATAGTTATCAAAGGTACAAGGATTATAATTCAATACGCCAGACGCGTGTTTCGTCTACAAGAGCCTCATAAGTGACGCTCAGTTCAAAATAGATATAAAGCCAAACAAGTACAAAGTTGAAGAGCATTGAGGACCCAAAATTCCACAAAGTTGTGTCAAATACGGCTAAGGTAATATATTCCTTATCAGACGGTGCTAATTTGAACAAAGTTGAGAAAGGGCTAAGTTTGAGAAGTTTCGAACAGGCAACTATTGAACTGAACTGATTGATATGGACAATAGAGGGACATAAGACACCTAACAATAACGTGTTATTAACACTGTGTTCCCTAGTGAATCATATCAAGTGAAAGTCAACTGTTTGTTAAATTTATCATCTTCTGCAGGGACGAAAACTAGTGCACAGTAAAATCTTAAATTAAGTTTTAAATTTTCTAGAACATGAAATGCATTTGAATTTTATTCATTTAGGACATGCTATGCCTTAAAAGTTTTCCAGATGCACACTTAGTCTGTACTTAAGGTAAATTTTGAGGTGAAAACGCATTCATTTAGTCAAAGATTTATCACAAACCTTAATAGTCTTAGATGGCGTCCCAAAGACTTCAATTTGAATTAAGATATCTAGATTTTCGTAAAAATAATTATACTCTTTAATAAATGTAAAAGTTGTAAAACAAGTATGAAACTTTATAAAGAGATCAAAATAATCCTCTGGTAAAACATTATCATACGTAACATACACATCGTCATCATCATCTCTGTCTTCCGTTATTACCTTTCTTATTATAACATTAGTTGCGCAATATTAATGAGATTTATAGTTTATATTGTGTGCTTAAATTATTTTGAATTGTTATAAAAACTGAAATGTGGAGAAGATTTCATAAGTATGTTTTACTTGTGTCTTAATTTATTTTTCTTTGAGCAATAGCACATATTTTAACTAATTCGAATATCTAACGGACGAATGAATTTTGTTTTACTCTATTATAGATGCATACCAACCCTCCTCTTTTCTCAGAAGGGCTTGGGACCATCCATGGCAGAGTTAAACTGTTTATTGTTTTATTACTACAAATGAAGACATTGGCGACAAAATAAAGGAAAATGAATAATGAAATCGGTATCCTATATATCCAAACAACAAGATAATGATGGTGATGATGATATGGTGATAATTTCAGAATAAAAATCTGTTCTTTAGTTGTATGGTATGAATAATGTTGACTAGAATTTAATTACGGCGTCAATCTCACTTTACTTCCATCATCAAATCGACCAAAACATTCTCCTTAAATATAAAAAAATATATAAAAATAGATACATTTATTATATTTTATATTCTGAAAACATATAAAGAGCATGACTAAATATTTGTCCATATACAGTTGTTACTGTTATAGAACTACTAATTATGGCCCGATCGGAAAGAACATACAAGAAAGTAGTACATATTTTAAACAAAATAGTTCCTACGCATAGCTTTATCTTTGCCAATAAAGGATATGTTTCGGTAGTTTTTGTACCAAATGAAAGCTTTGGGACTTGGGATCACTGTTGAACCCTTGTTGAAAGATTAATTGAATAATAAAGAAGTTAATGACATTATGATAGGAGGGCACATTTGGCCTGTTATTCAGATTTGAAGTGCCTGATTTTGTACTTTCAAACTTCCGGGAACCAGTACGCTCTTATATGCAATTAAAGGTATGTTTTTTTAGCACAAGTCAGGATAAGGTACAGTTTTGACATGAAATATCTGCCACTTTATTTGAACTTAAAATAAAGTAGCCATTTATGCTTGAAATCGCAAAATTAAACATAGAAGGCAATAGAGCTATGCATTAGTAGTTTTATACCTTACAGAGGGATGATATATAAAAGAGGCAATCAAACCGACTCACTGTTGAAGGCAATAGTGTTGCCATATATATTTGCTTATGTCTCTATAATGGATGAAAAGCATTTACAAAATTTTCTTAGGTAAACTCAGAAGAGGGAGTCCATAAAATTTGCATAATCAAACGTTTTACTTTATCAAGCAACGGAACAAATGAAAAATACAGTTTAAAATTTCATGAAATGGTTGCATGCAACTCTCGCCTTACATCCGTTAATACATTTATCTGTAAAATTTTATTTCATCCAGTTGTTTGACAAAAGAAATTGGCTTTATGATTCCAAGTTGCAGTTGCACTATTTTGACTTTAGTATTCGGATTTCTATTTTAGAACAATTGTAATAAATGGGGTGACTTTTCCGTTTCTCTTGTAAACTATGTTCCTCTTTGAGATTAAGTTTAGTTAGTTACTTCATTTCTTTTTGAATAAAACTATTAGAAATAAGAAAACAATCTTATATATACACCAAAGAAATATAAAAGTGTTTTGGGAAAAAGAGCAGAAGATGCAATATTTCCTGGCATTGAGGTCTTTGAAGATATATTCCTCTTTTTATAATAGAATAATATGTCTTGTTTGTTAGTTGATAAATGTATAAGAGGCGACGAAAACAATAAAAGTCCAAACCCCTTCGTCTCATTTGTTCAAAAAACAAAAATATTAAACTGTGTAAAATGCATTTTATCAACAGTAGTTAAACTATATAATAGTATGAATATAATTGATTCTAACTTTAGAACCAGTACATTGTAGAATTTTAGAGTAATAAATTCGGAGAGGACTTTAAATTGCGAAAAATTAAATTATTCAGATTGGATAATTCAACAAAAATTTACAAGTTACGATGTTGACTGATTAATTAATTCCCATTTTAGCGCCTCTCCAAATTCATGATATCTACGTCATACGGGTACAAAATTGATGTGCAACTGTTTCAAGTATTCATCTTTGGATCAAATTAAATCAAATATTGAACGAAAAACAACTTTCAATCAAGATCAATGTACTTAATGAAATATATATTCAACAACAATTTATGAATGTCAATCATTTCTGGGGATTAAAAGTTTGTTTTAAAGATATTTTTTTCTCTTTTACATGATCATTTATTAGGAGAGCTTATAAAACTTATGGCCTTTTCAACCAACCATTTGATGAGATTATCGGCAACCTCCTCTTGATGAACAATGGGTCCAGAAAGGGTTAAGAATCAAAGAAATATCTTTTAAAGATGTCTTAGTTTTCTTTTTTGTTAGTTTTTTACATGTGTGAGATTTGGCGGGGGAAAATCAAGTAAACTTCACATGCATCTTCAATATTTCAACCAATATAATTGTGCTTGCATGTTCCAATAGAAAAAAGTACAATTTCCATCTTAAGGCACCCCTAAGAATAGTATATATTTTATTTCTTTTGATATGCAAATTGTATTTGTTATTCCATTACGATTCCCGATAAAACTAAATAAAAAAAGCCTCTTACACAGCAAATTGATCATGAAAGATATTCTCAAAGGATTTAAGTGTGTGTGATGTTTCAACTTCTTGGCACGTACCTTTCGACATCCTTCAACAACAGTTTTCTCTAATTCTTTCGCGACGAATAAACAAACCAATTATGATTATTACCAAAATCACAGGCAACAAAATCCAAGCCAATTTCGTATTATTACTATTTTTATCCCCTAAAATAAACAATATTTTAGAATGACAAAACAAATCTTCTGAAATATTATTAGCAGATAATAGTTGTTTTGTAATATATGATAGAAGTTGAAAATATTCTTATTCTAAATAAAAGTGGTATTAAATTTAAGAAAATAGAGTGCTCAGAAGAGTGCAGCTTGATGCGACGACATTGGTTGAACCCGGAACATTTGGGGCAAGTATAGTAGACAACACCTAAGTTCATACAGCTCAGAATTTAGATTGTGATTGAATACATGTATTAGGTTTCTGACTCAGAAAAAATTTGATCTTAGATAAAAAAAAAAAAAAAAACATAATCCCCAAATATATTGTTTTATGTACCCTTTTCTTCACTGTTTACACCACACCTTCCTTTCAAGGTATAAAATATTTTTATACAATATCATAGAGATCTATGCATTTATGTAAGGGATATAAGCCGATAACAGTCCATTCTGTAAAATATTGGACAGGTCTGAGGCCGCAGGCCGAAGACCTGTTCAATATTTTACAGAATGGACTGTGAGAGGCTTATATCTTACTTAAAACATTGTTTAACACGTCAAACAGGTAAAACAAAAGGAAAAGCAAGCAAAGATTTCTTTTCATTAAGTATGAAAATTGTTTTGTGAATAAACTTCTTTACATTAAAATATATCCTACATGTTGGCCCCTATAAACAGTAGCTCAACTTAAAAAAATAGACATAAAGAAAGTACAGCTAAAGGTAAACAACATGTATTGCTACATGAAGAATAAGACACAGAGTATACGTATCATGATTTTTGCGTGCGCAAAGACAGCTCATAGTTTCCGCTCATAGTTTCCGTGAATACATTTACATGGCCTGTGTTTTGCGTTTCAAAATGGATAGTGATGAAATTATATTCTTAATTCAAAAACGAAGAAAAAGATGTCGTTATTAGTTATTGTGTTGTTTCAAGCTTTGGATTAATATCGAATGTGTATTCAGAATCTATTCAGATACATTATTTCAGTGTGGATTACAAAGAGGATATAGTAAAAAGCAGCTAATAATGGCAAGTTTTATATATATTATATTTCAAAATGTAGTCCTCTCCTATAAGTTTCTTGTTTCTTCTCGGGTTTTATTCCTTACAGGGTTAATGAGGGAAAAAAAGAATAGAATATGAAGACAGGTTCTTGTTAATCCATATCGAGTGCACCGCATTCGATTTTATTTCAAATACATAATAAGTATGAACAAACGAAGAGCTAACAACATGCAATCAGTTATATTCTTTTGATGGAATTTTTAAGAGACTGTTATTAATTACCCAAACGGTACCACCTGAATACCACCCCCTCGTTTTTCTGGTTTTTTTTCTTTCTGCAAGGTTGTTTCGCTCTTTTTTTTCGTTTATTTGTGTATTGAGTCCCTTGTGTTTTTAAATGTTACCGAAACGTAGTTTTGTCTCGATTTTTTTTTTAAAAACTTTTAATAAAATGGTCACTGCGAACAACGTGCGAATCGGACACACGATTGTTTAGTTGACAGATAAAATGCGGTAATGTCATCCTTTATTCTGCTTCCCATATTCATCGTCATTCATAAGCGAAGTGTTGCATTATATTCATATTTAAACAATCACTTAAAAAATCAACAACTTGTAAATCAACGCCGAAAACTGAAAATTCTAAAAAGTATTATAGCTCCCTAGTTCATGAATGAAGTTCAAATTCGCATATTGTACACAGGATAAGGTTAAAGTTGTTGGTGGCCCTTGTATTGCGGCATGATCTATTAAATTTAAGAAGCATGACTTTATTGCTTTTTCATTTTAATTGTAGTTGAAAATGATGTTAGGAAGAATAAGAACAACACCAGAGGTCAATTTTGATTACCTACAGAAGGACGAGAATAAATCTTTTGAAAAAAGAAATTCATAAAGGCAACAAAAACAAGACTGGCAACCAAAACAAGACTTACAACGAGCATAATCAACTTATTGAATTAGTGCAAAAAGAGTCAACCCAAAAACATGAGAAAAATGATTGTGAAATAAGTATTGGTAGTGTTAAAAAACAATTTGAAAGTGATTTTTTTCCTCAAGAAACTGTTTTGATGAGTGACAAAATTATTGTATTGGAAGTTGACTTTAATAAAATGTTGTTTTTAATTGTCATTTGTTCTTTGGTTGTATTTTTCTTTACATGATGAAAAGAATTAGGGTCATTAATAGTTTTTCTATTTCAGTGATTGAACTATCATTCACCTGTTAGAATCAGTTATGCTACCTTTAGCTGTCCAATATTTTTAAGAAAGAATAGGGCTATTCTTAAAAATATTGGACAGCTAAAGGTAACATAATGGTTTCTTATAGGTAAATGATAGTCCAATCACTGACATAAAGAACAGGTAAAACAATAGAATAACGTCACAACAATGTTTTAAACGCAAGTTATTGAGGACAATGACTGTAAGAAGTTGATTAACTGTTTGAATATATACTGTTAATTGTTAGAGCTCAACATTCTAAACATCACTGCCTTGTCAGATTCTCTCGATTTATAAACTAGGTTTTAAAAATGATTAACAAAACCTGTATTTTACCCTTTTGTTCTATTTTCAGCCTTGTCGGTCATCTTAGTTATCAGGCCGGGTCATCCTGATACTTTCCTTTAGTTAAAGTAATGCCTACATGTGTCAGTATTTTGGCTGTTACCAGGATTTTTTATTTCTGTAATTTCCGAATTTCTTTGTAATGCATATACTAAGTATTTAATCTTATAATACGAATTCAGACATTACCCATATAATACAAATTCAACCTTGTGTGTAGGGGGGGGGGGGGGGAGAAAAACAAATGATTGGTTAAAGGTCTGACTGCTTATGGAAACAACAGTAAAATGAAAATCAATATAAACAGGGCAAAATATTATGATAACAATCAAACTGGTTTCCATTTAAATAAAGGCGACAATTATCGTAATGCATGCCTTCAAATGTCCAACCAGGGGTTGAAGTCATAAAACTTTGCTCAGTGCTTGGAGCACAAAAGTCATACTCAAAACATGAAATCCAGCATTTTGATTGTTTGATTTTGGAGTATGAGTACAAAAAATTACTCGAAAGTTTGATGACTTCAATGCCTGGATTTAGCATTCTTAAACCAACAAAATACAAAGATTGGGGAAGTGACTAGGGTGATATACCTAATGCAATGTTTGAATCTCTTCTTTGAAGTATTTATTTGTGAACGCTCGGTTAAAATAATAAGTAGAGTTAGCAAACCTTGCAAATTACAGTTGTCAAAATTCTTGCTGGTAATATTGACTTTGTGTTTTCCGAGATAACAATAAACGTTGAGATTTCCACATGATGGCATTGGGAGGTTTATCTGTAGATCTGTGGCAAAGTAAAATCCTGGTTTTGTAACTGAATTCTGCAAATGATCTGTAATATTTTTTCCCTAAAAAAGTAATCGCAGGATTTTAAAATAGTATCAGTAAGTGTTCGAGCTATTGTTTGAGTAAAAGATCGAATAATGTTTATGCAAGGCTTCAGATTCTAATTAGAGTTGAGTTGTGCATGTTCGAGGTCAGGTCAAATTTCAAGTGAGTAAAAGTTCGAGTTATATTTCAATTTAGAAAAAAAAAACATTTTGAGGAGCAAACGATGTTTTTTGAACCGTTTGAAAATTGAAATATAAATTTTGATAGACGAGAAAGAAATCTCATTACCAAAGTTGGGAAAGGATGGCAAAAAAAATAATGTTTCTAAAAGAAAAGGTTTAAAAAAAAAATCATGTTTATCCAGCCTTAATTTTGAGATCTGATTTCAATGTGTCCACATATTTATTATCATATTAACGTACCTGTCACGAGACAAGCGAAAAGATAAATTCACAAAAAAACTGAACGCCGAGGAAGAATAAAAAAATGAAAAGTTCCTAATGGAATGAAAGCATCAAAAGCTCAAACACATCAAACAAATGAATAACAACTGTCAAATTCCTGACTTGGTACGGACATTTTCTTATGTAGAAAATGGTGAATTAAACCTGGTTTTATAGCTAGCTAAACCTATATATATTTGGTGTTGAATGCAGGTCTCTATAATCTATTTAATTTCTTTTTTTAGACATCTAGCGGTTAAGAGATATTGTATAAACATCTGTCTAATGTGGTAATGAAGATGATCCATCAAACGAAGTATAGATCTCGACGATTGCTGTTTTTGTGTAGCTTGGTTGCTATCTCTTTTATGTCAAGTTTATCTGCTTGGTGTTTTTATATAAAAACTATTGTTTCAATGTTGTTTTTCTTTTTAACATTATACGCTAATGTTATTGAAAGGAAGGTCGAATGCTTTTTTTTGCCCTTTATGTTGAGAGAAAATACAAATAGGTATGATTGATTAATAATTACCGTATAAAAACTAACAAAAAAGACTTACTTTCTTTTACTGTAAATATTAGTCATATCTCGATTACACACTTTCAATTAACGTCATTAAAGATTATACAGATTTAAACATGGTTTTAATAAGTACTACGGATAACTGAACATAGAGCACCTGCACTGGGTAAATATATTTAGAGTAATTGTTGTGCATTTTTGTTTTAAATTAAAGAGTCCATAAAACAAACATTACGTGTAAACTCCCGATCTTGTATTTAATGAGAAAGGCACTATTTTATTAATAAAAAAAGACTTATCTATGCATAGTTTGAACATTTTTTATTTAAGCGGCGTCTGAATTCTGGATATATTCGGAAGCTTGGTGAAGTTGAGATATATCCTTTCTAACTTTCACGGACGACACCACGAGTTGGTTGAACGTAATGGAATACCCTTTTCACAGATGACATTGGATATTTTCCAGTTGGGGTATCTACAATTTCGTCCCCTTTTTTCCAGAATGCGGCACACCAATTTTTTTTGAAATTATAGTTGTACTAACATGAGTTATATAGCGGATTCTACACGTGGTGCAAGCAGGATCTGCTAACCCTTTCGGAGCACCTGAGATCAGCCCCATTTTTGATTGGGTTTCGTGTGGCTCAATCTTCGGTTTTCTTTATTGTGTTTTGTGTACAGTTGTTTGTTTGTCGGTCTTTTTCTTTTTTATTAATAATGTTGTCAGATTATATTGAGTTTGAAAGCTCCGTTGGTATCCTTCACCTCTAGTATTAATACGCTTCACGATACAAAGGCCATTACTTTTGATATTAGGCGTTTCCGTAATGCAAAACAAAATTTCAAAATCAGGATTTTTGCAATTTTTTTATACACAATTGTGTTAACACATATATTCAGTGATTCGATTTTCCCGACTTACTTTTAGATCAGCGCCACATAATGGTGTTGGAAAAATCTTTGAAATATGGATTTTCAAATTCAATGTCTTGCCATTTTCCCTGCTCTCTTCTTGTATTTCATTGACCTGTGGTTCATCTAAAAGAAACAATTTATTAAATGAAGTAACAATAAAAGTGAATGATGATAGTTTAGGTGAGAGAAACACAAATTCTGGACACATGAAATATATTTGAACAAAATTTGTAGACAATTGTTATATTGAAATTCAACCTTTTCTCTCCGCCGCTTGGTTAAGATTATATTTTCAATCCGGTCTTTTCGGGGTGGGAATACATGTCATTTTCGAAAGGTGAAAACAATTAAGTAACCTCAGTGGACAATTTTTGTTATGATATGTACAAATGACATTTTCAGCCAGTTTTGGCTGTATCTATCATCTGATTTTACGAACCTCACGTTAAAACAGTTTAATCTCTGAATAAACGTCACACAAAGAGCATTGCTGTTTCAAACATATATTGGTTTTTTGGTCAATTATATGTTTAAAGACCGAGTCAATGAAATCAATATTTAGCGCAACTCAAGATAGAAGTCGTTTGAAGATTACGCACCAATTAAGAAAATCACTCTTTCTTTTAAGAATCCTTTTTCCTTATCATATCTGTTCCCTGTGCGTTATTAGCTATTCGTGTAATTAATATGCTTGATTGTATTAAATTCGTTATGTACCCTCAACTTAACGATGCTCTGTCCAGCAAGGGACCGGCGAATTCAATTATTTTCAATATCAGTTAACCCTTTGCGATACAAAAAACCCAACTTATATGTTTATCTGTACAGACTTCAGGAATAACAAAAATACATACTTGGTAGCTGGTACGTCGATAGTTTGCGACATTGCTTGTTTATTTATCTGAGTAATGCTCAATTTGGAAATCAGTTGACACTTTGTGCAACTATCATTTGATATTCTTAAAAGTCAATTTTTTTTAAATTAATTAACACATACCATCTTTGACTATTAAATTCATAACTTTTGGTCTAATCTTTTTTAAGTATTTAGTGTCTAATGGATCAAGTATAAATAGTAAAACGGACTTCCAATAATAACAAAAACAAAACAAATGTGAAAACAAAACTAACTTGAAATTTTGAATAAATTAAACTTTTATTTTGAGAAGTTTTAGTTCAGAAACGTTCATTTTACTTACAAATAAATCTTTTTCCGTCAAGTGTCAGATTTCGACGCATATTTGAAACGCCATAGGAGCATGTATAATCACAGTTGACGTCTTCTTCCGAAAAATCATGAATCATTAATGTATAGAAACAGTTTGGTCGTTTCATCACCTCGTACTTGTTTGAAGTGAAGCATATATCATTATAACAAAGCGAACGGTATTCAGGACCACCAATCCATTGACGAGTTTTTGAACAGTTGGACGCTGCGTCGGATATTTTGCACTGAAGGTATGTTACATTCCCAAAAACTGCTGGAAAATCTGCCTTCCACACAACATCAACTGTAAGTAAATATGATTCAGGTAAAATATTTATGCACCGATGATTTTTAACAGTAAGTGTATGCTTATTGTTATAACATGCCTTTGGAACCGTAAACACTTCATTTCATTAAGTGTCAGCTGGTATCCGGCACGGTTGTATAAAGGCGTTATCATACACCAACCCAAAACATAGTTTGTTAGTATATGGTGTATGTGATATAGCATTGTCATATACTAGTATATAAATCAATATATGACTTTTTAGTAGCACTTCGTGTAAAACTTCGACGAATATGATTAATAAGGAATTATTATTCCAGAAAAAAATATAAATATAAAAAAGAAGATGTGGTATGATTGCCAATGAGACAACTATCCACAAAAGACCAAAATTACACAGACATTAACAACTGTAGGTCACAGTACGGCCTTCAACAATAAGCAAAGCCCATACCACATAGTCAGCTATAAAAGGCCCCGATAAGACAATGTAAAACAATTCAAACGAGAAAACTAACGGCCTTATTTATGTAAAAAAAATGAACGAATAACAAATATGTAACACATAAACAAACAACAACCACTGAATATACAGGCTCCTGACTTGGGACAGGCACATACATAAATAATGTGGCGGGGTTAAACATTGGTATAACAGTACAACATAAGAACGAACTATAAAAATCAGTTGAAAAGGCTGAACTCATCAGATGGACAAAAATATAAGTGGACGTGGCCGGGTAAAGTTTGGGTTAAGAAATAATTGTCATATAAAATATTGCACCTCAAATACCTTAAGACTATTGTAGCTATGAACATTCATTGTTAAGAAGTCGTAAAATTAATAAAATGTGTAGTTACATAGTACACGGATCTATAAGCTACTATATGTAAGCAAACAGCAGCATATTCATGTTGAAGGTCAACTATTTTGCATTGAAATAATTGATATACGTTTAGAAAGTTGAATTTGTGTTTTGGAATACAATCAAATATATACTGTGGTGTTTGCCATTGATTACAGTTGTGATTTGATCTTGTATTTGATTGTCGATGTTTGGTTACAATTGATTAATTATTATTTGTTGAATGCCGAATTTCTTTGATTTTGTAAGTAAAATTTAACCAATAATGTAATTTTAAAAATCGACGAAGTACAAATACTTCATGTACTTTAAAGATACAAAATTTGACAAAACTACGAAATAATATATCTGCAACGACAATACAAGTTCTTCTCATCCCACGAAAATTGATACTCTAGAAAAATAATGAATTCACTGTATATCATTTTTCCGGATACAAATTATATTTATGCATGATAAAAATAGCAAAACCTTTACAAATTTGTTGTAAAGATATTGTAAAATTCATCAAGAGATTAAAGAAACCCAGGAACAATTTCCTCTGCCTTTTTTTTTACACATTTACTTCGATTTGACAACAGTGGTTATCTCAATTGGAGAACCTATATATTATTTGACATGGGAAACGATGTAAATTTTGAAATTATAAATGTCCTCTTTCAACAACAAAATATCAAAATTTAACCCCTTATGAAGTATACATTTCTCATTTGCTACGCTATTCAAGAGATTGTATATGCAACCCAAAATTTGTAACACGTCATCGTTGTCTGAGCAAAAACTTAGCAAGGTTTTTGTAAAACAAAACTCGTCCTGTCTCTCAAAAAAAAAAAAAAAAGTCAGAAAAATACTGAATTCCGCGATAAATTCATAAAGGAAAGTCCCGAATCAAATGGCAAAATCAAATGATAAAACACATCAAACAAATGGACGTCAACTGTCATATTCCTGACTTAGTACAGGCATTTTCAAATGTAGAAATTGAACCTGGTTTTATAGCTGTACGCCTCTCACTTGTATAATAGTCGCATTAAATTCCACTATATTTACAGATCATCGGAAAATACTTCGAACTAATATTGAAATTGTAGTGTCTACTTCACAAATTATACTAGGTGACCTTCAGTTATAGGTTCTGGGGGATGAAGCTGATTACGTCTTTATTTATACAGTTTTCCCTTTAGTTTCTTCGTGCTGTGATGTTTCCTTTGATCAAATGACTTATATCGATAGTCTGTATGTATGCATTCTGCTATTGGTGTTCTTGAATTGTTAGAGTTCCAGGTGCAGCTTGGTCAAAAGCTGCGATTCTGATGAAATAGTGTTTCACAAAAAATAAATATTGCTATCTTTTCACTAAAACGTTTAACTGATAATATTTATGGATGCGTGGGAACAAGAGGTGTGTTAATGTTAAATAATCTGAAGCTAAGGAATTGGAAAGTTATTCTTGGTTGTTTATTTTTTGTCGTTTTCTATTTTTGTAATGGCGTTGTTAATATCTTTCGACTCATGGTTTTGTATGTCCTTTTGTTATCTTTCGACTCTCTTTAAAATTCATCATGTTTTTGGTAGATTTTAGTTTGAAGTCATCCAGCTGTTTTTATATCGTCAAAAATTACAAGATAAGAAGCAGAATTTCTATTTTCTGCAGTATCCTTTACTTGGATATATGAGGTGTAGCCACGCATTTAAATGTGGACTATTAAGTGACAGAACATAATTGATATACTGAAATTTAATTCGAAGAACTTTGCAAGATGCTTTTTCGTGTTCTCTTTAAGAAGGTCTTGTATGAATTCTGGAAGCGCATATGGAACACCCTTGTAAAGTTATTTTGTTGCTAATAAGTCGGAGTTATTAGTTATGTTGTGTGTTATAAGCTGGAATCTAATCAACATGTGGAGTCAACTTGCCGAAATGATGAAGAAATAATTGCATTACAATATCGACTTACTAATATAAATGTAATGACATAGTAATAAGAAGTCGATATGATGAATTGAACTTGTTAATTGATTAAGTCGACAACTTGTTTATTTGAAGATAAGGTATAAGCACGTGACTATTTGGGAAAACATAGGTCTATTTATAAATTGATTTCCATATTTCGTATGTTTAATGTGCTTCGGTTGTGTGAGTTATTTTGTATGAAAAGGGGGAACGGCAGTCAAATATCAGAAAAAAATACCAAAAAAAAATAACAATATTTCGACACATTAGGGGGATATACCCCACCATTTAGTCAGGCCTTTTGTTTTCCTTAGTTCTCAAATATAATCAGTACTATACTAAATTCGTGAAAGATTCCCAGGAACCCTCTCTCTTTGCCTGAGATTGCTGTTGACTCTAAAAATTTCAAGATTTCAAAAAAAAGATTTTTTTCTGTATATGCTTTATCTTGATCTAAAAGTTAACTCCTATACAACGATACACGGTTTACAACATAAATGGAGATTTACAAATTTATCAGGACAAACAAGTTTTATTTACTGCAAAACAAAACTCTCAGAATTGTGCTTCGTGTCTTTTTTTGTTGGGATATACAAGTTCCTGGCCATGTCCACTCTGTGTATTATTTCTATTTGTATCTATCTGATGAGTTAAGCCTTTTTCAATTGATTTCTATAGTTAATTCTTATGTTGTAATGTTACACCACTGTCCAAGGTAAGGAAAGGGTTAGGATCCCGCTAACATGTTTAACCCCGCCATATTCTAAATGTATGTGCCTGCCAACTGTCAGGAGCCTGTTATTTAGTGGTTGTCGTTTGTTGGTGTGTTAAATTTAGTCCTGGTATCTATGATGAGTTTATTTACATATTTGTTTTTCGTTCACTTTTTGTTTATTAATAAGTTCGTCAGTTTTCTCGTTTGAATTGTTTTACATTTATCATTTAGGGGTCTTTTACAGTGGACTAGCCAGTATAGGCTTTGCTCATTGTTGAAGGCCGTACGGTAACCTATAATTGTAAATTTCTGTGTCATTTGGTCTCTTATGGAGAGTTGTCTCATTGGCAATTATACGACGTCTTCTTTCTTTATACTTATATGAAAAAAAGAAGATGTGGTATGATAGCCAATAAGGCATCTCTCCCAAACATACCAAATCACTGAGAAGTATGCAGCTTTATGTCACTATATGGTCTTTAACAATGAGCAAAACCCCATAACGCATTGTTAGCTATGTAAGATCCCGAAATGATAAATGTGAACAAAAAAAATGAGAAACATAACAATATAAAAGACGCCAACGCCGACGCCATTAATACCGACGACTGAATAAAGATTTGCTTTGTCTCACTTTCTCGACATTAATGTCGCAGACTCGACACAAAGCAAATGACTAGTACTTTATTGTCAACAAATGGAACACTTTTAATCATCTCACACTCAATTACAGGGAAACAACGGATAATATATGTTCCAATTGTCGTAACCATAATTCCTTCCGCTTTTCCTCAAGGATAACCTACCGCATTCAACCAAATCACTGGATTTGTAATTTCACGAATAACACGACAGGTGACTCACTTTGAGCAGGATCAGCTCACTCTTCGAGATCTTCGACGGATTTTGCTGAATTTATATTGGCCAGTAATACCGATCTATTGAGTTATCCAGCTACAGCTAATTTTTTATGGTTTTTGTTGTGCTGTGACACGGCGGTCCCAGGTTTAACTCCGCCACATTCTTCATATGTCTGTCAAAAGTCCAGAGCCTGTAGTTCAATTGTTGTCGTTGGTTTATGTGTTTCATATTTGTTTTTTGTAAATTGTTTTGTTATAAATAAGGCCGATACATTTTTCGTTTGAATTGTTTCACATTTCCACGTGGTGATCTTTTATAGCCGACTATACGATTTGTTAAAGGCCGTACGACTGCCTGTGATTGCTGACATCCTCTTTATTTAAACTCTGGTAGCTAGTTGTAACATCAAATCTCACAACTTTTTTGAGGAGTGGCGTCGGCGTCTTCGTCATTTAGATTGTTAGGTTTCCCGCCGATGTTTTACATGTCATTTCGGATTCTTTTATAGCTTACTATACGGTGAAGGTTTTGCTGATCTCCTTATTTGTTTTTAGCTAGCGGATTCCTCCCCGTTCTCTTCCTTCGATATAATTTACTGCAATTCTACATAGATACTAGGGAACAGGACAATATTTTTTTGCAGTAAGTAGAACTGTTTTGTAAATCTCCATGAATTGTTATAGGAGGTAATATGCTTTTATTTAATAGATCAAAATAAAGCATCTACAGAAGAAAAAAAAAACACTTTTTTTTAATTCTTGTATGTTACAGAAAAATTGCCTTTTTACAGTCAACATTACATTTGTGCACTGACAGCGGCAATCTCATACAACATAAGGTTAATTCCGTTGAATGCTTCACGAATTCATCATTATACTGATTCCATTTGAGAACTTAGGAAAATAAACGGCCTGACTAAATAGTGGGGTATATCACCCTTTTGTCCGACCTATTGTTATTTGTTTAGTACTTCTGTCTGATATTTGACTGCCGTTCCCCCTTTTCATACAAAATAACTCATACAACCGAAGCACATTAAACAAACGAAATATGGAAATCGATTTAAAAATAGACCTATGTTTTTCCAAAGTAGTCACGTGGTTTTACCTCATCTTCAAATAAACAAGTTGTCGACTTAATCAATTAACAAGTTGAATTCATCATGTCGACTTCTTATTACTATGTCATTACATTTATATTAGTAAGTCGAAATTGTAATGCAATTAATCCTTCATCATTCCGACATGTTGACTCCACATGATGATCACATTCCAGCTTATAACACACAACATAACTAATAATTCCGACTTATTAGCAACAAAATAACTTTACAAGGAGTGTACCATATGCGCTTCCAGAACTCTGATCAGTAGTCAGTAAATGTAAAATATTTGTTTACTGAACTCAACAAATACGTTGTCTATCAAACAATTTTTTTAATGCGACTATGTAGTCAATTGGGCTATAACTGCAAAATAATGTAAAGCAAATTTGGTATTAGGTCTTTGCAATATTCAAAAATACTTATCTGATTAACAGAATAGTTTTATCATAAGTAGTGTGGAAAAAACTTAAGAAAGATGTCAAGTCAAACATCTAGGCAAAGTGATACTTTATGTAACATTGTAATATTTATCATGACATTTTTCATTGATAAATACTGTTTAAACTAAAGTGATAATATATTTTTCTACCTCCGTATTTTTGGGGAATTTAGATATCCAGTATACCTATATGGGAGATTTAATGTCGATACTCAAGTTGGGAAGATCTTTCCTTTCGTGGTGTCGTGTATGTTCGATTCGAACTCTTTCTGTGAATTACAAGTTAATCGCCAGATTCAGTTACAGAATTAAATCCTCACCACATATGCCGGTTCACAGTCAGAATATCCTTACTTTCTGGGTTTTTTTTTCTATATCTCATTAACTTTGTCATTAAAGAAGTTTCGTGCATATATATAAGATATGTGAATATGTAGTAACATTTAATAATCAAACCAAATACCTGCAAAGCTTGTGCAAAATGTGGTCGAAAGAAAGAGCAGGATATGTGTGAACTTCAAGATGACTTTAAATTTCCCGAAAACATTTTGTTGATTCATTCCTTTTCTGCATTATTTATCTGAAAAATTAAAGATTCAACAAGTGTACTACCCTTCAATGGTGCCCCCAATAAGCCTATTCTTTTTTAATTCATAATTTCAAAATGTAAAATTTCAATTCAGAGAAAATGTCAGAAAACTCAAAATAATTATATATTACCGAAATATTTGTTTTGCCAGGTTTTTACTTACGATTTTTTTTTTTGCTTGTTTCATCCTACATTGCATACTTAAAACATTGGGTCAAGCTGACTGAAGAATATATTAGTAACAAAAATGTTTTGTTACTGCAAACAATTATTCATAAATTAAAAAGAAAAAATATGTCAATATCTTGAACATGTCAATCACAACACGTGCTCAAAATGAATATTTTAACTAGAGGCTCTAAAGAGCCTGTGTCGCTCACCTTGGTCTATGTGAATATTAAACAAAGGAAGCAGATGGATTTATGACAAAATTGTGTTTTGGTGATTGTAATATGTTTGTACATCTTACTTTACTAAACAGTCTTGCTGCTTGCTTACAATTATCTCTATCTATAATGATCTAGGCCCAGTAGTTTCAGTGGAAAATGCTAATAAAAATTTACAAATTTTTTGAAAATATTAAAAATTGACTATAAAGGACAATAACTCCTTAGGGGTCAATTGACCATTTAGGTCATGTTGACTTATTTGTAAATCTTACTCTGCTGAACATTATTGCTGTTTACAGTTTATCTCTATCTATAATAATATTCAAGATAATAACCAAAAACATCAAAATTTCCTTAAAATTACCAATTCAGGGGCAGCAACCCAACAACGGGTTGTCCGATTCATCTGAAAATTACAGGGCAGATAGATCTTCACCTGATGAACAATATTATACCATGTCAGATTTGCTCATAATGCTTTGGACCCCAAGGGTGACTGGGGTATAGAAATATGGTCACTTGGTCTTCTCCCGACCGGCAGTAAAACGCTTGCCGAAGTGGGGCGTCCGTTTGGCTGTGTGGGATGTATCAAGTTCGCAGTCACGTCCGGTCAGAAGGGGGACGTTAAATCCGATGCCTCGTGTAAAGAGAGTGCCACGCTCTTTGCACGTTAAGAACCCTTGCAACAACTCTTTGAGGGGACCGTAGGTGGCCTGTTGCAAGGCAAAATTTCTGTCCCTATCCAATATACCAAATTTCCCCGACCATCATCCCAAATGGCCTCTATTGTATCAACCTACCTATTGTGATTATTGTGAACTTGTTCTCGTCCTGAATATGCATGAAATATTTGCCACTGGACTTTAAGCAACCAACAATCAATCAATCAATCTAAATGCTTTGGTTTTTGAGTTATAAGCCAAAAACTGCATTTTACACCTATGTTATATTTTAAGCCCTGGCGGCCATCTTGGTTGGTTGGATGGGTCACCGGACACATTATTTAAACTAGATACCCCAATAATGATTGTTGCCAAGTTTGGATTAATTTGGCCAAGTAATTTCAGATGAGAATATTTTTGCAAAAGATTACTATGATTTATGAAAAATGGTTAAAAATTGACTATAAGGGACAATAACTCTTAAAAAGGGTCAACTGACCATTTCGGTCATGTTGATTTATTTGTAAATCTTATTTTGCTGAACATTATTGCAGTTTACAGTTTATCTCTATCTATAATAATATTCAAGATAATAACCAAAAACAGCAAAATTTCCTTAAAATTACTGATTCAGAGGCAGCAACCAAACAACAGGTTGTTCGATTCATCTGAAAATTTCAGGGCAGATAGATCTTGACCTGAAAAACAATTTAACTACATGTCAGATTTGCTCTAAATGCTTTGGTTTTTGAGTTGTTAGCAAAAAAATGCATTTTACCCCTATGTTCTATTTTTAGCCGTTGATGGATCGAGAGTTGTCTCATTGGCACTAACAACACATCTTCATATATCTATATTCAAAAATATTTAAAATAAGCTAACAACAGTGTGTTTTCTCCTATACAAATGTACTTAATATTCCATATTCAGAGAAACAGCAGAAATTTGAGGCCCAAGGTGCAAAAAGCAGAGATAAATCCATTAATCTCGGTTATAAAACAGATAATTCAGCCTGTAAAAGCCATGCTTTTATCAGTATTAAGGTCTTCTGTATAGCAATAACTCTGCTTCTGAATGTATGCCTAAAAAAGATTCTAGCATTCAGTTCTATAAAACGTTTAATGAACTCATATACCAGACTGGTAACTGAAGACATACACATTTTTCAAATATGGCTTTACTTAAACACTTCACACAGTCATATATTAGCCAAACTATGTTAATGTAGATTCATGGGGTACCGCCATCCAGGATTGAACTATTGCAGTACACAATCAGTCTGTTATTTGCCCAAATCCTCAAATTTGTAAACAGATGTGCAATTTTATTGATTAGACTGTTTATTTATATGAAGAAAATTTGCATATATATTGTTTTATTCAAAATATTTAAACAAATACCAAACATTTGTGTTTTAGAATCAATATTGTCAACTAAATAATTTAAGGGGAGATAACTCTTTTAGTAACAGTTTATACTGAACTGAAATGATTTTTTTTTTTATTTTTACTTGTAGCAAGAAAATAAGATCGATAATATCATTTTTTCTTTTTATTATCTTAAAACATATTATGAAACCTATCTCCTAACAATTTAGTTCAAAATTCTATCTCATAGAATTTGTTTTAAACACAAAAAAATGTGTTTTTTTCATGTTCATTCTAAGCAAATTTAGGGTCGATGCCACTGCTGATGGACGCTTCGTCCCCGAGGGTACATGTATCACCAGCCCAGTAATCAGCAACTCGTTGTTGACATGAATATCATTTATATGGTCATTTTTATCAATTTCCTGTTACAAAACTTTTAATTTTTCGAAGAATTAAGGATTTTCTAATCCCAGAAATATATTACCGTAGCCGTATTTTTCACAACTTTTTTTGGAATTTTGGTTCCTCAATGCTCTTCAATGGCTTGATACGTATTTGGATCTCAGCGTCACTGATGAGACTTATGTAGACGAAACGCGCGTCTGGTGTACTTAATTATAATCCTGGGACCTTTGATAACTAAGTACAAAGTTGAAGAGCATTGAGGATCCAATTTCCAAAACCTTGTACACAGATAAAATAAGGGGAGAAATTTGATTGGTTAACTTCCAGTGATGGTTATTTTCTTATATGCAATGACATTTTATGTGAATTTTTTTTTCTATAGTACTGGACAGGATAAACCTTTACTCAGATTTTAATACTCATGCCAATTATTTCTTTATTTAAAACAAAGATAAATTCTACAGAATTTTTTGAAAAGTGCAAATTTAACATAGACTAATAGAGGGAAATCAATGGTGGTATTACACCTTAAAAGCATTTTCCATATCGGTTCCTATGAACTCACCACGTAATTATTTACTTCCTAAATTGTGTGAACAATGAAAGGCTAAATATAGGATCAATTTAGCTAGACTAATATGGAGCACATACGTCGTCCAAAAAGATTATAAGCACTGAAAATCTAATCTCAAAATACAGTTCCTGGTTTTAAAAATCCCTTTGAAAAACTTTTGTGCTCAATATTATTTCTAGACAGGTTTAACTCCTACAACCACGATTTTTTGTCAAGATTTCACTGGTTTACTGCAATTCTTAATTGTATAACTCGTGCAAGGGTTTTCACAAAACAGCAATATTAAAAAAAATATATATAGTTTTTGCGCCAATTTGTCTCCAAATAATGTTCAGCAACATCAGTCATCTTTGTTGATTACGAGGGTCCTCGCCAATTAATTTGCATTAACATTTCAGCGAGACACCTTACTGTAGGTTTTCCGAATGTCATTAAATTTCCGTCCTACTTGACACAGTTTCTCGACGTTACCAAAAAACAGTTCGCTTTCGTATCGATGGTACTAATACCTATATTAAACTCACCCTATCATCTAACCAAAACCCCCAAAAATACTATTGGATGAACATTGTAACCGTAAAATGAAGACAGAAACCAAAACCTGGAATTTAATTAGGACATTTACATTGATATGGAATAATCTCAGACACCAGGTATAAGGTCAAAGATCAATGTCATTTTACAAAAAGCTTTATTTTATACTTAAAACCCTTAAAATGGGCTCAAAACATATGTTTTGCTATCTGAGTAACGACCTATTTGGCATTTGTCCCCGATGGCTTTGCAAAAGATCCATTCGGGTTAGGACCTTCATTTTTTTAATTACACGTAATTTTGTTTGCATGTTTAGAAGCTATTTATAGGTTTTTTGTTCTCATTTAAAGGTCTCAAATGTAACAAAGTTGCGCCATAATGACTAATTCATTCTGTATGAAAAATGGTGTCTGAGATTATTTCATATCAATGTTCCGATTTAATGGCTAACGTTTTTCGTATTCGATATTTTGTCGTTCTGGGCCCGGTTGTATAAAAGGCTAGATAAAGTTATCCACTGGATAAGCTTGTCCGTTGGATAAATGTTTATCCAGCGGATTGCTATCCAGAGGTTAAATTGTGTTGTTCAAACACTGGTGAAGGGTTGTCCAGCTATCCACTGGACAAAATGCCTTCCGGAGGACAACTCCCATAACCAGAGCACAGGAGTTTGTAATCCTATCAAGAAGGGGGTAAAAATATACCAAAGTCGACTCTCGAAGAGAGAAGCGACAGGAATGAAACGCATTTTCCTACTTTTTAAAAAAGGGACGTTTTGGGTCAGAATAAACGCTATCCGTCAATAACAAAACATATTTTTACTTCAATTTACCATTTAAACTTCTTTGCAGGTCACTAATTATTCATTTACAGCTTATTTTGTCGTCCAAACAGGAATCCAGATTTTCTGTAACTCCATGACAGGAAGTCCTAATGAATGAGTCTCGCACTGAATTTATGCAAATCTGGTCAATTCATACAGTCAGACTCATCCCTATCAAGCTCGTCCCATATTAGGTCAATTCGTACATAGTCAATGAACCAATCGTTCCAACTGATTATTAATCAGACCTAACAATTTGTTCCAACCTTTTTTTTAATGCATATGTCTGTATATATCATTTTGTTTTGTAAATCAACCTA